>CP139506.1:321683592-322200277 GCA_021014915.2 Artemisia tridentata subsp. tridentata | reverse complement strand
TCATTTTCTTTGGTTTCCCAAAACCAATTTTTCAGACTTCGATCCTGCGGTTGATCTTGCTCTTGGAAAAACCTCTTAAAATAAAAGATTGACAAAATAATGCAGCCGTCTGATACAAAAGCAAATTTTTTTTCCAGCCCCTTTTTTAAAAAAAATTTTAAAAGAACTGACAATTTTTAATTTTTTATTAACTTTTAGAAAACCTATTCTTTATAAAATAGTAAATTGTTAGCTGTGTGTCGCCATTTCCAAATTAGCAATCAAGGTGCCTTCACATATGCGTGTTGCCCCTCCAGTGCGGGGCAAAAGCATGCGATGAAATTTTTGCATTCAAAAAAGGAAGGGGGAAAAGTTTCCCCAAAAAAAGCCTAATTTGTTCGAAAAAAAAAAATTTTAAACTCAAAAGGGCCCAAAAAAATTACTTTTTTTTTTTCTAAAAATATTGAAATTTTAGGTCCGATTTGTAACAGTTAGGTTCTTTTTGCATATTCGAAGTACAGTTATATAGAAGGCACAAATCAATGGCATGGTTAAATTTATGAATGACAGATAGGAAACGGGGAAGAGGAACTGCGACGAAGTGTCCCCACAGCATCTTCTTCAGTTTCGCATCTTTTTTCCCTTAATTGTACCGTGTTCCTGATGAGGATCTTTTAAATACTGAAGAACTTTGAAATCCACATGGTTATGCAGATGCAAAAGCATGCTTAAAAAACCTAACCGGTAAGAAAATATTATTAAACTATGCATATGAATATAGTAACTATGAAAATAGACAGGAAATTTTAACGACACTTAGCTTCTGCTTATTGGCGTATGCGACCGCATAAACCTGAACAATAAAAAAAATACCAATAAATTATCTATAGGAATACAACTACTATAAAAATACTAAGAAACCACGAGCGTTGAGTGCACATACCATGTAAATACATTAGTAGTTGAGAGCCACATCTGTATGTCGATGACAATTACAATGAACATCGCATGGCAGTATTCACAAATGAAGAACGTGATAGGCTTTAAAGCAAAAAGAACCTGGCTAACAAACACAGCTGCTTCCTTTGGAATTTTAAATCCAAAAAAAAAAAAAAAATGATTTTTGGCTGGAAACTTTGCGCTTTAAAGTGTATCACATTCTTTATTCGCCAATATTAGCAAACGATGTTAGATGTCACACCCGTATTTCCCATCGTGCATAAACACCTGAAGCAACACACGCCTTAAAGATGTAATATTTCCAGCAGTTATAGGCACAGGTTTTTTTGTAACCGACATTTGTGTCAGAAATCAGGTACCAATCATCATAGCCCTGCTATACGTGAAGCAAAGAAAAGTCTTTTGACATACCCGATGATATGTGTCGTTTTACACATATCTTTTCGTCCAATTTTCGAGTCAAAACAACCAAAAACACTTTAAAACGATCAAAAAATGTTAAAAATATCTTTGAGATGTGTTTTTGTATTCCATATGCAAAATGATTGAAAACGTTTGAAAAAACAAATAAAATTTGCAAATGGCAAGTCTAGTCCCTCAAGCTTGAAAAAAATAAAAATAGTAAAAAAATAAATTTTTAGTCCTCGGAATAATAAACTTGGCATTTTTGGTCCCTTGGAATATTTTGGTGAAATGACAACTCAGGCCCCTGCAGTTTCATGATTTACAAATATGGTCCTTGTGTTTTGAATTAAATTACCCTTACTAACCACAACCGGATCCACATAAAAGCTTAAACCCAGCCCACTCTCCCATTACACTCACCAGCCCACCACTAAATTAAACCCACCGGATCCACCACTCAAACCCGACCCATCCACCCTTCTAATAACAATACGGGGTCACAAGAATAGTCAAATCCCCCAAATGCAATGGTCAAAATCCCTAAGCTAACATCCCACACTTCATCAGCCTTGTCTTCTTCCTCCCTCCCGCCAAGAACAATCACGGGACACAACCAAACAAACCTCCACTCCCCAAACTTTCACCATTTTTCCACTTCTCTTCTCCCCAACACCAAAACCCTTCCCCTTATACCTCCCCATCAGCCACCTCACCTATCCGTGTGAGTTAGTGGGTGCTAAGACCAAGATTGAGGGCTGTGATCATTTTTATTTAATCCAACGGTGGGGAAAGTCAGCAAAGAAGCACAAGTATTATTTTGTGAAGATTCCTCTCACAAGAGAAACAAAAAAAAAAGGAGGACCGAATTATTTTATTTTTTTTTTCTTAGTAGTATAAATAGAGTAGGAGGTTACTGTGGTAACCAGGATTAATTTTAGCTTTAAATTAGGTATGTTTTTATTTTTCGTTAAGCAGTATGTTTATGTTAGCATTTTTAAGGTATTTGTAATTTTCCGTTGATTTAGTTGTAATACGTACTCTTTATTTAATATAAGTCAGATTTTATCCTTTATTGTTTTTTCTTAGCTTATTGTTGAACTGAGTAATGTCTGTTTATTGATTTCCTTTTGCTGCTTATGAATCAGTAGTGAGTTTAGTAGTGTAACTTTAGTTTGAGATTGGATTTAGATCGATTATCGTTTATTGTTTGTGCTTTTATCGGTTAGAGTTTGAGTTTATTTTATATGGCTAGTTTATTGTTTATGTTTGAGCTTATTATTAGCTGGGCTGTTTAATGTTTGGTTTGGAGTTGGAATAAGCTGAGTTTCTGGATAGTGTTATTCCCCAGCTCACCTGTCTAGTGTATTTTTCTTGAGATTTTAGAATAAACTTTTAGTAGCTTTTCACAAGCTTGAAAGTCACTAGTTTTGCCCTGCACCTAAGTTAGAACAGCAGACTTTTAGTTCTTTTTGCTTATTTGATTTAGTTTCATTGCTTATCTGATTGTTATTTCTACTTTTCCTGTTTGCTTTAGACTTATTTTTGTTAGCTTATTTCATCTCAGTCCTTATTTACAGCTTTCCCTAGCTTAATTTCTTTCTCAAAACTAGTTTAAACTTGTTTTCATATAAATAACCAACTGTCAGCTTTTCCACCGTATTTTTCAGCTTATTTTTGGTTTCTAAAAATATTTTCTTTTCAAAAGCTGTTTTTATTCATGAGCTGGTTAAGTTTTATTAATAAAAAGTAAAAATAAATAATAGTTTCAAAAAGGTCTTGACTGGGATTCGAACCCCAGTCATTCAGGAAGCAACACAGCAAACCAACCATCTGCTCTAAAGTTTACTACTAGATAATATTTGCAATAGTTTTCTTTTAAACTTGTTTTTTATTTCAGTTTAGAAATTTAAAATAGTTTAAATAGTTTTTAAATTATAAAAAAATTATTTAAAAGTCAAAAAATTATTTTTCTTTTTTTTCCAAAATCCTCTTTTATCGTTTAGAACTTAAAAAATTAATTTGATACCCGTAGGATTAATGATTTTTAGATTTAACGTTTTAGTTTAGCACGTTTACGTTTTTAATTGCGTTAATTGTTTTTAGTTGTATTTTTATTTCCTAGCCTATTTATTGTTTTACGTAGTTGTAATCCAAATCCAAAATCTCTCAAATTTTTATATCTCAAACACGATTCACAAACCCGATTGCACAAATTCCATTCAACTCTCATCGGGGATAACGACCCGGGTTACACATACTTCACTTGTGTTTCCTAGGAAAAATAATGACTTGATTTTAACCGATCAAATTTTGGCGCCGCTGCCGGGGAGGGCTGTAGCGAATTTTAAAATCTCGTTTGTCAAATCGTGTTTCGTAAATATCTTATTATAAAAACCCAAAAAGATTTTCATTTCAAAATTTATTTTCCTTTTTGCTTTTCAAAATGTTTTTCAAAAATTCCAAAAAAGATTCTTCTTTGCCCTCTTATCCGTTTAATTCTTTTTCTCACCCTCTAAACGTTCAATTCTGTCTTTCTAAACCTCTTTTCTGATGGAATCATCGATTCCTTGTGTCGGTTGTGGAGAGCCGCTTTTCGGTCTACCATGTCGTTGGTGTACGTGCGAGCGATGTGGTAATGATATTCAGAACGGTAGTTGTTTGTTTTGCGGTTCAAGTAATTCATTTGCTTGTGATCCAAATCCAAATTCTTTCAATGAACCGTCAAATTTTTCCGACTACTCTCCACAACCCCACATGTCTTCATCTTACAACTATGGTTGTGAACAGTGTGGGGGACCTCTGAATGGTAGAAATTGCCACGGTTGTAGCATTGTGAATACGGGAAACGGGTTTGTCTATGACCAAAATCCTTACAATGAAACACCCGACCTTTTTAACCAACCCCCACAACACCATGAGATGGAGACATATTCTTGTGAATTTTGTGGAGGTTGTCCTCATCCGGGATTTGATTGTCGAACGGGAGACATGCTTGTCTATAAGCAGAACCTTTATAACAATCAGACATCACCCGGATTTGACACATCTTCATCTTATTCACCACCACAACAGTTTTACTGTTGTGAGTACTGTGGAGGTCCGCACTATAATTCCGATTGTCAAACGAGGACCCCGCTTGTCTATGAGCATGGTCCTTGTAACAATTATGATTATTCGTATCATAACCAACCTCCACAGTATCAACCTATTCAAACGCAGCCTCAGCCATTTCCTCAAGATTCATTCCAAGAAATTCATAATATTAGGAATGATCTTTTGGATTCTACTTTTAAAGATGTGTTCCAAAAACTTCATGATGTGAGGAATGCATTTAATGCCTGGGCTGCTAAACAAACCAAAAAAGATCGTCATGGTGAATCTATGGAGGATTTACTCGCCATAGAACGAGCAGCACATAACCGTTTCTTGTTTAATCAGGCGTGCATGCTCGATGACGAAGATGAGGACGACGAGGAGAGTACTGTTCCTGTTAGCAATAGCGTTTCTCAACTCCCTCAGTCTGTTGCAATCACATCACTCTCACCCAAGGACTCTCTTATCATGGGGGATGAGCCTCTTAGCACTATTCCTGAAAAGGAATCGGACGAATTCATAAAGTCTAGTGCTGAGAACCTTATCCCAATCCCAAGTGAGTCTGAGGATATTTCGGATTGTGAAAGTGATGAGTCAGATACGGAGACAATAATGGACGAGGTGCAAATTTCTAGCACACAAAGTACAGCACATGTCCCACCTCCGTATATCCTTCCAGAGCCCGAGCTCATGGAAGCTTTTCCCGCATATGAGAGTTTTATTTTTGATGACAAAGAGGAGAGTAGTGGCAGTCCCACTTCTCATCCAGAGTATTCTCTCGCGGCTTACGAATCATTTAGTTTTGATTTCACGGAAGAGACGAGTAGTGGCAGTACCACTTCTCATGCTGATTTCTCTCTTCCGGAATATGATTCGTTTACCTTTGATCTTGATCATGAGGAGTTCTCCGATGAACTTACTCCGCCGGAGTATGATCACTTCTACTTTGATCTAGACAAAGATGTTTTGTGTGACCCGGGGGGAGGCATTCTCAATCATGAGAATTTGCTTATTGATGATTTAATCCCGACCCTCCCGCCCGAGTCATTTCTTGAACAAAAGAACTTAAATGATCAGACTCATAATATGAAAATTATGAAGTCTACTTTTGATGATGATGACCTAATCATGATTGTTATCATGACCTTCTTCCCTCACATCACATATGATGTGACTTCTCTTCTTCTTCACTCGTTTGGGAGTGAAGACAAAGTTTTTGACCCCGGCATCTTCATTCATCATTCTTTAGAGCCGGATGTATCTCATCGGAGTGGAACTTTCATGTACTTCAATGTTTGTCCAAACATTTTGAATGAAAGTCCGATTGAGATTGGTTTTCCACTTGCTTCCCCATGGACAAATGAATTCGGGGTCGAGTCAAGCTAAGTGACTCGGTGAACAAAAATATTAGCATACCATATGGGTTTTCACCCATATTTCTGACTTCTTTCTACTTTCTACCACCCTAGTGTGGGGGAGATGCCCCCCGCTGTTGTACATAAATTTTCAAAAAAAAAAAAAAAAAAAAAAAAAGTGTTTTAAACTTCAAAAATAAAATAAATGGCCCGTAATATTTCCCTTTTACGTTCTCAGTTTCGGCATAACAGCCGGTACTTTGAATATTGAGGACAATATTCATTTCTAGTGTGGGGGGAATTCTCACGAATTTAATCACGTATATATACCATCTAATTCCCCCGTTTTTGGCCAAAATTTTTTTTGGTGAAAGTGTTTTGCACTTACACAACAAATGGTTATCAATCCGCCATGTCTAACACACAAAAGGATTGGCTAATCCAAGAGCAAACGGTTCTTGGTAAAGATATATCAAATCCGTTTACGGCTTACAATTTGCCAAAAATTGTATGGTATTCGACTCACCATATCCTAAAAAGATGAAGAGTTGGCTAGCCCGCAAGATTATGGCTTGTGGTAAAGGCAGTTGGAAAACCATAATTGGTCATCAGCTCACCAAAGATAATAAGTGGTTTTATCTAAGAGTTGGCTAGTCCAGAAGCAAACGGCTTCTGGTAAAGACAAATCAAATCCGTTGGCAGCTGATGATTTGCTCAAAATCATATGGTTATCAGTGTACCATAGTTCTTACTTGAACTGAAACATTTGGCTACTCCAGAGGTGATGGCTTCTGGTAAAGAGATACATCCATCAACTTTTCATAAAAAATTGCTAGGGACTAGCAATTGCTCAGTGTGGGGGATTTGATATGTGTCGTTTTACACATATCTTTTCGTCCAATTTTCGAGTCAAAACAACCAAAAACACTTTAAAACGATCAAAAAATGTTAAAAATATCTTTGAGATGTGTTTTTGTATTCCATATGCAAAATGATTGAAAACGTTTGAAAAACAAATAAAATTTGCAAATGGCAAGTCTAGTCCCTCAAGCTTGAAAAAAATAAAAATAGTAAAAAAATAAATTTTTAGTCCTCGGAATAATAAACTTGGCATTTTTGGTCCCTTGGAATATTTTGGTGAAATGACAACTCAGGCCCCTGCAGTTTCATGATTTACAAATATGGTCCTTGTGTTTTGAATTAAATTACCCTTACTAACCACAACCGGATCCACATAAAAGCTTAAACCCAGCCCACTCTCCCATTACACTCACCAGCCCACCACTAAATTAAACCCACCGGATCCACCACTCAAACCCGACCCATCCACCCTTCTAATAACAATACGGGGTCACAAGAATAGTCAAATCCCCCAAATGCAATGGTCAAAATCCCTAAGCTAACATCCCACACTTCATCAGCCTTGTCTTCTTCCTCCCTCCCGCCAAGAACAATCACGGGACACAACCAAACAAACCTCCACTCCCCAAACTTTCACCATTTTTCCACTTCTCTTCTCCCCAACACCAAAACCCTTCCCCTTATACCTCCCCATCAGCCACCTCACCTATCCGTGTGAGTTAGTGGGTGCTAAGACCAAGATTGAGGGCTGTGATCATTTTATTTAATCCAACGGTGGGGAAAGTCAGCAAAGAAGCACAAGTATTATTTTGTGAAGATTCCTCTCACAAGAGAAACACAAAAAAAAGGAGGACCGAAGTATTTTATTTTTTTTTCTTAGTAGTATAAATAGAGTAGGAGGTTACTGTGGTAACCAGGATTAATTTTAGCTTTAAATTAGGTATGTTTTTATTTTTCGTTAAGCAGTATGTTTATGTTAGCATTTTTAAGGTATTTGTAATTTTCCGTTGATTTAGTTGTAATACGTACTCTTTATTTAATATAAGTCAGATTTTATCCTTTATTGTTTTTTCTTAGCTTATTGTTGAACTGAGTAATGTCTGTTTATTGATTTCCTTTTGCTGCTTATGAATCAGTAGTGAGTTTAGTAGTGTAACTTTAGTTTGAGATTGGATTTAGATCGATTATCGTTTATTGTTTGTGCTTTTATCGGTTAGAGTTTGAGTTTATTTTATATGGCTAGTTTATTGTTTATGTTTGAGCTTATTATTAGCTGGGCTGTTTAATGTTTGGTTTGGAGTTGGAATAAGCTGAGTTTCTGGATAGTGTTATTCCCCAGCTCACCTGTCTAGTGTATTTTTCTTGAGATTTTAGAATAAACTTTTAGTAGCTTTTCACAAGCTTGAAAGTCACTAGTTTTGCCCTGCACCTAAGTTAGAACAGCAGACTTTTAGTTCTTTTTGCTTATTTGATTTAGTTTCATTGCTTATCTGATTGTTATTTCTACTTTTCCTGTTTGCTTTAGACTTATTTTTGTTAGCTTATTTCATCTCAGTCCTTATTTACAGCTTTCCCTAGCTTAATTTCTTTCTCAAAACTAGTTTAAACTTGTTTTCATATAAATAACCAACTGTCAGCTTTTCCACCGTATTTTTCAGCTTATTTTTGGTTTCTAAAAATATTTTCTTTTCAAAAGCTGTTTTTATTCATGAGCTGGTTAAGTTTTATTAATAAAAAGTAAAAATAAATAATAGTTTCAAAAAGGTCTTGACTGGGATTCGAACCCCAGTCATTCAGGAAGCAACACAGCAAACCAACCATCTGCTCTAAAGTTTACTACTAGATAATATTTGCAATAGTTTTCTTTTAAACTTGTTTTTTATTTCAGTTTAGAAATTTAAAATAGTTTAAATAGTTTTTAAATAATAAAAAAATTATTTAAAAGTCAAAAAATTATTTTTCTTTTTTTTCCAAAATCCTCTTTTATCGTTTAGAACTTAGAAAAATTAATTTGATACCCGTAGGATTAATGATTTTTAGATTTAACGTTTTAGTTTAGCACGTTTACGTTTTTAATTGCGTTAATTGTTTTTAGTTGTATTTTTATTTCCTAGCCTATTTATTGTTTTACGTAGTTGTAATCCAAATCCAAAATCTCTCAAATTTTTATATCTCAAACACGATTCACAAACCCGATTGCACAAATTCCATTCAACTCTCATCGGGGATAACGACCCGGGTTACACATACTTCACTTGTGTTTCCTAGGAAAAATAATGACTTGATTTTAACCGATCACCCGATTTAAGAAATCACTGACAGACTAAGTGGATTTCCAAGTCAGAAATATGGGTCAGCGTACGTAAACAGGTCAACGGATTTTGCCCTTGAGCAAGGCATTTCTTTACAGATTCAAGAACTATATATGTAGTATTTCTTAGGCTCAGATTTGTAAACCAAATATACTGTAAAACGTTGTTGCCTCTGTCATGGTTGCAAAGAAACGCGGTTGCATAGTAATGCCATCCGGTACTTGCCCTGGCAAGTTATGGAGACAATTTTTGATACCTCGCTTCATTTGTATCAGAAAACAGGCAGCAATCATCACAGCCCTACTAGATATATAGATAGCAACAAAGAATGCCTCGGACGAAGCAGTGGATGCAAAGAAGCACGGCTACATAATAATGTTAGCCGACACATTTTACTATCGTCATACAAATAAGTGCTACGTCGTATTGGTCAGATAGTATTTTCCCACTTAACTATTTCATCATATGGTAGAGAATACATTTCAAGTACAACAAAACATACACGTGCAGTTTCAATGGTATTAGAAGCTTATGCATATCAGACATTGACATACATTGCACTCACTTTATATGTATCAGAAAAGGGTTGCAGGCTCCACCATGGCTGCAAAACGACGCGGTTGCATACTAATAATGCCATCCAGTACGTGGGTTGCCAAGTTGTGGAGACACTAATTGACAACCCAGTTCATGTGAATATTCGCAAGCATGCAGTATTATATATATATTATATATATATATATATATATATATATATATATATATATATATATATATATATATATATATATATATCTTATAAAGCAGCGGCTACGACGTCGTCCCACTGTTCCTTTCTAGCTTCCATTAGCTATGAGCACAACTTCCGTTGCAACTAACGAACGTAACCAACATGAGTTATAACAATGCACCATAGTATAGCAGGAATATATCTTATAGAGCGACGGCTTCGACGGCGTTCTGCGACACTGTCAGTCACAATAATTGTAACAAAACCGATTTTTAAAGGTATGGGTTCAACAGGTATATGTGCAGCAGTTTTTAGGCTCAGATTTTTAAATCAAAAGCAGTACAAACAATTACAGGGCCCATCATGGGCACAAAGAAACACGGTTGCATAATACTGCCATCCGGTTCTTGGCCTGGCAAGTCATAGAGATAATATGTAACAACCCACTTTGTTTGCGTCAGAAATTAGGCAATTATCATCATAGCTCTGCTGCATGGGAAACAAACAATAGTGTTTTTACATAGCCAGTTTAAAGCTGCGCTAAGCAGCACAATGCTGGGAACGCACTAAGGACGGCGGGAAACTACGCCGCAGCCATTGCTAAAGCACAATCTAGCCAATACCACGCACGACCACTCTGCATAGGTCCAACGAAAACGGCGCCAAGATAGAGGCGGGATTTGGGCTAGCACAGGGCCAGTGCTTTGTCGCCTAGCTGGGACCGTTCATACAACAGTAAACCGACGGAAAAAACGTCGTAGCCGTTGGTGTATAAGATATATATATATATATATATATATATATATATATATATATATATATATATATATATATATATATATATATATATATATATATATATAACTGTTATGCTAACATAACACTTATAAATAAATCAAGCTTTATGCACCAGTTGTTAGGGTCAGATTTCTAAACCAAATAGGGTGCAAAACATTTTTGCCTCCACCATGGCTGCAAAGAAACACGGTTGAGTAGTAATGCAATTCGGTAGTTACCCCGCCAAGTTATGGAGACAATATTTAACACCCTGTTTCATTTGTATCAGAAAGCAGGCAGTAATGGCCACAAATGTAATAAGCAAGTGCATAGCCATTTCAGTATACCTTTGCAGAAACTGCAAACACGCGTCTCACCTGCACACTCAAACCGACAGGCGTCAGAACGTATACACAACAAAAACCCACAACACATACATAAAAAAAACGATAAAGCACCCACCAATCGCCTTCCCTTCTTTTTATCAGGATTTTTATTTTTATTTTTTTTATTATTTTTTTTTACTTCGATGACAATGTGTGTAGAGGACTGCTATGCAGAAGCTTCTAATGGCAGTGAAAGTCCACGTATATATTGTATCGTACCTGAAACACAATCCCAACCGTCCAATAATAAAGTTAGGTGGAAAAGTACAACGCACCCAATACGACGTAGCATTCAAATGTATCAAGCCGAGGAAAATGGGCCAAAGGGCCAACGCAGGCCCACGACCAATTTCGCCAGCTGCGCCAGAAAGGAACAGTGGGATGGCGTCGCAGCCGATGCTCTATAAGATATATTTATAATAAATCGAGCTTTATGCAGCAGTTCTTAGGCTCAGATTTCTAAACCAAATAGGGCGCAAAATATTTTTGCCTCCACCATGGCTGCAAAGAAACACGGTTGCATAGTAATGCCATCCGGTACTTGCCCCGCCAAGTTATGGAGACAATATTTAACACCCTGTTTCATTTGCATCAGAAAACAGGCAGTAATCATCATAGCCACAACGAATAAGCCTACTAAGAATCCTAAAAAGACGATATGGTCAGCATGGCTGCAAGGCTAGTGGCTTGCCCCGCCAAAACATAGACCAACAAAACTTTAAGCCTCTTATCTTGCAGACTGACAAAGTGCAACAAAGTCTATAGGCCTTTGCAAAGACAATCACTGATGTTACACCATAAAAGGAATCGACAACACAATGAAAAGGTTTGTCAATAGCTGTTGTTCCAACATAAAATAAACCTACAAAAGGAACACGGTAAACAGTTTAACAACTTTTACAAACCACATAGAATAAACACATAACAATTCGGTTATCAGGTAAGAAAATAACGTACAAAAGCAAAAATACTTTTGACATAAAGTATTCTATTTTTATGAAGGAAAAAAATTAAAAAATTAAAAAAAACAATGAAAAGCTAAAAATAAAAGCAATGAAACACAATCAGCTAACTGATCCAGTGGAATTACATATACCATAGACCAATAACTGTGTAGGAAAATAATAACAACAACAAAAACTTAAATATGAAGACCAAAAAGAATCAATCAAGCAAAAACATACAGGCTTAAATCGACTAACAGCAGCAACAAAATCCAGAACCTCAAAGCATAAAATCAGCAAAATCGACAGTTAAGTGCAACAAAACCCCAAATCTAAAAGCATAAAATTAATGGTCCCGATAATTAAAACCCAGCAACAACAAAACCCCGATAGTTAAAACCCTAGATGTAAAGTCCACACAACAAAAACAACAAAACATACAGGCCTAAATCGACTAACAGCAGCAATAAAATCCAAAACCTCAAAGCATAAAATCAGCAAAACCCGACAGTTAAATGCAACAAAACCCCAAATCTAAAAGCATAAAATCAATGGCCCCGATAATTAAAACCCAACAACAACAAAACCCTAAATCTAAAATAAATAAACCGACAATGACCTCGATAATTAAAACCCTAACAAAACCCTAACAACAGAAACCATAAAACTAAAAGCAAAGAATCAGTAATAATGAAAACCCTAATGCGTATAAGATAAGCATATAACCTGTGAAATCTGGATAAGATGAAATCCGAACATGTGGATATAATGAAAGCGACACTGTAGAAATACAACCCCCACCACACGATCAAATAGTTAGGTAGGAAAGTACCATGCAACTTAATAACAAAGTAGCGACAAAAACAGGGAAGGCAAAAAAAAGGCCGCATATTTTGGGCTAACGCAGGCCGCAGGCCAACTACCAATTTCGCCAGCTGCGCCAGAAAGGTACAGTGGGACGACGTCGTAGCCGATGCTCTATAAGATATATTTATAATTCTAGGTTTATAATGCATATATTTAACTAAGGCTCTCACTTACAAAGGCAAGTGAACCACATGCATCGACGTATCGATTGCGTAAACCATAGCTAAATATATACCACATAGCACGTAATTGATTCATTAATTATATTGAGGTCTTCCCCAATTCAAGAATTATCAATAAATAAACATTTGAATAATTACTTAACAATTAATGCATATAGACAATAATTTCATGAAAAAACATGCACGTTCCATCATGGATTTTCATAACAATTATAACACGTTGTCACCAGATCGCATACAATTAACACGTAATTATATCATGCAATCCTAGGGCTTATAATCCAATTAATAAACAAAACAATTTTTTTTATTAAATAGGGCAATCAGCCCCCCCCCTAAATATAGGGTTTCGAATTATATAAACACTAAAATTCGACATATGTAATTAAACACAATTCAAGATTCGTTTTTTTACATGTTTCGGTAATTAATTACACATTAACCAAGGCTTGTGATGCCACTGTTGGAATTTAATAACATGACTACTCATAATTAAACACATAAACATCAAAGTATTGCGGAAGCGTATAGATCATATAACATGTAAGTAATTAACCGAATATAAAAGTATGCGTACCTTTTAGCAATTCTTCAATCAATCAACTTTATGAACCCTAATTAGGGTTTAAGTGGATTATAAGAATTACCCTTACCGTTTTATAATTCAATCCAAGATACGAACAATAGTGTGTTAGTATCATGTTCTTGTAAACACGTACTAATACCAAGTTAATGTAATGCTAGTTAATAAGAACACACAACAAATAGTTTATTAAAAACAACCAATCGAATCCCTAAGAGGGGTTTAGTTCAATCGGCACTCAACCAAAAGAAAGGAGAAGAAACTTTAAGGTTTGGTATTGTGTGTGCACAAAAGGTACCAAAACAATGACCCTAGGTTTGTATATATAGTGTAGAAAACTTGGAAGACAAGTTGGTGTAGGATTGGGTTTCCCCAATCCCCCAACGATCGGTTATGAGCCCAAAGAGGGGATCCGGAACCTTCTTGACCTTAATTTCTATCTACAGTCCTTTCCTTTTATTAGTTAACGGTCGTTAGTCAATTATCGTTAATTACTTAACGTCCGTTAGTCGTTTTGTGTATTTGATAATTAAATATAACCTTTTATATTAAATTAATAATCATTAACTCTTCATACGTAAAGTTTGCAATCCCGTGATCTCGATTTCGATCCTAACATAAATCTATCAATTTATGTCCATAAACTAACAAAATTCTATGACCATAAAACACAAATCATATACTTGGCGCACTTGCATTGTAATTCCTACAACCGATTATTATGACAAGCATTACATACTTGTAATCCCAGGAAATCATTAAAAAAAAGATTCAAATTCAGCATCTCATAGCTAGCTACCAAATATGATATATGATTCACCAAAACAGTGAGTACACGGACTTATATACTCGCTACAAGAAAAAACTAGCTACAAAGTTTTCACACAACACAGAAAAATGTTTACTCAAACTAGACAATGAGGACACATTCAGAAATGTGGTGATCCAATCACAGAATCAGCTGAAATAGTCAGAAGCATGTTTTATATTGAAGAGAATGGGAGCTTCTTTTTTAGTGAAGCAAACGAAAGTTTGTTTTCCAATGAAGAGTACGGGAGCTTGTTTTCCAGTAAAGTAAGCGGGTGCTTTTTTTCCAGTGGGATATGACTTGAATTGAGTTTCTTTGATGGACGTAGACAAGCAAGGTGTTGCTTTCTCGTTTGGCAATTGTTGCATGTTGGAAGTTTGGTGGAAACCATGGATGCCTTGTCCTCCTTTGCCACTGGTGCACCTGTTGGGTCCTGCATAAGTACATAGAATAAAACTTAATAACAAAACTGATGAAGAAAGTAAGTGCTATCTATAGCTGATAAATGTATAGAAACATACCCCTCCGAGTGCAAGAAATGTGAAAGCTTGATTGTCAACAGTAAGATAGATTTCAATGAGCTTCCTCAAGTCAGAAAGGGTTGAATCTTTTACAAACCTCAGAGTTGTAATCACTCCCCTGCCATTTTTGACTAAAGCAGCCTCCCACTAGATAACCACTTCCACCACATCACTCTTCTTATCATTTGAATTGTTATTAGTCATGGTGGGACTGCAATTTTCCTTTGAATCATACACAACTTGCCTCATCTTATCAGTCACTGGACTTTCATCAGTCATATTGTTATTGGTGGCAGGTAATGGAGTAGGTGTGTGATGGGAAAGTTCTCTGTAGTTTCCACAAAGAGTAATTTTTTTTGGATCTGTAAATGCCGATACGAGGTTGTATCTTGGTCCATACACTCAGAGTCATCAGAGGTTGCTGTAGCTGCTAAAGAATGAATATCAAAATTGAAAGAAGAACTTGGATTCTTGACTGGATACACAGTCTTTTCCTGAATAACTTCTTTCTGCACTTCATCCTCTTCTTCTTAATCTTCTGTTGGGTTTTGAGATACTACTGCTCAGGTTTGATAATGCTGCTCATTGAACTAGATGGAAAATAAACTAAGTATCATTCTACTGCTGGGCTAAATAATTCTACTGCTAGTATATTTCATCCTACTACTGGAGTTGCTGAAAAGATCAAGAAATACACTAAGTGCATTCTACTGCTAGGCATAGATGATTCTACTGCTGGTGATATTATTCTGCTACTTATTAGATAAACGTGTATAGTATGTTAGATATATATGGAATAGATACGAATAGATATTATCTTGTATAGAAAGTCATTGTAACCGACTAGGACTCCTTAAGTCTAAAAAAGGAGGATCTAGGGTTAGGTTAGCATACGTATTGTTTGTTAGTTCGATTCACTTCAAGGTTATTGTAACCCAGTTACTTTTGAGTAACCGTATTAATATATTGAGGTGATTGTTGAGAGAATTCTATTGTGTTCGAATCATAATTCTTCTTAAGATTAAGTATTAGATTCCGCATAATACTTAATAGATCATTCAAGAACAGTTTCTATACCTATTGTCTTAGATCTACATCTAAGATAATTAACAAGATCGTTGGCTCAACTGGGATCAACAAGTGGTATCAGAGCTTGTGATCTAGAGACTGCTATTAAGAAGAATTTCGTAAACTCAGATTTGTTCATCATCTACATAAGCAATGGATTCCGAATCTACTCATATGGTGACTGCTTCAAAGGTACCAATGCTCAAGGCCGGTGAGTATAAGATGTGGAAGATGAGGATTGAGCAGTACATGAAGATGCTTGACTATTCCATGTGGGAAGTCATTCAGAATGGAGATACTATACCTGCTAAGGGTGCTGATGGGACACCTTTACCCATTAAAACTAATGAGGAGAAGGCACAAAGGAGATTGGAAATCAAAACTCACAATATTCTTTTGATGGGTATACCGAATGAATATCAACTGAGTTTTAGTAAAACTCAGACTGCTAAGGAGTTGATGGATGCTGTTGAACTCAGATTTGGTGGGAATGAGGCCACCAAAAAGTCTAGGAAGAATCTGCTCAAGCATCAATTAGAAACATTTACTGCTTTAAGTTCAGAAAACATTGATGCTACCTATGATAGACTTCAGAGGATGGTAAGTCAATTACAACTTATGAAGGTCTTAGTGCCTCAAGAAGACATTAATCTCAAGTTTCTGAGGAGTTTACCATCTGAATGGAATACTCTACAGTGGTCTGGAGGAATAAGACTGATTTTGAATCAATGACTTTGGATGATTTGTACAATAATCTAAAGGTATATGAATCTTAAGTCAATGGTACATCAAGCTCATCTTCTAGTGCAAACAACCTATCTTTTATGTCTTCAAACAACAAGGGATCTGGAAGCTCTCAAGAAAACCATTCTGCTGCTGGACAGGTTGTTTCTGCTGTTGGCACATCTGGTACTGCTGCTAGTTTAAACACTGATAACATCAGTGATGCAGCTATTTTTGCCTTTTTGGCTGATCTTACCACAAGTACTTCTGTTACTAATCAGGATTTGGAACAAATAGATCCTGATGATCTAGATGAGATTGATTTGAAGTGGCAGATGGCCATGCTTACTATGAGGGCTAGGAGATTTCTAAAGAAAATTGGAAGAGCACTCAAGTACAGACAAACCAATGTGGGGTTTGACAAGGCTAAGGTTGAGTGTTATAATTGTCAGAGAAAGGGGCATTTTGCTAGGGAGTGCAGAGCACCAAAGAAGAACAAAGAGACTGCAAGGATTGTTCTTATTGAAGAAACCAAGACTACTGCTGCTTTGGTTTCATGTGATGGCTTGGGAGAGTATGACTGGAGTGACCAAGCAGAGGAAGGACCCAATGCTGCTTTCATGGCTAAGGAAGAACAGAAGGGACACAATTTTGCTTTAATGGCATATGCTTCTTCATCCTCTGGTTCAGACTCTGAGGTATCTAATGAGTCTACTTCTTCTTTTAAATCATGCATAGATACTGTTGAGGAATTAAAGTCTAGGAATGAAAGTTTAAAAATGGAAGTAGAAAAGTTAAAACTTGATAATTTAGGTTATGTATATGGCCTAAAATCAGTAGAAGAAAAACTTGACTTTCTAAGACAGAATGAAGTCGAGTATGTTGATAAGATTAATGGAATAGAAGTTGATATTATTAAGAAAAATTGTGAAATTAATGTTCTTAATAAAAGAGTAGAGGAGGCTGAAAAAGCTAGAGATGTAGCTTTATCTTAGAAAGAGAAACATGTTGTTAGAGTAGAAAAACAACAATTTGCATCAAATAGTGTCGATAAGGCAATTGAAAGTCAATTAATGAGAAAATGAAGTGGCTTAGGTTACAATGAAGTACCACCCCCAGTCAAAAGTGCCTTTGCACCTCCTAGGAAGGAATTGTCTTTCATAACTGAGATAGATGCAAAACCTGTAGGTGAAACATGTGAATCAAATAATGAAAAACCTGATAGAACTAATGCACCTAAGGTTGAGATGAAGTCTGATACCATGATCATTGAAGATTGGGTGTCAGATAGTGAGGATGATGAGACTGACTCAACACCTAAGGCTAAAAAGGAAGAAATTCCTAAATCAGTTGAAACTAAAGCTAAACATGTTGAGTTTGAAAAGCCTGTGTTTGGAAGTAGGATCTCTAGGAAAACGGCTGAATTTGATGTGAAACCTAGAGAATATCCTAGGAAATCTAATAACTTGCCTAAAGGAAACCAAAGAAATTGGAACAGCCTAATTTCACACAAGTTAGGTAGTGATTTTGAACTGGTTAAGAAGGCATGTTACAGTTGTGGTAGTTTTGAGCACTTAGAGGAAGATTGTTACTACTACAAACCTGTTAGATCTTATGCTCAAAAACCTGTATGGAACCAACACACTAGGGTGAACCATAGGAATTTTGCTAGAAAGTCTCACCCTCACCCCAATAGAAACATGGTTCCTAGGGAAGTTTTGCGGAGAAATGGTGCTACTATGACAATTACTACTGCTGCACCAAAAAGGCCCATTCAAAAGAAAATAGAGTTTTCTACTGCTAAGGCAAAAACAGTTTCTACTGCTGAGCCAAAAGTAGTAACAGACACTGTTGTGGGCAATCACTTTTATGCTGTTAAGGCCTCAGCTTGCTGGGTTTGGAAACCTAAAATTAAGGTTTTAGATCATGTTCTCAGACATAGCAGTGCATCAATGGACTTGAAGAAATTTGATTACTTTGATGCACAAGGCAGGTCTAAGTCAGTAATGGCTTGGGTCCCAAAGAGAAACTAATTCTCTTACTTTATGTGCCGGACAATTTATAGGATGAGCTAAAGGATAAATACATTTTTGATAGTGGATGCTCTGGACATATGACAGGAGACCAAAGCAACCTGGATGACTTTGAAGCTATGGATGGTGGCTATGTTGCTTTTGGTAATGATCCCAAAGGTGAGAAAATTGTTGGTAAAGGTACTATTAGAACAGGAAATTTGGATTTTGAAAAAGTGTACTTGGTAAATGGACTTAAGTTCAATCTTTTTAGTGTCTCACAAATGTGTGACAATTTTTTTCTTTTCTTTTTACAGACACTGAGTGTCTTGTCTTATCTCCTGACTATAAGTTGCCTGATGATAAATCTGTGCTACTTAGAGTCCTTAGAACAGACAATATATACCGTGTTGACATAAAGAACATAATTCTTACAAGAGATTTAACTTGTCTGTTTGCCAAAGCCACAATTGATGAATCCAAACTTTGGCATAGAAGGCTTGGACACTTAAATTTCAAAACAATAAACAAATTGGTTAAGGTTGAACCCCATTTCTGAGCCAAAGTGGTGAACTCCATTTCTGAGCCCTTATACATGTTGCATATGGATCTTTTTAGGCCAACTTATGTGAAAAGTTTGAATAAGAAAATGTATTGCCTAGTTGTCACAGATGACTATAGTAGGTTTACTTGGGTTTTCTTTCTAGCAACTGATGCGTGCGATGTGTCGTTGCGGTTTAGCAGTTTTAATGCCTACTCAAGTTTTAAATTTATATTTAGCCGACTTATCAATAACACACACACTTAACGAGCAGTGTACCCGGTCAGTATGAATATAATGGTAAGTAGAGTGTCGATCACTAAGAGTGGAACGTATTATCTCGTTATTCTAATCAGTATTTTAATATCCTAACGCAAGGGGGTTTCAGCCTGAGAGACTGGCACGGTTTGTTTGCAATTAAATAATAAAATAAACCAATAGGCACGAATCAGCAAGTAGCACACACGTACACAGATAAATACTCGAGACAATAAGAGGGCTGTCCTTATGATTAAGTAGATTGTCACTTGTTTTATTGATAGCTTTATATGAAGTGTATGTAGTTAACCCTTTCTCGTTGGTCCTAATCTTATCGGCGAGTAAACCCTTAATGATTACTTATGTCTAAAAGTTATTCCTAAGTGATCAATTTAGTAATAACCATGGGAGCTACATTATGTCCCGCAGTCAAATGCCCGCAAGCCACTAATAAACACAGAGATTATCAATGCACTAATAAGTAGTAACCAAAGACATCAACATATAAACTTTAATTGATGGGAAAGCAAGTATTAAAGGGAGTGCAATCTTTCGTTGTCACATTACACAAGCCACCAATCCTGATGAATTAAAGTTTGCTAACACAATAAAACAAAACTACTTAATGAATTAAAAACATGCAGCACCTTCTTACAGCTCTTGTATCTTCGATTTGGGTGTGTCTTGTGCTGCCTCCTTGACTGAATTCGTCCTTTTGTTCTTCTGTTCGAACTTAGGTTATAATGTTCGGAACTTGTAATTCGTCTGGTCTACGGGGTATTTATAGTTTCTGTCTGAGGGAAGATGCGGCGCATCTACTAAGTAGATGCGGCGCATGTACTTAACTTCACGTGGGGTCCAAGATTATAATATTCAGGAATATTCGTACACCGCCAGAAGATGCGGCGTAACTCCATGATTAGATGCGGCGCATGTCCTCTTGTATCTTGGATCGTATCTGGTGATATCTTGATAGAGATGCGGCGCATGTCGAGAGTGAGATGCGGCGCATCTGGAGCAGAATTGACTTGATCTTGTCCATGTCGGTAGACTTTCACTTTATGCACGTTTTGCTCCATAATTAGTCCAAAATCGCCAAGTTTCACCAAATGCTTGTTTTTACCTGAGAATTACAAAAGTAAACGATTAAGTATCAATCCTCATACATAATATAGTAAAACAAGTCAAATTAATAGGATAAATGATAGTAATAAAATGTACTTATTTGAGTTCATCAGCAACTAAGGATGAGACGTCTGGTATCCTTAAGGCTTTCATAACAAGAGTAGAAAACCTAGTTAATCACAAAGTTAAGATAATCAGATGTGACAATGGAACTGAATATAAGAATAATATGATGAATCAGTTCTGTGTTGAAAAAGGTATCTTAAGACAGTTTAGTGTGGCTAGAACTCCTCAACAAAATGGTGTTGCTGAGAGGAGGAACAGGACATTAATTGAGGCTGCTAGGACAATATTGTCAGAGTCAAAATTACCCACTACTTTTTGGGCTGAAGCAGTTAACACTGCTTGCTTTGTGCAAAATAGGAGTAAGGTAGTGAAGCCTCATAACAAGACCCCTTATGAATTATTTCATGGTAGGAAACCTATGATAGATTTATTAAAACCATTTGGGTGTCCTGTTACTATCTTAAATACCCTTGATAACCTAGGCAAATTTGTTGAGAAGGCAGACCAAGGTTTCTTTGTTGGATACTCCACTAATAGTAAGGCTTTTAGGGTATTCAATCAAAGAACTAGGCATGTGGAAGAAAACTTACATGTTAGGTTTAGTGAAACCACACCTAGTGTTGTTGGAAGTGGATCTGAATGGCTGTTTGACATAGATTCATTAACCAAAAGTATGAATTATGTGCCAGTAATTGCAGGTACAACTAACATGTCTGCAGGAACACAAGATAATTCTAATGTAGGTACACAAGCCAAGGCCAATGAATCTGCAAAGGAATTTGTTTTAATTGAGAAGTGGAAGCTTGGTCAACTTTTCACACCCAAAGAGAAGGAGGGCAAGAGTTCACAAGGTGATGTTGTTCATAAAGATGTAAAAGGTGGGGATGAACCTTCTAATGCTGAAAAGGTGGTTACTGAAGGACCACAAGTTACTGATGATGTGCTGAACAAGACTAGCAGTAGTATTCCTGATTCTACTGCTAGGCCAAAAGATACTACTGCTCAGCGTAGTAGTTCTACTGCTGCACAAAGATTTTCTACTGCTGATGAAGATGGGAGATCCTTTGATGATGTTAACTATCCAAATGATCCTAATATGCCTGGATTAGTTAATGTCTATGCAGACACTGATGGTGAAGTTGTTGAAGGGTTTGGTGCAGAGGCTGACTTAAACAACATGGAGAATGCAATTCCAGTCAGTCCTATTCCAACCACCAGAATACACAAGGTTCATCCTAAGGAGAAAATTATTGGAGATGTTCATTCTGATGTTCAAACAAGAAGTAAAACTAAAGGTTTCAGTAATTTGTTTGATCAAGGATTATTTGCTCAGTCACTTCATCAAAGAAAGAGCCACAAGGATTTACAGAAGTGTATGTTTGCCTGTTTCCTATCTCAAGTGGAACCCAAAAATGCCTACAAAGCTTTAAAGATGAAAGTTGGGTTGAAGCTATGCAAGAGGATTTATTGCAGTTCAAGCTTCAAGAAGCCTGGACATTGGTTGATTTGCCTTCAGGAAAAAGGGCAATTGATACTAAATGGGTGTTCAGATGCAAGAGAGATGAAAGAGGAATAGTAATCAGAAACAAGGCAAGATTGGTGGCTCAAGGATACACTTAGGAAGAGGGCATTGACTATGATGAAGTATTTGCACCTGTAGCAAGAGTAGAGGCAATCAGACTATTCTTAGCATTTGCTTCATTCAAGAACTTCACTGCGTATCATATGGATGTGAAAAGTGCTTTCTTGTATGGAAAGACTGATGAAGAAGTGTATGTGATGCAACCACCAGCTTTTGAAGACCCTAATTATCCTAATAGGGTTTATAAGGTGGATAAAGCACTATATGGCCTACATCAAGCTCCTAGAGCTTGGTATGACACCTTGTCAAAACATTTGTTAACCAATGGTTTTAGTTGGGGAACCATTGATAAGACTTTGTTCATCAAGAAAGACAAAAAGGATATCCTACTTGTTCAAGTATATGTAGATGATATCATTTTTTGGTCTACAAACAAGGTGTTTTGTGAGGAATTTGAGAAGCTCATGCATAGTAGATTTCAGATGAGTTCTATGGGGGAACTCACTTTCTTTCTTGGGCTTCAAGTTAAACAGAAGACAGATGGGATTTTCATCAGCCAAGACAAGTATGTGGCTGATATTTTGATGGAATTTGGTTTTTCTGATCTGAAGACAGCTAAGACAACAATGGAGACCAACAAGCCTTTGCTCAAGGATGAAGATGGGGAAGAGGTTGATGTGCATTTGTACAGATCCATGATTGGATCTTTGATGTAACTAACTGCTTCAAGGCCAGACATTATGTTTGCTGTGTGTGCTTGTGCCAGATTTCAAGTGAACCCCAAAGTTTCTCACATGAATGTTGTGAAGAGGATTTTTAGGTACTTAAGGAGTCAACCTAGGTTAGGCCATTGGTATCCTAAGGATTCACCTTTTGATCTGGTGGCATACTCAGATAGTGATTATGCTGGAGCAAGTTTGGACAGAAAGTCAACTTCTGGAGGCTGTCAATTTCTTGGACATAGGTTGATCTCTTGGCAATGCAAGAAACAGACAGTGGTGGCTAATTCAACAACTGAAGCTGAGTATGTGGCTGCCTCTAGTTACTGTGGACAAGTGCTCTGGATTCAGAATCAATTGCTGGATTATGGGTACAACTTTTTGAACACCAAAATTTACATTGATAATAACAGTACAATGTGTATCGTTAAAAATCTTGTTTTTCATTCAAAAACAAAACATATTGAGATAAGACATCACTTTATCAAAGATTCTTATGAGAAAAAGCTAATTCAAATAGTTAAAATCCATACTGACAGCAATGTTGCAGATTTACTCACTAAAGGATTTGATGTGAGTAGAATTCAATTTTTAATAACTAGTATAGGAATGATCAATCTTTGAAAAATCTAATCTCTGTGTGTTTTTGTGTTAGATTGTAAGGATTTGTACTGTTATTAATCAAATAAGTTGTTTCTATTGCTTGCTTTGTTTGTATGTTGTCTGCTGCTAGTTGTTTATTCAACTGCTATGAAAAACTATGACTTGTGATTATTGTGGTATCTTGTTTCTTGTGGTTTTGTGGTTTTGGACTAACCTTTTGTAGGAAAAGTCAAAGGGGAAAGCTTATCTGATGGGAACAAGATGTTTGAAAAGATCAACAGAAATTCTGCTGCTAGTTAAAAAGTTTCTGCTGCTAAGCAAAACTTTCTGTTGCTGCTGTTCTGCTGCTCATATTGGAACTATTGGGATTCCACTGCTCGGTTTCAAACTTAAGGGTGGATTTTGTAACTTGGCGCGAATAAAACCCTAATGAGATCCAAACGGCTTAAAAACCCAATTCGATCTCAAAATTAACCTTGTGCGCCTAAAATTGAACCAAATTCAAACCCTAACACATCTTTTAATCATATGATCAAAAACCCCCAAAATTAAAATCCTAATTTCACAATGACAAAAAGAGATTTCTCCGATAATCATAATCAAGTGGCGTTTCTGCAAAAGGTCCCAGAAGCTGAGGGTTTTGCTGAAGTTATTGACTTTCTTAATGCTACACATTTAAGGTATGCATTAGTAGCAAATCCCACTATATACATTTCTCACATGAAACAGTTATGGTCTAATGTTAAAGCCGAAACTAAAAATGGGGAAGAATATTTGAGAGCTTTGGTAGATGAACAAAGGATAATTATTCTAAGTCATCTTTAAGAGAAGCACTTCATCTTTCAGATGATAAAGAAATACTTTGCCTTGATAATTCTACTATTTTTCAAGAACTTGAAAATATGGGTTATGAGAAGAAAAATAATGGTTTAAAGTTTGGTCTTCTCTGCCCACAATGGAAATTTCTTCTTCACACCCTTCTCCATTGTCTTAGTCCTAAAACTACAGGGTGGAATGAGTTCAGCACAACTCAAGCATCTGCTTTGATTTGTCTAGCCACAGGACAACCCTTTAATTTTTCGGCTATGATACTGGATGGGTTGAAAAAGAATATTTCTGGAAAAAATTATGTTTACCCAAGGTTCTTACAATTAATCATAAATAAACAACTTTTAGAACCTAAGGTACATACAAGGACACATGACAGTCCTGAGCTTAAAAGTAAAATGTTTTCTTATTTGAGAAATGATGGAACTGGTTTTTCTGGGACTGTAACACCTTTGTCACAATATATGTTGCAATTGGCTGCTACTCAGGGTGAAGGTGCTGACATCACAACAGCTACCCATCACACTCCCAATTCTGAACACTCATCTAAATCACCCCAAAAGACCCAATCCCCTAGGATTTCACAAACAAAGGACACTGAGTTACCTCCGACTAGTTTCAGGATGGAAGCAGATGAGGCTGCCACAGGTGATGTAGGTGGCATGATGGAAGGGGCTAACATTACTGATTCTGGCTTAGTAGCTGGTCAGGGCAGTGTTAACATAAGTAAGACCCCAACCATGACAACATCTACTGCTGAAGGTTCTCTTGAACCTGAAGCAGGTGATGGTAACCCTAGTCACATGGCTACAAAGGGGGGCTCAGATGATCAACCTAGGGTTGATACTGAGTTTAGGCCCATTGATTCACCTCTCGGACCAGGTAACACAGTTCGGAGTGATGAGGGCAGAACTGAAACAATTGAATTGATGGAAACCCATGTACAAAATGACAATGTCAATGATTCGCTTCTCGGGCCAGGTAACACAGGCCGAAGTGATGAGACTAGACAAGATACTGAGGAATTGATGGCAACATTAAATGTAAAAAATGTCAAATCCAGTGATCCACCTCTCGGGTCAGGTGACACAGACCGAAGTGGTGAGGATAGTATGAAACTCATACAAGAATTGATGGAAAAATGTACAATATTGTCAACTGAAGTTCTTGATCTCAAGCAAGAGTTGAAAGTGATGAAAACTTCTCAAACATCTCAAGATGCAGAAATCAAGAGGTTAAAGAAAAGGATTAGGCATCTAGAGGGTGTTCAAAGATCAAGGACTTCTCAGTTTAAAAGATCAATGTTCAAGGTGGATAATTCCAAACCAAGTTTGGGGGAGGATGCTCCAAACAGGGGAGGAATAAAGACAAGGTTTCAGGGGAGGCCAAAGAATTTAATGATGTAGGTGTTGCTGGTGATGAGGGAAATGATAATGTTGAGATGGATATGGATAGTGGGGATAATGCTGATGCATTTGTGGCCAAAGACAAATCTGGAAAAGAAGTGATTTTGGAGAAAAAGGTTGATAAATTGCTAAGTTTGAATGAAAAGCAGCTGAGTGAACATACAGATGTGATGGTTGATATAATTACAAGTTTGGGTGAAGCTACTGCTAATGTTCAAGTTCAATCTGCTGCTGATGGTGGGCAAAAATTAGTCAAGGGAGATTATGCTGCTGGTTCAGGGCATCCTACTGCTAGTGTTGCTCATTCTGCTGCTGAGCTAGAGCAAGGTTCTATTGCTGAGTTAAATAATGATGATGTGAGCTTGGCTGAGATTATGTTTAAGCTTAAGTCTTCAAAAACATCAACACCAAAGAAACCAGAACAACAACAACAACAACCACCAGAATTACAACAAGAACAACAACATGAATCTGAACAACAACCAAAACAACAACCTCAACCTACAACAAAACAAACAACTCCACCACCTCCACCTCCACCTCCAAGGGTTCCAGTGAAAGGTGTGTCAATCAGAGAACCCATTCCAAGCAAGAAGCCTACTCAAACACATACCTATATTGGCAAAGGAAAAGGTAAGATGGTTGATGAGCCTGAACCTTATCCTGAAGATCTTCCATTTGAATTTTGGCCAAAACATCTTCAAGAAAGGCATGATGCAGAAGCTGCAAGGAAAGTAGCTGTTGAGTTTGAAGAAGAAAATAGAGCAGAGCTTGAAAGGCAAAAGAAACATGCTAAGGATGAAGCAAAGACTCAGGCTGTGCTTGATGCTTGGGATGAGGAGAGAGCTAAATGTGAAGCTTATATGGAATTGTTAAAGGTGAAGGAAGAATTGCAAGATACTTTTACTGCAGAGAGTGAGTTTGACTGGTTAAAGAAGTTCAAAGCAAAGCACAAGAAGAAACTTCTTGATCAGAGAAAGAAGAAGAAGGTGCTCAGACCTCCAACTGTTAAGCAAGTAAGAAATTTTCAAGAGCATTATTTGAAGAATATGAGGGGCTGGAAGCTTGTTCAGTTAAAACCATATTCAGATAATGAGATTCAAAAGATGTTTGAGAAAGTTAAGAAACAGATGGACAGTTTTGTGCCTACGGAGTCTGAGGCTGCAGAGGAAATTATTAAAAAGAGATTTAAGAATGTAGAGCAACCTGAGGTTGAAGCACAACAAGTTGAAACAAAAGTAAAAGAAAAGGTTGTAAAGGAAGAAGAAGGTAAGAAGAGAAGTGGCAGAGTATTGAAAATGAAAGGTAGAAAGAAGAGGAAAATTGAAATGTCTAAGGCAGTAGAGCAAGGATCTGAATCTGAGACAGAGCATGAAACAGAGGATACTCAAAAGGTTGATGAAAAAAGAGGAATCTGAGGATGATAGAGAAAAGATGATGCAACTTATACTTCTTTCAAAACTTAAAGAAACTGAAGTTATTGATGCAGTTCCTCTGGCAGCAAATCATCCAATTATCTGTTACACTTATGGAGTCAGAGATGGAAGTGAGGCCTTGTTGGGTTATAAGATGCTGCTTCTTCAGATAATATAGTATTGCTCATGGTTCTTAAAGAAAAATACACTAAGTATGTTTCTGCTGCTAGGCTAAATAATCCTACTGCTGGTGTATTTATTCTACTGCTGAGTTTCTAAGAAGACTGAAGAAATAAGCTAAGTATGATTCTACTGCTAGAGTTATCATTCTACTACTTATTGGATATCGATGTATAGTATGTTAGATATATATGGAATAGATACGAATAGATATTATCTTGTATAGAAAGTCTTTGTAATCGACTAGGACTCCTTAAGTCTATAAAAGGAGGATCTAGGGTTAGGTTAGCATACGTATTGTTTGTTAGTTCGATTTACTTCAAGGTTATTGTAACACTGTTACTTTTGAGTAACTGTATTAATATATTGAGGTGATTATTGAGAGAATTCTATTGTGTTCGATTCATAATTTTTCTTAAGATTAAGTATTAGATTCCGCATAACACTTAATAATAATTCAAAGAATATTTTCTATACCTATTGTCTTAGATCTACATCTAAGATAATTAACAAGATTGTTAGCTCAACTGGCATCAACAAGTGGTATCAAAGCTTGTGATCTAGAGACTGCTATCATGAAGAATTTTGTAAACTCAGATCTGTTCATCATCTACATAAGCAATGGATTCCGAATCTACTCATATGGTGACTGCTTCAAAGGTACCAATGCTCAAGGCCGGTGAGTATCAGCTGTGGAAGATGAGGATTGAGAAGTACATGAAGATGCTTGACTACTCCATGTGGGAAGTCATTCAGAATGGAGATACTCTACCTGCTAAGGGTGCTGATGGGACACCTTTACCCATTAAAATTATTGAGGAGAAGGCACAAAGGAGATTGGAAATCAAAACTCACAATATTCTTTTGATGTGTATACCGAATGAATATCAATTCAGCACTGTTAGCCCAAGATACAACCCAATGGATATAATATTTTAGAGGGAATACTATTTCGGTGGATGCTGTTGAACTCAGATTTGGTGGGAATGAGGATACCAAAAAGTCTAGGAAGAATCTGCTCAAGCATCAATTTGAAACATTTACTGCTTTAAGTTCAGAAAACATTGATGCTACCTATGATAGACTTCAGAGGTTGGTAAGTCAATTACAACTTATAAAGGTCTCAATGCCTCAAGAAGACATTAATCTCAAGTTTCTGAGGAGTTTACCATCTGAATGGAATACTCATACAGTGGTCTGGAGGAATAAGACAGATTTTGAGAAGATGACTTTGGATGATTTATACAATAATCTGAAGGTGTATGAATCAGAGGTCAAGGGATCATCAAGCTCATCTTCTAGTGCAAACAACCTAGCTTTTATGTCTTCAAACAACAAGGGATCTGAAAGCTCTCAAGAAAACCATTCTGCTGCTAGTCATGTTGTTTCTGCTGTTGGCACATCTGGTTCTACTGCTAGTTCAAACACTGATAACATCAGTGATGCAGCTATTTGTGCCTTTTTGGCTGATCTCACCACAAGTACTTCTGTTACTGATCAGGATTTAAAACAAATAGATCCTGATGATCTAGAAGAGATTGATTTGAAATGGCAGATGGCCATGCTTACTATGAAGGCTAGGAGATTTCTAAAGAAAACTGGAAGAGCACTCAAGTACAGACAAACCAATGTGGGGTTTGACAAGGCCAAGGTTAAGTGTTATAATTTTCAGAGAAAGGGGCGTTTTTCTAGGGAGTGCAGAGCACCAAAGAAGAATAAAGAGACTGCAAGGATTATTCCTATTGAAGAAACCAAGACTACTGTTGCTCTGGTTTCATGTGATGGCTTGGGAGAGTATAACTGGAGTGACCAAGCATAGGAAGGACCCAATGCTGCTTTCATGGCTGAGGAAGAACAGAAGGGACACAAATTTGCTTTAATGGCATATGCTTCTTCATCCTTTGGTTCAGACTCTGAGGTATCTAATGAGTCTACTTGTTCTTTTAAATCATGCATAGATACTGTTGAGGAATTAAAGTCTAGGAATGAGAGTTTAAGAATGGAAGTAGAAAAGTTAAAACTTGATAATTTAGGTTATGTATATGGCCTAAAAACAGTAGAAGAAAAACTTGACTTTCTTAGACAGAATGAAGTAGAGTATGTTGATAAGATTAATGGAATAGAAGTTGAAATTATTAAGAAAAATTGTGAAATTAATGTTCTTAATAAAAGAGTAGAGGAGGCTGAAAAAGCTAGAGATGTAGCTTTATCTGAGAAAGAGAAACATGTTGTTAAAGTAGAAAAACAACAATTTACATCAAATAGTGTCAATAAGGCAATTGAAAGTCAATTAATGAGAAAAGGAAGTGGCTTAGGTTACAATGAAGTACCACCCCCAGTCAAAAGTGCCTTTGCACCTCCTAGGAAGGAATTGTCTTTCATAACTGAGATAGATGCAAAACCTGTAGGTGAAACATGTAAATCAAATAATGAAAAACCTGATAGAACTAATGCACCTAAGGTTGAGATGAAGTCTGATACCTTGATCATTGAAGATTGGGTGTCAGATAGTGAGGATGATGAGACTGACTCAACACCTAAGGCTAAAAAGGAAGAAATTCCTAAATCAGTTGAAACTACAGCTAAACATGTTGAGTTTGAAAAGCCTGTGTTAGGAAGTAGGATCTCTAGGAAAATGGTTGAGTTTGATGAGAAACCTAGAGAATATCTTAGGAAATCTAATAACTTGCCTAGAGAAAACCAAAGAAATTGGAACAGCCTAATTTCTCACAAGTTAGGTAGTGATTTTGAATTGGTTAAGAAGGCAAGTTACAGTTGTGGTAGTTTTGAGCACTTAGAGGAAGATTGTTACTACTACAAACCTGTTAGAAGTTATGCTCAAAAACCTGTATGGAACCAACACACTAGGGTGAACCATAAGAACTTTGTTAGAAATACTCACCCTCATCCCAATAGAAACATGGTTCCTAGGGAAGTTTTGCTGAGAAATGGTGCTACTATGACAATTACTACTGCGGCACCAAAAAGGCCCATTCAAAAGAAAATAGAGTTTTCTACTGCTAAGGCAAAAGCAGTTTCTACTGTTGAGCCAAAAGTAGTAACAGACACTGTTGTGGGCAATCACTTTTATGCTGTAAAGGCCTCAGCTTGCTGGGTCTAGAAACCTAAAATTAAGGTTTTAGATCATGTTCTCAGAGACAGCAGTGCACCAATGGACTTGAAGAAATTTGATTACTTTGATGCACAAGGCAGATCCAAGTCATTAATGGCTTGGGTCCCAAAGAGAAACTAATTCTCTTACTTTATGTGCAGTGCAATCTACAAGATGAGCTAAAGGATAAATTCATTTTTTATAGTGGATGCTCTGGACATATGACTGGAGACCAAAGCAACCTGGATTACTTTGAAGCTATGGATGGTGGCTATGTTGCTTTTGGTAATGATCCCAAAGGTGAGAAAATTGTTGGTAAAGTTACTATTAGAAATGGCAATTTAGATTTTGAAAAAGTGTACTTGGTAAATGGACTTAAGTTCAATCTTTTTAGTGTCTTACAAATGTGTGACAAAAAGAATTTTGTTCTTTTTACAGAAACTGAGTGTCTTGTCTTATCTCCGGACTATAAGTTGCCTGATGATAAATCTGTGCTACTTAGAGTCCCTAGAACAGACAATATATAAAGTGTGAACATAAAGAACATAATTCCTAAAATAGATTTAACTTGTCTGTTTGCCAAAGCCACAATTGATGAATCCAAACTTTGGCATAGAAGGCTTGGACACTTAAATTTCAAAACAATAAACAAATTGGTTAAGGGAAACCTTGTGAGAGGTTTACCTTCAAAATATTTTGAAAAACCTGAAACCTGTGTTGCTTGTCAGATGGGAAAGCAACACAGAGCTTCTTGTAAGTCCAAAGTGGTGAACTCCATTTCTGAGCCCTTATACATGTTGCATATGGATCTTTTTGGGAAAACTTATGTGAAAAGTTTGAATAAGAAAATGTATTGCCTAGTTGTCACAGATGACTATAGTAGGTTTACTTGGGTTTTCTTTCTAGCAACTAAGGATGAGACGTCTGGTATCCTTAAGGCTTTCATAACAAGAGTAGAAAACCTAGTTAATCACAAAGTTAAGATAATCAGATGTGACAATGGAACTGAATTTAAGAATAATGTGATGAATCAATTCTGTGTTGAAAAAGGTATCTTAAGATAGTTTAGTGTGGCTAGAACTCCTCAACAAAATGGTGTTGCTGAGAGGAGGAATAGGACATTAATTGAGGCTGCTAGGACAATGTTGTCAGAGTCAAAATTACCCACTACTTTTTGGGCTGAAGCAGTTAATACTGCTTGCTTTGTGCAAAATAGGAGTAAGGTAGTGAAGCCTCATAACAAGACCCCTTATGAATTATTTCATGGTAGGAAACCTATGATAGATTTCTTGAAACCATTTGGGTGTCCTGTTACTATCTTAAATACCCTTGATAACTTAGGCAAATTTGATGAGAAGGCAGACCAAGGTTACTTTGTCGGATATTCCACTAATAGTAAGGCTTTTAGGGTATTCAATCAAAGAACTAGGCATGTGGAAGAAAACTTACATGTTAGGTTTAGTGAAACCACACCTAGTGTTGCTGGAAGTGGACCTGAATGGCTGTTTGACATAGATTCATTAACCAAAAGTATGAATTATGTGCCAGTAAATGCAGGTACAACTAACATGCCTGCAGGAACACAAGATAATTCTAATGTAGGTACACAAGCCAAGGCCAATGAATCTGCAAAGGAATTTATCTTAATTGAGAAGTGAAAGCTTGATCAACTTTACACAGCCAAAGAGAAGGAGGGCAAGAGTTCACAAGGTGATGCTGTTCATAAAGATGTAGAAGGTGGAGATGAACCTTCTAATGCTGAAAAGGTGGTTAATTAAGAACCACATGTTGCTGATAAAGTGGATCTTGGTGAAAACAGAGGATATAACACAAGCAGTAGTATTCCTAATTCTACTGCTAGGCCAAAAGTTTCTGCTGCTCAGCCTAGTAGTTCTACTGCTATACCAAGATTTTCTACTGCTGATGAAGATAGGAGATCCTTTGATGATGTTAACTATCCAAATGATCCTAATATGCCTGGATTAGTTAATGTCTATGCAGACACTGATGATGAAGTTGTTGAAGGGTTTGGTGCAGAGGCTGACTTAAACAACATGGAGAATGCAATTCCAGTCAGTCCTATTCCAACCACCAGAATACACAAGGATCATCCTAAGGAGCAAATTATTGGAGATGTTCATTCTGCTGTTCAGAAAAGAATTAAAACTAAAGGTTTCAGTAATTTGTTTCATCAAGGGTTATTTGCTCAGTCTCTTCATCAAAGAAAGAGCCACAAGGATTTGCAGAATTGTATGTTTGCTTGTTTGTTGTCACAAGTGGAACCCAAGAATGCCTACACAGCATTAAAAGATGAAAGTTAGGTTGAAGCTATACAAGAGGAATTATTGTAGTTCAAGCTTCAAGAATATGGACATTGGTTGATTTGCCTTCCGAAAAAAGGGCAATTGGTACTAAATGGGTGTTCAGATGCAAGAGAGATGAAAGAGGAATAGTAATCAGAAAAAAGGCAAGAATAGTGGCTCAAGGATACACTCAGGAAGAGGGCATTCACTATGATGAAGTATTTGCACCTGTAGCAAGAGTAGAGGCAATCAGACTATTCTTGGCATTTGCTTCATTCAAGAACTTCACTGCATATCAGATGGACGTGAAAAGTGCTTTCTTGTATGGAAAGATTGATGAAGAAGTGTATGTGATGCAACCACTAGGTTTTGAAGACCCTAATTATCCTAATAGGGTTTATAAGGTGGATAAAGCACTGTATGGCCTACATCAAGCTCCTAGAGCTTGGTATGACACCTTGTCTAAATATTTGTTAACCAATGGTTTTAGTAGGGGAACCGTTGACAAGACTCTGTTCATCAAGAAAGACAAAAAGGATATCCTACTTGTTCAAGTATACGTAGATGATATCATTTTTGGGTCTACAAAAAAGGTATTATGTGAGGAATTTGAGAAGCTCATGCATAGTAGATTTCAAGTGAGTTCTATAGGGGAACTCACTTTCTTTCTTGGGCTTCAATTTAAATAGAAGAAATATGGGATTTTCATCAGCCAAGACAAGTATGTGGCTGATATTTTGAAGAAATTTGGTTTTTCTAATGTGAAGCCAGCTAAGACAACAATGGAGACCAATAAGCCTTTGCTCAAGGATGAAGATGGGGAAGAGGTTGATATGAATTTGTACAGATCCATGATTGGATCTTTGATGTATCTAACTGCTTTAAGGCCAGACATTATGTTTGTTGTGTGTGCTTATGCCAGATTTCAAGTAAACCCCAGAGTTTCTCACTTGAATGCAGTGAAGAGGATTTTTAGGTACTTAAGGAGTCAACCTAGGTTGGGCCTTTGGTATCCTAAGGATTCACCTTTTGATCTGGTGGCATACACAGATAGTGATTATGCTGGAGCAAGTTTGGACAGAAAGTCAACTTCTGGAGGCTGTCAATTTCTTGGACATAGGTTGATCTCTTGGCAATGCAAGAAACAGACTGTGGTGGCTAATTCAACAACAGAAGCTGAGTATGTGGCTGCTTCTAGTTGCTGTGGACAAGTGCTCTGGATTCAGAATCAATTGCTGGATTATGGGTACAACTTTATGAACACCAAAATTTACATTAATAATAACAGTACAATGTGTATTATTAAAAATCCTTTTTTTCATTCAAAAATAAAACATATTGAGATAAGACATCACTTTATCAGAGATTCTTATGAGAAAAAGCTAATTCAAATATTTAAAATCTATACTGTCAACAATTTTGCAGATTTACTCACTAAAGGTTTTGATGTGAATAGATTTCAATTTTTAATTGCTAGTATTGGAATGATCAATCTTTGAAAAATCTTATCTCTTTGTGTTTTTGTGTTATTTTGTAAGGATTTATACTGTTATTAATCAAATAAGTTGTTTCTATTGCTTGCTCTGTTTGTATGTTGTCTGCTGCTAGTTGTTTATTCAACTGCTATGAAAAACTATGGTTTAAGGTTATTGTGGTATCTTGTTTCTTGTGTTTTTGTTTTTTTGGACTAACCTTTTGTAGGAAAAGTCAAAGGGGAAAGCTTATCTGATGGGAAAAAGTTGTTTGAAAAGATCAGCAGACATTCTGCTGCTAGTTAAATAGTTTCTGCTGCTAAGCAAAACTTTCTTCTACTGAAGTTCTGCTGCTAGGATTGGAACTATTGGGATTCTACTGCTCGGTTTCAAACGTAAGGGTGGATTTTGTAACTTGGCGCGAATAAAACCCTAATGAGATCCAAATGGCTTAAAAACCCAATTCGATCTCAAAATTAACTTTGTGCGCCCAAAAATAAACCAAATTCAAAACCTAAAACATCTTTTAACCATCTGATCAAAAACCCCCTAAATCAAAACCCTAATTTCACAATGACAAAAAGAGACTTCTCTGATAATCACAATCAAGTGGCGTTTCTTCAAAAGGTCCCAGAAGCAAAGGATTTTACTTAAGTTATTGACTTTCTTAATGCTACTCATTTAAGGTATGCATTATTAGCAAATCCCACTATATACATTTCCCACATGAAACAGTTCTGGTCTACTGTTAAGGCCAAAACTAAAAATGTGGAAGAATATTTGCGAGCTGTGGTAGATGAACAAAGGATAATTATTTCTAATTCATCTATAAGAGAAGCACTACATCTTTCAGATGTTGAAGAAATACTTTGCCTTGATAATTCTACTATTTTTCAAGAACTTGAAAATATGGGTTATGAGAAGAAAAATAATGGTTTAAAGTTTTTCAAAGGTCTTTTCTGCCCACAATGGAAATTTCTTCTTCACACCCTTCTCCATTGGCTTAGTCCTAAAACTACAGGGTGGAATGAGTTCAGCACAACTCAAGCATCTGCTTTGATTTGTCTGGCCACAGGACAACCCTTTAATTTTTCGGCTATGATCTTGGATGGGTTGAAAAAGAATATTTCTGGAAAAATTTATGTTTACCCAAGGTTTGTACAATTAATCATAAATAAACAATTTTCAGAACCTAAGGTACATACAAAGACACATGACAATCCTGAGCTTAAAAGCAAAATGTTTTCTTATTTGAGAAAGAATGAAACTGGTTTTTCTGGGATTGTAACATCTTTGTCACAATATATGTTACAATTGGCTGCTACTCAGGGTGAAGGTGCTGAAATCACAACAGCTACCCATCACACACCCAATTCTGAACACTCATCTGAATCACCCCAAAAGACCCAATCCCCTAGGATTTCACAAACAAGGGACACTGAGTTACCTCAGAGTAGTGTCAGGATGGAAGCAGATGAGGCTGCCACAGGTGATGTAGGTGGCATGATGGAAGGGGCTAACACTACTGATTATGGCTTAGTAGTTGGTCAGGGCAGTGTTAACATAAGTAAGACCCCAACCATGACAACATCTAATGCTGAAGGTTCTCTTGAACCTGAAGCAGGTGATGGTAACCCCAGTCACATGGCTACAAAAGGTGGTTCAGCTGATCAACCTAGGGTTGATACTGAGTTTAGGCCCATTGCTTCACCTCTCAGGGAAGGTAATACATCCCGAAGTGATGAGGGCAGACCTGAAACAAATGAATTGATGGATGACTATGTACACAATGACAATGCCTATGATTTACCTCTCAGACCAGGTCACACAGGTCGAAGTGATGAGGCTAGAAATGAAACTGATGAATTGTTGGCAACACAAAATGTACAAAATGATAAATCCAAGGATTCACCTCTCGGGCCAGGTAACACGGGCCGAAGTGATGAGGATAGAATGCAACAAATAAATGAATTGATGGCTATATGTACCAAGTTGGAGTCTCAGGTTCTTGACCTACAACATGAAGTTAAAGGTTTGAAACAAAAGATCAGGCATTTGTAAGGACAAAAGAGGTCAAGAACCAGGATATTCCAAAGATTGAAGGAGGTTGGATCTACTCAAAGGGTAAGCTCTTCTGATGACCAAGGTTTGGGGGAGGATGCTCCCAAATAGGGGAGGAATGAAGATAAGGTTTCAGGGGAGGTTGAAAAGTTGAATGATGAAGGTGTTGCTGCAAATGAGGGGAATGAAAATGTTGATATGGATGTGGATTCTGCTGAGAATGATGAATTTGTGGTCAAGGATATGTCAGGTAATGAAGTGGTTCTTGAAAATGTTGCTAGTGTTCAAGATGGTGAGTGTGGAAAGGTTGGTTTCACTGCTGAGGAAATTGATAAAGCTGCTAGTATAGCTCTTTCTATTGCTAGTGAAGATGAAGCTGCTGCTGAGACAGAGCAAGTTTCTAAAGATGATGGTGTTCAAAATGCTGCTAAGGGATATTCTGCTGCTGGTTCAGGGCATCCTACTGCTAGTGTTGCTCATTCTGCTGCTGAGCCAGAGCAAGGTTCTACTGCTGAGTTAAATGATGATGATGTGAGCTTGGCTGAGATTATGTTAAAGCTTAAGTCTTCAAAAACATCAACACTAAAGAAACCAGAACAACAACAACCAACATCACAACTCCAATCACAACCAAAAGAACCTACTGCTGAACAACCACAATCTCAACCAACTGTCAAAACAACAACTCCACCTACAACAAAACAAGTAACTCCAACACCTACAATTCCAAGAACTTCTGTCAAAGGAGTAAGCATAAGAGAACCCATTCCACACAAAAAACATGTACAAACTCATACATACACTCGAAAGGGTAAAGGTAAGATGGTTGATGAGCCTGAACCTTATCCATTCCATATTCCTTTTGAATTTTGGCCTCCTGACCTTCTAGAAAAATATGACAAAGAAGAGGCTAAGAAAGTTCAAGCTGAGTTGGATGCAGAGGATGAAGCAGAGCTTGAAAAACAGAGGAAACAGGCTGAGAAACATGCTAAGATTGAAGCACAATTAAATGCTTGGGATGAGGAGAGAGCTAAAGGTGAAGTTGATATGGAATTGTTAAAGGTGAAAGAAGAATTGCAAGATTCTTTTAATGCAGAAAGTGAGTTTGACTAGTTAGAGAAGTTCAGAGCTAAGCACAAGAAGAAACTTCTTAATCAGAGAAAGAAGAAGAAGGTGCTCAGACCTCCAACTGTCAAGCAAGTAAGAAATTTTCAAGAGCATTATTTGAAAAATATGAAGGGCTGGAAGCTTGTACAGTTGAAAATTTATTCAGATGCTGAAATTCAGAAGAAGTATGAACTTGCTAAAAGAGAGTCTAAAATTTTTATTCCAATGGCGTCTGAGGCTGCAGAAGATACAGTTAGAAAGAGGTTTGGTGAGAAAAAGGTGGAGACAGAAGCTGAAAAGGTTGAAGTGGTTAAAGAAAAGGAAGGGAAAGTAAAAGAAAAGGTTAAGGAAGAAGAAAATGAGGGTCCTAGCATTGGTAAAAAGAGATCAGGAAGAGTTTTAAAGATGAAAGCTAGGAGGAAAAAGAAGAGAAAGATTATGGAAAGTTCTGAGTCTGAAAGTGAAGGAACAAAGAAGAAAAGACTATCTGAGGAGTTCTACAAGAAAACAATTGAGTTGCAACTAATGACTCAAATTGTGCATGATGATGATGATACTTTTGTAGATACTGCTCCTTTAGAGACTAAAACTCTAGTTATTAGATAGAAGACTGGTTATGAGGGTCATGATAAGAAAATTCCTTGGTATGAGATATACAGAGTTGGTGGAAGACTTCAAAGATTTAAGTTATTTTGTTAGATGCTTAGAAATATTGATAGAGAGGATTTGATAAACTTGTGGGGCTTAGTCAAGAACAAATATGGTGAAAATAGACCACAAGATGAAATTGATAGAGTGCTCTAGGGAGATCTTAAAGTCATGTTTGAAGTTGATAGAGAAAACAGAGTGTGGATGGAACAGGGTAGATGTACTAAGATTAATCTTTGGAGATTCTATGAATCATGTGGAGTTCATGAAGTAGCATTGCCAGGAGGACTTCAGATGTATATGTTAGTTGAAAAGGATTACCATCTGGCTATATCTACACTTAAGATGATGATTGAAGGAGATATTAAACTTCTTCTTAATCATTGGAATCAAATGGTAGTTGATCTGATCAGACAGATGCAAAGAAAACTCTATGGGTAGAATTTTGGAAGAAAGAAGAAGAAGTAGTGTTTGGAAGCATCATCTTGGTGTTTATCTGTGCTTAAAAGAAACTTGATGATTTTGGGAGAAAATATCAAGTCTAGGGGAGGATTGTTGGGTTATAAGATGCTGCTGCTTCAGATAATATAGTATTGCTCATGGTTCTTAAAGAAAAATACACTAAGTATGTTTCTGCTGCTAGGCTAAATAATCCTACTGTTGGTGTATTTATTCTACTGCTGAGTTTCTGAGAAGACTGAAGAATAAGCTAAGTATGATTCTACTGCTAGACTACGAAGATTCTACTGCTAGAGTTATCATTCTACTGCTTATTGGATATTGATGTATAGTATGTTAGATATATATGGAATAGATACGAATAGATATTATCTTGTATAGAAAGTCATTGTAACCGACTAGGACTCCTTAAGTCTATAAAAGAAGGATCTAGGGTTAGGTTAGCATACGTATTGTTTGTTAGTTTGATTCACTTCAAGGTTATTGTAACTGATAAAGCTTAAAATTACTTTTTATCACACAACAACAATATGAGAATAATAGAAGATTAGAAGATAGAAAGATGAGAATACCCCTTGAAGCAACACACACATCCAACCCTTCCAAGTGAGGAGGGGAAGGGTATTTATAGGCTTCAAGGATGGAAGGCTTGGGTGGGCTTGGATTAAGCTTGGGCCTTTTACATGGACTATAATCATACATTTAATCTATAAGGTTAATCCAAGCCCATTGACTAAATTAACTAAACTAAACAATGACACACTTAATTAAACTATTACAATGACAAATGACCATCACTTTAAAATAAATCCTAACAATCTCCCCCTAAGGGATGGTCATTCAAATGATGCTCCATGTGAGATAGTCTTTCGTCTTCAATGTCTTTGAGCTTTGAGTGTCGTTGTATAGCAGTCTTTGTTTTTGATTCCTTCATGCTATGTGATCTTCAAAGTATCGTCTTTGAGGTTGTTCTTGCCTTTGATCAGCATCTTCATGTGATTATGACGTCGTGACCTCCAACATACTTATACATCTTGAACTTTATACTTATGCTAACAATCTCCCCATAATCTTTCATCATATGAACTTGTTCTCGACATCTTGATTAGCTTCTTGACTTTGTCTTTTCACTTTGTCTTTAACTTGATCTTCTTGTCTTGAACTTTTACACTTGAGCTTTGATGAGGATGTTCTTCATAAGTATGAGTATGCTGAGGTGAAGATGATTGATGTATGTGGTGATGGTTAATGGATGTTTATAGGTAGCTGCATAAAACCGTTAGTAATAATCATCCAGCGCTTACAGGTTGGGACTTTGAGATTGTCAACAGCATAGTGTGAAGACTTTCTCTAATCCTTCCCCAAGCCGTTCTAAACCGGATACCCCCGAGAGGGCTTACACGGACACACCGAAGTGCACCCATGATTCAGTGAGTCGCTAGAGATCACCCTACGACTGTAGACCGTTTGAAGCACGTAACCATCATGATATAAAAAGGCAAGATCCTTGGATCTCATTAAGACTCTTACAACTTGTGTCCTTTTTGACGAACACAAGTGTATCATTTTGGAAGTGTTCCTAATGAGATATATTGATGAATCTCATGACTCTAGACTCTATTGTTCGTTTTGGTTTTTAGTCGTCGGAGGGATGGAGCAGAGTGCCACCTTTTTAATATCAACACATCTCGGAATGAGAGGCCGATAGATTATGTAGTGTTCTCCGTGAGAATGAAACAAATATCTTTTGAGAGATATCTGAGTGGCAAGGAGGGGTGGTGCAGCGCGTCACTGGGTCCATGACGTCTTGTCTTCAATATCAGTATCACCTTAGTGAATACCGATAGCAGATTTATTGACCCGGTTTCTGCCCTAAGTTTTCATGGAGGGCTATTTCTTTTCACCCTTTCATTCAACTTTTCTTTTTAATTCTTCAACCCCTTCTGTCCCTTTCTCATTTACTCCTTTTTTCAATCATTCCTAAGGACTTCTAATTCTAATCTATTGGAATTGTCCTTGGGTAGATCCCTCCGGCTCTAGCGGATCATAGGACGGTTTTCCCTAACCTTAGTCACCTTATAACACCATGACTATCCTAGATTTGATCACTTGCCATAAAACCTTGTGAAAATCTCTCAAAGTGTTTATGAATAAACACATTTAGTTAACACATTGAGAGTTTTGCATTTTTGAAATACTCCCCCTTCACATGTGCTTATGAGATTTAAGAAAGAATTGCACATGTTGGGTTGAGTTCGCACATTTGAAATGATCGATTTTCATTGAACATGACCTTCGCGAGACACGTTTACATCACTAGATGGACTAGCTTGAATTTATTACCCGTCCCGGTCATATTCAATGATCATCTCTCGAATTGGTACATTCTACTCAGACAAGTCCTTTGCGAGACACGCTTACATCACTGGAAAACCAGCTTGAAATTATTACCCGTCCAGGACAAGTCTTTTCGATAACGGACATTTAGTTTTCGTCAATTCGAGGGTTAGAACTGAGTCTGTCTGGTGAGCATACTTTGAGATTTCACGAACTTTAAACCTTTTGATCACATTTTAATCACGTCTTCTCCCCCTCAAAAATAGCATGAATTGATATTTTTGATATCAACTGATTAAAATGAAACCTTTTGGAGAGAACGACGGATTTGAGCATGAATTTGGAACATTTTTCTTTTTCATTTTTATACTCCCCCTTAAATAAAGCATGTTGTATTGTGTTTTGGGGGGAGTTATCTTGAGCACTTTATGAAAGATTTTGAAAAATCTTTTTGAAAATTCTTGAAGGAAATGTGCTCAAGATAGAGAAGATTTTGAAAATCTTTGAAGATATGGTAGGGAAAGTATCTTCATTTGTTTTTAGGATAAGTGTTTGAAAAAGAGATTGGTTTTGCACAACACTTTCCTTTATTTGAAGTTCGGGTTGTAAGCTGAAATACTTACAAGCCATTGAGATTTTTAGGATAAGTGCTCTGAAAGATTTTGAATAAGCACTTTCCTTTCTTTGAGGCGCGGGTCCTAATCCGATATGATTAGAAGCCATCGGATTAAGCACGGGTTCTGGAGTGAGTCTCTCAGAAGCCATTAAAAAGAAATTTTAAGAAACGACATGTTTTGAAAACATTTAAATGAACTCTCGCTCAAGCATCTGAACATGCCCGTATCATTGTTAAATGACATTTCTAGGTACGTTCAGAATATCGATTATACAAGAGACATGCCGGAGAAGAATATTTTTGAATTTTATATTTTATATTGTTTTTGTCTTTTTGGAAATTTTCTATTTTTATATTTTGCTTTTGTTGGTTTTTCAAATTTTGTATTTTGTTTTTTATTGTTTTCTAAAAAAAATTTATTCATAAAGAAGAATTAAGTATGAACAAGTAGAAGTGGAGTTAAGAGAGGAATAAGACCAGGATTTCCAAATGCGATGTTGGCATAGAGTTCTTCTTTTCCACATTGGTTATATGAACAATCTGCACTTTCACAAGTTCCTGCATTCACAAAATCCACAAAAGAATAATATGCACAAATAGTAGTGTTAGCAGCGCATGAATCATCACTCTGAGGGTGTTCACTAGCAATGGTTGTAGTGGTTTCTACTTTCGTATCCTGATGATTTTCACTACTACTTGTTGTGGTGCGACTATCAAGAATCTTTCCTGTGGGAATCCATCTAAGACCGACTGTTTTAAAAACTTTTCCTGTGGGAATCCACCTAAGGTGGGATCTAGGAGTTGTTTTCTTTTCAAATACAGCGGAAGTCTCATTTTGAGAAAAACTACGTCCTGTAGGGATCCACTTGATAGAATTCGTAGCTTTTTGCTTCTTATCAACGGGTGTGTTTCTATTTGGTGTCTTAGAGGATTGTGCCTTAGCACGCAAATTTGCTTTCTTGATATACTGTGCCACACATGCATCATGATTAGCTGAAAAGGCACATTTTTGACATGTAGGACAGAAAAATTCAACATTCTTGTTCAAAACAGCAACCTTAACTTTGTCACTACAGTCATTTGAAGCTTGTTTTCTGTTCGAAGAGGAATTCTTAGTGTTGCATTCTACTTGTTTAACATTTTCTTTTTCGCAACTACTCTTAGATGCAGGCCAATCCCTAGTCTTTTGTTGAGAGTTCCTAGGTAGTGGTTTACAACTACTAGCAGTGCCTTGTAATGTTGTAGAATTCATCACCGTAGACGGTGTTCCTAAAATTCCATCTTTTCGAATTTGTGCCTTTTTCCTAGCTTTTTCTAGATAGGAATTGTGGACCATGTTGTTTGAACCGACAGATTCTTTAACAGTATTTGTGGTCACATTTGGTGAGCTATTCCTGGGGGCACACACATTAGGATTCAACTTGTTGTCCTTTGAATTTTTAGTAGCATTCCTAGACTCTTTTGGATTATCTTTTGCACTTTTGTCTATCGCCCTATGTGAATGAGATGTAGAGGCAGACGCAGTAGTGGGACTAATCCTATTAAGGTCAGGTGCTATCACATTTGAGTTTTCGACAACAGCTTTTCCTTTTCCTTTCGCGGTAAACTTGGGCAAGGGTGTTGGAGTGACTGGTTTTGTCAAATCAATTGTCACATCAGCTTTCGGAACATTTTGAGAAACTGATATTTTTGGTTTTACAACCGGTTTGTCCGAAGTTGATGGTTTTTCAAACTTAGTTTCCTCACCCTTCCCTTTTTGACTTTCAAGCTGAGACTTCAAAAGATCAATTTGTTCTTGCATGTTTTTGTAAGAACGCTCATACGACAATTTGTCATACTTGCATTCTTCTTTTTTCTGATCAAGTTGTTTAAAATATGTGACATTTTGTTTTTCAATCTTAGCAAGCGCCTTTTCATATTTTGAAACAATTTCAGAAGTCTCAGCTCGAATTCGTTCATCATCCTCAACAGAATATATTTGATAAATAATGGACATAATATCAGTTGAAAGAGCTTCTTCAGAGAGTGCGTCATTTTGTTTTTCCAAAACTTTGATTTTTTCAATGTTTTCATTGGCTTCAAGTACCAAGGATGTGTGGTCCTTGACAAATTCAGTTACTTCTTTGATAATTGCGTTCTCAACATGAATTGCTCTTGCATGTATGCCAGATACAATGGGAGTAATTTCTGTTTCGAACATCTTTTTCTGTTCAGTTTCAAAACTTTTGAACCAATCGTTGGTTTTAGCATTTGTTTTGGTTGCCACAACATCTTGAAGCATTTCAACTCTCCTTTTAAGATCAGCCAAAAATATTCTAGCTTCACTTGTGGAAGTGTCGTTAGAGTACATTTGTTCGATGTTAGAAAGGTGTTTTGAAACAACTTTGAATTTTGAGGCAGCCACTGGTTTTTTGAAAATCAAAGGTGACTCCTTTTTAACAAGATGAACACCAGAAAGTTTGTTAAGTTCATTGTAATCAATTGGTTTTATTTCTGGGTTCTTTTGTCTCAATTTGTTTCTACTCTCTTTGGAAAGCTCAATCATTTCATACGAATCATAACACGCAGGTGGATCATGCACATTATTTATAAGATTACCATTAAATAGCACATTTTGTTTTTGCTGAGCTTTCTTGAGATAACAAGGGTTTTCACAACCGAGAGCCATTTTCTTTCTTGTATATAAAATCGGGTTTTTGTCGTTAATTAACATGTTAATCATTTGAGTTGAATGACCCATTTTTACAAGAATTTCTTCCAACTTTTTAATAGTTTCCTGTTTGTCAAGTACTTCATCAAGAAGTTCATCTTCTCGTTTTGAAAACTTTGAATGCAACTCGTTCTTTTCTTTTTCAAGATCAGAACAAATTGATTTTTGTTTAGAAAGTTGGTTGGTTAGATCAGAAATTTCTGCTTTTAGGGATTTAATTTGCATGTTCAGTCTAACATCAAGAGTGTTGTATTTGATTTGCAAATGTTTCTCCCTTGAAACAGAATCACTGTAACCATTTTCAAGTTCTGACAGTCGTTTGTGGTGAAATTCAAAAGCTTTTTCGTTTACCTTATATCTCTCAAGCTCAGCGGTCAATTTCTCATTCGCGGTCTTAAGATCGCTATTGACCTTTTTCACTTTTTCAATCTCAATACGACAATTATTTAGTAATGATTCAAATAAAGCACGAGTTTCCTCATCATTAGCGTTATTTTGTGCAACTTGAACTTCGTTAGGATTCATATCTGGAGATGCCAAATTAATATTGCTACAACTTGGCGTGTCCGGATATGTATCATAAGTAGGTTCGAGAGGCACAGAATGTGGCTTTTGTTGAGCAAACGGATTAACCTCATTACTTGAAATTGATGTCTCATGGAGTGGTTCTACGTCATAAGTAGGAGGAATGTCAGAATCGCTGCATGATGTTGATTCTTGCTGATTAGGCATAGGGTCGGAGATTCCAGTGACTTCTGTAGAGTTGTCATTGATTCGGGTTGAAAGCAGGAAGTCGGATTCCTCAGCAGTCAATGGTATTCCCGAGTCTCTCTTTCTGGCTAGTATCAACATGTACTGGAGCCTTTCTACCCTATCCATTGTATTGACATTTCCAGCTCTACCTATATCACTCCTTTGGGTTGCAGAAGAAGTCATGAAGCAATAATTCTCATTATGATTGACCACATTCTGATTCACAAACTGATCCATTTGGATTCCCGTATGTTGCCCTGCATATTGCATTTGATTCTCCATTTGAATACCCGTAGCATTTCCTTGCTGATTCCCGATAGCGTCAACCATTTGTCCTTCTTGACCTATATATGACTGCATGTTGTCAGTGTACGGTGAGTTCCATTGGTTGTTGTTATGTGGTGGGATGTTTAATGCTTTGGTGATTAATGCAAACGCATGTGCCAAATCAGTTGTGATATTGTTTTGGTGAGCGGCCATTGATGAAGTTGTATGATAAAGATGATGTTGGATCGGTTAAAGAACTAGGATACGGTTGGTTACTGTTCACGAGTTTTGTTTGGTTTAATTCCTTTGTCGTTGTCCTTGAAGAGTCGTTAAGAACCTTGATAATCCTTGAGAAACTTGAACATGAAACTTGAGAATTATCAACACGTCAAAAGTACACATGCAAAACATATATTAACATACATGCACACTCAAAAAAATCTGATATTTATCACCTTGATGACTTCACATGTACCATCCATCACATGCATACACGTCTATATATGTAACAATTCAACAATTGCACATAAACAATACACGTTAACATACACGTCTATAAATGCATACACGTTCTCATGCAACTTTTGTATTATAGTAATGACACTCAATATAATACTTGTTCATAAACAATACACGTCAACAATAACATGCAGACACTCAATATAATACTTGCAATATAAAGCTCAATACTATGATCAAAAAACAAGAAGCAATCTTCAAGATTAGAGCAAAATACAAACACAACAAATTGACTTATGAAGAAACTCTTCTGAAAAAATGTTTCTGGATCAACTAAAGTTTCTGGTTGCCCGACTAGAACAAACTTTGGTTTGACTACTTCAAATGTTCGACGAAGTTGTTGCTCGATGAGAGTTCTTGTTCGACTACCTAGAAACTCGATCAAGCTAAGTAACTCGACTAGAGTTTTTTCGATGAAGTAGATTCTCGATGAAAGGTTTCTCGACTAGAAGAAGCTCGGTTAACTTGTTCGATGAAGAGTAGATGCTCGATGAAAAAAAAAAGTTCGACTATGTTGGTTTGTTCGACTACAAGATTTTTCGATCACAAGTTTTTCGATGAAAGACAATTGTTCGACTATAAGATTGTTCGATGAAATATTGTTTGAAGAGTTGTTCGATTAAACTTTTTCGGTGAAAAAATTGTTCGATGAATGAAACAAGCTTGATGAAAAGACAAGTTCGACTAAATTATGGTTTGTTCGACTACAAAATTTCTCGATGATAAGAAGTTCGACTAACTAGTTCGATCAAACTATTCGATGAAATTGTTCGATGAATAAACCAATCTCAATGAAATTCGGTTACTGATCCATCCTTCCTTGTGTGACACTGAGTACTACAACGTATCTCCTTTAAGTGATAGTTAACTAGGTCTTCGTCCATCCGCCCCTTGACCTATGAAAACTAGATAACCCAAGACTTAATCACTTTTCCCATGAGTGCTCAAACAAGGATCTCGAAGAATCATGCATCCAACCAACCCCAATATCTTCAAGATACTAAGTACACGTACCCGAGATATTCCACTTCAACTTCAAATAAGTAATAACGAATCATCATCCTTGTAGTCACAGTTGATAACAATCAATAATTAGCCATTGTCATTTGATATTGAATCTTGATCAGGATCGTTTAAGCGATACGTGGTGTTTTGAGGATGTAGGCCAATAATATTTTTGTGATTTGGGTGAGGTGCGAGTATGAAATATGCCTTATTTTCAATTCTAAACATGCAAGGAAAATTTGAGTTTAAGAAATTTTTACGCCAAATTTTGCCGAAAAAACCCGAATTTTGACCTAAAATTTTGAATTTTGGGCCAAAATTTTCATCGTTACACCATAATTTGAATTTAGCGTAAAAATTGACCATACAGTCTCTCCTCGAAATTAAATTTTACTCAACTTTTCCGGCCAAAAATCTCTTTTTTTTTTTTTTTTTTTTTTTTTGTTGGCATCTTCGATTATCTCTAAACTTCGATCAAACTAGATAAACTCGATCAAAATAGTTCGATCAAAATAGTTCGATCAAGAAATTCGGTTACTGAAGTTCGGTTACTGAAGTTCGGTTACTGAAGTTTGGTTACTGAAGTTCGGTTACTGAAGTTCGGTTACTAAAGTTCGGTTACTGAAGTTCGGTTACTGAAGTTCGATCAAATAGTTCGATGAAAACAACAATTTCGATCAAATCTAAGTTCTTCGGTGAAATAGTTCGACGATAAGGAAAGTTCGATTAGACTAGTTCGGTCATGTAGTCTAACTCGACTAATGACCAAGTTCGATTAAAAACCTTAGCTCGATCACAAGAAGTTCGATGATTTGAAGTTCGATCAGTCTAGTTCGGTCATGTAGTCTAACTCGACTAATGACCAAGTTCGATCAAATGATTTCCTCGATCACCCAGATCTGATGAACAGTAACGACGCCAAAATCACTTTTTCCACCTCAAAACCCCACGATTCGCCCCTGGTTAGCTCTGATACCAATTGTAATGATCAAGATACATGTTCAGGAGGTCGGGGATGCTCAAAATAAAGATTAAACATGGTATTATTAGGTTAAAGAATGGGGAGGTGTGTGTGTTTTCTAGAGAGAGAAAGGAGGAGAAAACACACACACCTCAAGAATACAAAGAGACATCCACCCTCCTAGTTATGACTAGGAGGGGTATTTATACTAGTTTACATACAAAACTTTGACCTATTGGCAAGATAAGTCCCTGTACTTAAATACTATGCAATTCCCTAATATAACATTACTTTAAGGCTAACAGTAACCCTGTTACTTTTGAGTAACCGTATTAATATATTGAGGTGATTGTTGAGAGAATTCTATTGTGTTCGATTCATAATTCTTCTTAAGATTAAGTATTAGATTCCGCATAATACTTAATAATCATTCAAAGAACAGTTTCTGTACCTATTGTCTTAGATCTACATCTAAGATAATTAACAAGATCGTTAGCTCAACTGGGATCAACAGGCCTTTTGGGAGTTCAAGAGAACAAATGGTTTTTACTACAGGTATACTAGGTTTTCCCAAATGATGTATTATATGGATAGAGAGGATGTTGTTAATCTCTGGAAAATGTAAAAGGAAAAATATGGTAATACAAGACCAGAAGAGGTTGCTGAAAGGGTTATCTATTATTATTTGAAGATCATGTTTGAACCTGATGATAGGGATATTGAGTGGACAAGTTTAAACAACAACACTGTAACAAGATGGTATTTATATCAGTCTTGTAGTGTACATGCTTTGCATGCTCAAGGAGTAAGTCTATATATGCTGGTTGAAAAGAATTATCATGCATTGAATTTTCATAAGGAAATTATTCACCAAATGTTACAACCTGGAAAGTTGGAGATGCAAAAGAGTTTTTTTTCAGATGATCAAGCCTATCAACATTTGAAAAAGTATGAAAGAATTCTCAAGCCCAAGAAAAGTAAGTGTTTGGAAGCATCCTCCTGGTGTTTGTTTATGCTTACTAGAAACTTGATGATTTTTGAGTAAAATATCAAGTTTAGGGGAGGATTGTTGGGTTTTGAGATACTGCTGCTCAGGTTTGATAATGCTACTCATTGAACTAAATGGAAAAAAAAAAAAAAAAAAAAAAAAAAAAAAAAAAGTATCATTCTACTGCTGGGCTAAATAATTCTACTGCTAGTATATTTCATCCTACCGCTGGAGTTGCTGAAAAGATCAAGAAATATACTAAGTGGATTCTACTGCTAGGCATAGATGATTCTACTGCTGGTGATATTATTCTGCTGCTTATTAGATAAACGTGTATAGTATGTTAGATATATATGGAATAGATATGAATAGATATTATCTTGTATAGAAAGTCATTGTAACCGACTAGGACTCCTTAAGTCTATAAAAGGAGGATCTAGGGTTAGGTTAGCATACGTATTGTCTGTTAGTTCGATTCACTTCAAGGTTATTGTAACCCTGTTACTTTTGAGTAACCGTATTAATATATTGAGGTGATTGTTGAGAGAATTCTATTGTGTTCGAATCATAATTCTTCTTAAGATTAAGTATTAGATTCCGCATAATACTTAATAGATCATTCAAGAACAGTTTCTATACCTATTGTCTTAGATCTACATCTAAGATAATTAACAAGATCGTTAGCTCAATTGGGATCAACATCTTCCTCAAAGACAGTGCTAAAAACTGCTTTCGTTGGGACATAAGCATCCCCCTCATACTCCTCATTCCTTAAATTGTCCATGAAAGATACCCAAGAATGGCTTCTATGCTGCTGGAACTATTATTGGTTTTATGTTTACCACCCATGTCCATATCCAAAGATTTATCCAAATATATGGACTTTTCCATCCCTGGATCCTCATCAGCATATATATCCATCAGCTTTTTAGCAAAACTATTTCTTTCTATAGATGATGAAACAACTATATTTCTGTTTTCGTTTTCCTTTCCATCTCTGGAACGAGTCAATTCAGACTCAATCTCCTCCAAACGACGCCCTAACATTTCAACTTCCTCCTGTTGTTGGAATATCTTATCTTCCATCTTTTCCTCTCCATCTCAACCACGTGATCAACCATTTTCTGACATTCTTCTATTTTCTTCTCTAATTCCCTCTTCAAAATATTTGTTCGCTCTTTCACTTTCATGTTAATCTCCTCCTCACTCTTCTTCTCTTCCACTTCGGCAAGTTTAGCCTTCAGACCTGCAATCTCTTCTTCCTTTTTCATAAGCTATTTGTGAGCTTCATTCTTCTCCTTCACTCTTATCTTATTCTCCATTTGCTGCTTACAGATGAACTGATCCATAGCTGTAATCCTTGATCCCAAAACCTAAACTGTCAGTGATAATTTCTTCGGATTTGCGTGAACTAGCGGACCGATCACTAAGTGGGGATGCTCCTTCCAGCATAATTGAGAAACTTAAATCAAAAAATTGAAACCAATTGAAAATTGATGGTTTGGTGTACGCACACAAACCACAACACAATCAACCTAATATGTTAACAAGTCTCTGTTACCAATTGTAGGATCAAATATTTCATATGGATTGATGTTTTTGGTGATTAGGAGGTCGGCCTTTGTACAAGCTAAACACAAACGTGGAACCGAGACTTTAGAGAGAGAGGGAGGAGAGAGTGGTGTGAGAGTGAAATGAAAACTTTATTATTCTAACACACACCCCTCAAGTCTCACTTGAGGGGTATTTATACTTATTACATAACAAGAAAAATAGATAAAATCCAACTTTAGTCCCTAAACTAGTACTAAAGTCATGCGAATACAAATCTAATAACATATTTGTATTTCATGCTCTAACAGAACTACTACTTAAGTTGAGGTGATCTCGGTATGGTAATCAAGGGACACCTCCTGTGGGCAAATCAAGGCAGGGGGGGTAAGCGATCCTAGCCTAATCTACTCATACATAACACACAATTCCCAATTCAAATAAACAAAATCTCAAGCATTCAAGGGATGGTATCCTTCCACGAGAACTAACCTAGATACACAATTACTAGCCAGTGTCACACTAGTCTAGGTTCACTAAATGGTCAATAGAAATACCCAGTTAAAACGGATTTTGGCGAGTTGGATATATCTGTTTAATTAAATTTATAAGTGTCTACTAATTTTATTCCCTAGATATGGATTAGATCTAGGTGTCAGATACGAATTCAATCCAAAGATTAAAGTGATAACTCAAAGAGCAAACAATATCATATATTCAACATGGATGCGAATTAAACAAAACACAGTTACTTGCAATTAATCAAGGTGTCAAAAGTTATTAATTCATCCTAATCTAAGTTTCATGTACCCTAAGCAGTTACTAACAAGATTAGCCGAGCATATATTTGATGATCACACAAATAAACGAGGTAAAATTTATAATATAAGACAGGATAAATCAAACTAAAGATTGTATTGATTAACAAGTGTAATAGGATAATCACATGATGTTTCACTTGATTACAATGCAATAAAAAGCAAGAAAAACACTTCCAAAAGTCTTCTAACACCTAATTCCCGAATATGACTTGTGGTGTATGTAAAAAATGAAACCCTGTGCTAGTATGTATAAATTTGGGGGGCCAGACGGCGTCAGGGGGAACCCAGACGGTGTCAGATGTCGATTAGGGTTTTAGGTCCGTTCATAAATTGGCGGCCGGACGGCGTTAGGGGTCTTCTCAAATGTTGTCACTCTCGAGTGCGACGGTGTCATGGTCTTCTTTAGACGACTTCACTCTCATAATTTCCAGGTGTGATGGCATCTAGCCTTATTGTGACGACTTCTGGACCCTTGTACAAAATAATAATTTCTTTGGAATAGGCGTCCCGTCATATCAGGCCGAGTCTGGAGGGTATCTCGTTGTGGGAGGTTGTCGCGTTGGAGCTTAACGACGTCTGATCTCGTATACTTTGCTTGATTTCTTCATTTCTTCTGTATTTTGGCCGATTTCGAGCATAATTCCACTTTTTAGTCCAAAATCATCAACATCTTGCATTTATCAATATTTGGGCCAGTAAACTAGGAGAACAAGTGAAAAACCATGTAAATTCAGTTATAAAATGCCCCTAAAATTAGTGTGTTTTAGGCCTCATCAATGACCGACTTAATCATCTTCTCCATAGCTCGCCCAGTCATAAATCTCTTCAAAATACATGTTGTGAAATGCAGAGGTTTTGAGGACGATTCACTAGAAGACATGGTTGTATTACGAAGATGTTACGAATGTACTATTTTTAAAAGGGATAACTGTTTTTAAATGTATGGAAGTTGCCACCTTTTACTATGTTGTGTAAGCATCTTTTTTTTTTCTTCCTATGTTGTGTATCCAAGTTAATAATCTCTTCTATTTAGTGACTATACAAGTAATTAAGGATTAATCCGTTTTTGCTTACACACGTGGCTTACACGTAATGTGTTTTCCCCCCAAAACCCGTTATCCGTCCAAAACCCTAATTCCTACTTTATTCACCCCCCCCCCCCAAAAACGTACAACTTTATTTTCCCCCAATTTATTCTCTCTCTCTCTCTCAAACCCTAATTTCTATTTTCCAGTTTCAAGCAAACCCTTTGAACACCATCTTCTTTTTATTTGAATGCGATTCAAGGTATGTTTAGCTCTTATATCTCTTAATTGTTCTTTAATTAGATTTCAGAATTAGCCCTAATATTCAAACTCTTATTTTGTAGAATGACTATACCTAGACCTGATGGTATTGATTTGGACGTGCGAAATGATGGGATTTTTATGGACGATCCATTAAGATACGACATTGGTGTGATTTTAAAGATGCATATGGCCAGGATTTCGTTTGAGGATCTTTAAAGTTGATCAAGAAATCAATTATGGCTATGTATATGTTTGGTATGTACTATAGACTTCAAAAGAGTGATTTAGAACATGGTTTAGTCAAAGTAGAAAATGAAACTGATTTGATTCACATGTATGGCCTGTCCAAATTGCATGGTGGAATAGAAATGTACATTCACCATTGTGACATTGACCTGTCCAAATATTTAGCACAGCCTGACCCTAGTACATTAAGTGATGGAACCTCTGCTAAAATACCAACCCCTAGGAAGAGGTATTGCAATTCTTTTACAAAGGAAGAAATGCTAATTTGGGCTGAATTGGAGGCTCAAGAAGAGCATGCGGTTGATAATGGTAAGGGTATTTCTGATGGTCAAAATGAGAATAATAAGGATAAGGGTAAAGGGAAAGAGAAAGTGGCAGTTACTAGTGAGAGTGAAAATGAGAGTGATGGGATGATTTCTAGTGATTCTGATGACAGTGACTATTCTAACAAGTCATTTGATTATCTAATTGCTGGTGAAGAAGAGATTACCAATTCCAGACATTACTTGTTAGAATAGTTTATTTTTAAGCAAATAGAAGTAAGGAAAGAGCAATACGAATTCCAGACATGACTGCTAATCCTAGTTGTACAAGACCTAATGTGGCAAGAAAAAGTGAAGTTTTGGTTGAGCATGACGATTTCTTGACTGAATTGGTAAGAAAATTGAAGGGTGAAGATTCTGATGGAAACTTGCAAGACCCTTTTGTTGGTGTTGAATCAAGGCAAGACAAGTATCCTACTCATGATCAAACAACACATTGGAGGATGAAGGAAAGACACTTCTTTATACTATGTGTGGAAAACTAGAAGGGGGGTTGAATAGTTTTACCATTTTAAAATTTAATTTGCTTTGAGTAGTTTGTGTGAATTCAACTAATTTAGATAACAAACAATAAATAATATGCAAGTAAAGAAAGAAACGATTAAACCACAACACGATTGTTTATAGTGGTTCGGTCTACAAGGACTCTTTTTCCTTGCCCTACTCCACTCCCCGAGTCTCCAACTCGAGAGTTTTTCTTCACTAATCAACAAGCTCCTTTAACCGGCGGAGAAAACCTTTACACGTCGCTTACACAATATTTCCGACACAAAGCTAGATGTCGAGTTATTTTACAAGGGTACAACCACTCCCGTCACACTATGTATTTTGAGGACTAAAATACTAACCGATCACTACAGAGGATTTATGATTGTTTGGTACAAACAATGATGTGTGAACAACAACAATTCACACAGTGACTAACTAACAAGTCTTGCAACGCTTTGTTGAAGCTTGTAATGCTTTGATCTTCTTGCTACAAAGAAGTTCACTTAAAATGAAATATGAAATATGAATGAAAGAATGTATGATGTTGTTTATGCTTGTAAGTGATGAGAAAACGTCAATGTGTGGCTTGCTATTTATAGGCAAAACTGCCTCAGTAAGCCACAGATGGGACAGATTCAAATGTGGGGATCCGTCCGTGTACCTGTTTGGTTCCGCGAGGGCTTGACAGAAAATCTCCAAAAATCTTTATCAAATCTAACCAAAATATTTTCATATCTTTCCAAGGATTCATTGAGTAAAGATCTAAACAAGATATTCATGATATCTTCCAATGATCTTCAAAATCTTACAAAGATTTCAAAGATGATGCATGCCATGATGTCATAATACGTTTCCATTTTTAAATTAAAATGTGTATGAAAGTGAACTTGTAAAATGTATATACTAGTTAGGTGATGTTTTAACTTTGTGTTTATGAAAAACTTGTGACTATATATGTAAAAGACTTAACCATATTTATGTTTTACTAAAATAAAGTTTATAATTGCCGTTAACAAAATATAGAAATGATCGTAAAATATAAATAACGTTTTTTAGACGTTATTTATATTAACAATCTCCCCCTTTTTGTTGAGGACAAAATATAAAGTTTATTTTTAAGCAATGAGATAAATAAAGTGCAAGTCTTTAAAAATATAGATTAAACTAGTTTTATGCAACTTTTAAATCAATTTAGAATATTAAATTGTATAAAATGTGTGAGTTTTGATTTTAACATTTTCTCCCCCTTTTTGTCGAAACAAAAAGAAGAAAGGCGTAGCGGAATGTAGTGCAAACCCGAGCTTGATTAGCTCCCCCTTGGTCAATACTTCCCCTAGTTAGGGTGCCAAGTATAAGATGCATGGATTTTGAGTGCTACAAAGCAAACGTTAGTGATAAATAAACCAAACCAACCATATATAATGTGTAACACAATCAATACATAATAAATATCACAACCAACACACAAATAATCGAACAACATTCATTAGTAAAATATTTTATGACAAAAGTCACAAAATGGGACAATAATGGAGATGTTGTAAAAGAAAATGCAAGAATAAAAAATAACTTAGAAAGAAAAATTCTAGAATAGAAAAAATAACTTAGAAATAAAAAATCCTAAGATGTGAAGCTCCTAATGTGATCATCTATTGTGGAGGATGAGAAAGAGCATTAAGACGCTCGAGGATGTGATTTAGATTGAACCCCATCTCGTTTTGGAGTTCATGAACCATTATTTTGGTTCTTTCACTAAGATGAGTGGTTCTTTCACACATGGAGCAACCATGGCGAGGGAAGTTTGGTGGTAGACTAGGTTAATTTGTTGGTGGTGGTGGTGGTGGAACATTTGTTGATTGGTGGTTGGGATTTGGTGGAGCTATGATTGAAGAAAACAAGGTGGTTTGTAGTTGCATGGCTTCATGGAGGTGAGAATCCACCATGTTGGAGAAGGCATATAGGTGGTCTAGTTCATTATTGATTTCACCTTGAGTTTGTGGAGGATCAATCCACATGGACTCGTCAATGTTCCTAAGAGTAGGTGAAAAGGGTTGAGGTTTTTGAGGTGGTGGAGCATGGTCTCCATAGAGTGGGCCATGGATTTCCCTATAAATAGGGTGGAAGAGTAAAGGTTGTGGTTGAGATGGTTCTCAATCAAATGGTAATGGTGGTGGATTTGTTGATCTTGGAGGTAGGTCTTCTAAAGTTTCCAAAAATGGGTGTGGAGAGGTCGGTGGTGTAGCAAATAGTTCTAATGGTTGAAGTTTTGGAGACTTGGGAGGTGATGGTGATTTGGGTATTTGAGATGGAGCGGGAGGTGGTGTGGTGGCTACTGGTGTCTTTGTTGGTGGTGGAGTTGTTATGATGATAGGTGAAGGTGTTGGTGCAGTCAAAGTGAGAAAGTTTTCCTCATGGATAGGAGATGAGATGTTTGAGTGGTGAAGAGTCTGATGATGATGAGTTTAGGTTGACAAAACAAAAAGGTTTTACACTTATCCTTGTGGTTCTTCTAGGTGGTCTTGAGGGTGATGAAGAGTTGTTGATTTTGTCATTGTGAAAAATGCTTGAGATATGCAGAAATTCATAGGAAATGGTGGTGAAGGTATGAGAAATGATCATCCTAGAGGTGCTAATTTATAGAATTCAAGATTCATGGAAGAGTGTGTTTGAATTTGATGTTAAACCATACAAAAATGGTGGTTTCTAATGATTTGGAAGTAGTAGAGAAGGTTGTCAAATCATCAAAGTCAATCCAATGGGGTTGAGTTGAGTAAAAGAGGAAGGATATGCAGTTAATGCATGGCAATGAGTGCAAGATCTTTGATGTCAGTGACCCACGGATAACAAGGAACCAAATTTAGGGATCCTTGCTTTATGGAGAAAGGTAACTTAAGTGGATTTTTCAATTTTCAAATTTTGGTGGGAAATGGTTTTCTTATTGGTCTAAATGAGCTAAGATGATCTTAATATGAAGGAATAACAGTAAAAGTATCCTAGTAATAAGAATGAGTGATCTAGAGTGCGGGATTAAATGAAAATTTAAAAAATTTAGCTGTTGGCTGGCGGAACCAATCGACAACACAGGCGGAACCATGAATTTGGTTCCGCCTGATCCGTCAGGCTAATTTTGGCGGAACCAAAATTTTGGATGGACGGAACCAAATTTTTGGTTCCGTCCCATCCGCCAGGCCAAAAAAGTAAACAGAGGGCAATTTTGAACCCCCGAACCCCGTTCAAATCCCGTAAATTTTTCTAAAACATGTGTAATTAATTAGTTGTGATTAGAAAATAACAATAAAACAAGTATTAACACATGTAAGAGTATAGATCAAGCAGGGGCTAATAATTTCACTAATAATGTGAAAAAATGGAAAAATGATAACATCAAGATGTTATCTACCTGCAAGACAAGGTTAGTTCACATAATCGTTCAAAGTTAAGTTATCATCCTAAGAAAAGACAAATACATCAAACATCATTGTTTTGGAGAAAATGTACCAAACACTCATAAAACCTCTCATTGCCTATCCAATTTCTTGTTGATCTTGGTGTGGAATCTTCCAATGCACTTGAACATTCCTTTTGTTTGCTTGAATTCTTCCGATGTATTTTCAATGACCAGAAGTTGTTGGAAGTAGTCAAGAGGAGGAAGCCTAGAGTTGGGAAGTCCATCATCCTCGCTCATTGATGATGATGATGAGGAAGTTTGAGGATGAGGACGTTTTCCTTGAGTCTTTGCTACTCTCTTATCACTTAATGGCACAAAGATATGATCAACAAAAGAGTAGTCAGGACAAAACCCTTTAGCATTGGGTAGAATGGGTGCAAAGGCTCTAAAGAGACGGGTGAGAAGCATCCCGTAGGGAAGAGCGACGGTTCCTTGCATTGGTATGTCAGCCATCCTTTTGGAAACATAATAGGCTAAGTTGAAAGGTTGGTAGGCAGACAAGCTATAAAGCATGTAACAAAGACAAGCATTGATGTGATCACGATTGCCTATGGTACACAAGACATTAGCCCTAAGGATTTCTTCCCATTTTTTGAATTGAGGCTTAAGTTCATTGAGTTTCTTGCTAAATGGGTCTCGGTTGATTTCATTACCCGTGCGGGTTGTTCTTGTGTTTGAAGTTCTTGTAAGGAAAAGATGTTCTCGGATTATTTCTTTGGCAACTAGAGGAGTGTCGTATGGAGGCATACGATCAACGATTGAGTCAAGGATTGATAGGGACCATTTATCCGAGTAAAGGCATGTACCTTCACATGGAATTCCAAGGACTTCCGCAAATTGATTGAGAGGTATGTTGAAGTCATTTTGGTTTACTTTGAATTGGATTGACATGAGACCATAATCATTAGTTGTGAGAATTACACTAGCATAGAATTCTAAGACATATCTAGGACAAATTTGTTCGTTGATGTCTAAGAGACCATTAAAGTGAATGGTTGCAAGTTCTTGACGAATATTTGTGCCTTCTAGAAAGGATGGGTCAATGGTTCTACCCTCATGAACGTAATGTTTTTCTAGAGCCTTAAAGATTTTGACTTGAGCCGGAGTAAGACCCTTAGTTTTGTGATGTTTGGGAAGGTATTTTAGAGTGTCTTTGTGGTCATAGAAAGTTGCAGGAGGCATGATTGATCCTAGATACAAAAATTACATACTTTAGTCGAAACTAACGAGAATTTAGATATAATATTCTAGTGTGTGTCTATATGAGGACAATATGGAGGTGCGGTTATCTCGACTCCTTTTAATGCAAAAAAATAATTTATTTTAGCAAATTTTGTAATGAAACGAGAGATAACCCAAACGCTCCTAATTCAATATAGCTTCGATTGAATGTACCCGAAAATACATATAAGTTATGTACTTCGTTTAGCATTCAAGAGACATTATGCAAATGATGTTTTAAACATAACGTTTTTATTTGTATGAACAATGTGAAAAGTTATTTATTCTAATTGTGAGAAGATTTTTACAAAAATTTGACATGGGGTTTTTAGTAAATCGTGATAATGTCATACAAGATGCAATTCTTAACTGAGGGAAACATGATTAGATATGTAATTTAACAAATGTACTTCATGATTTATCAAAAAGATGCATAATCCTCAAGTTTTGGTTTTGTGCAAAAATAGAAGCCCTAGACTCAGATCAGGAGTGTAAATGTAGTTAGGAAACTTACAGTGTTGATTGGAGCACAAATTGGTTGGAGGAGATGCCTAAATTTTGAGAGTGATTTGTTATGGAATGAGTTTGAATTGTTTGTGTGTTTTGGGTATGAGAAAGGAGTGTTTGTTTAATATATTCAAAAACTGACCCAGGAACCCACGGATGGGGCGGAACCAAATATTTGGTTCCGTCCTTGTTGTCGAAGGGTTCCTTGGGACCAGTTTTGGGTTTTGGTCAGTTTTGTCGTGTTTGGTTAAGCTAAGGTTTAAGCTAAGATTTTAACTACAAATTTGGTTCCATTAGTCCTAATCTAAGTCTAAGAAGATTAAATGGTTCGCGCTTAAGGGGTTTTGTTAGGATATCGGCAATGTTGTCTTCTGAGGATACTTTCTCAATTGAGATGTTTCCTTTTTGAACATTTTCGTGAAGAAAGTGATGACGGATTTCAATGTGTATGGTTCGAGCATGTTGAACTGGATTTTTACTGAGATTGATAGCTCCTTTGTTGTCGCAAAGAATAGAGATGTCGTTAAGTTGAATTCCGTAGTCGACGAGAGCTTGCTTCATCCAAAGAGCTTGTTGACATGCTTTTCCTGCTGACACGTTTTCGGCTTCGGTTGTTGAGATGGCTAGAGCCGTTTGTTTCTTTGAAAACCATGAGGTAAGACAATGCCCAACAAAAGTACAAATACCACTTGTACTTTTTCTATCGACATATTCACCGGCATGGTCCGAGTCGGCATACACTATGGTTTCAACACCCGTTCCTTTGGGATACCATAATCCTAAGTGTGTAGTACCTTTAATGTATCTAAATATTCGTTTTACGGCTTCAAGATGTGATCTTTTAGGATCTTCTTGAAAGCGAGCACATAGACAAACACTAAACATAATGTCGGGTCTACTAGTCGTAAGATACAGTAGACTACCAATCATTCCTCTATATTTAGTGTTATCTACAGATTCACCTTCTTTATCCTTGGTGAATTTAGTTTCCGAGGACATAGGCGTTTTAATAGGTTTAGAGTCTTCGAGACCAAATTTTTTAAGCATATCTTTTATGTATTTAGATTGGTTAAAGAATATCCTATCTTCTAATTGTTTTATTTGAAGACCTAAGAAAAAGTTTAGTTCTCCCATCATACTCATCTCAAACTCGTCATGCATAATTTTTGAGAAATTGTCACATAACTCTTGACAAGTTGATCCGAATATGATGTCATCCACATATATTTGGAAAATGATAATATGTGAATCCTTTTTCTTGGTGAAGAGAGTGTTATCCACTAAACCCATGGTGTACTTATGGTCAACTAAGAATGTTTTAAGTCGATCACACCAAGCTTTTGGTGCTTCCTTAAGTCTGTATTAAGCCTTTTTAAGTTTGTAAACATGATTTGGTTTTTCAAAATCGGTGAAACCCGGAGGTTGAGCGACATACACTTCTTCATTTATAAAGCCATTAAAAAATGAACTTTTGATATCCATTTGAAAAAGTTTGAAATCATGTGCACATGCATAGGCAAGTAAAATTATAATAGACTCGAGCCTAGCAACCAGAGCAAAAGTTTTATCATAGTCAATGCCTTCTTGTTGATTATAACCTTGTGCTACTAGCCTAGCTTTATTTCTAGACACTACACCATGTTCATCCATTTTATTTCGAAAGACCCATTTTGTTCCAATTATCGTTTGACTTTTTGGTTGAGGAACTAATGTCCAAACATCATTTCTAACAAATTGATTTAACTCTTCTTGCATAGCAATGACCCAAGATTCATCTTTTATAGACTCGTTTATATTTTTGGGTTCAATGGTTGAAACAAAACAAAAGAAGTTACTTTGATTTTGGACTTTCGATCTTAAGGTTCTTTCATTAATATTTCCTATGACACTATCTAATGGATGACTTTTAGATTCTTTGATATTGAAAATTTCTTTGTTTAATGATGTCTTAGAGGGAGGTGGACTTTCGTCAAATGTTACGTTTAACGATTCCTCGACTCTTAAGGTTTCTTTGTTTAAAACAATATAAGCTTTGCTATTTTGAGAATATCCAAGGAATACACCTTCATAAGACTTTGGGTCAAATTTGGTGAGATAATCCTTAGTGTTTAGAATAAAGCACTTACTTCCAAAAACTCTAAAGTAGCCTAATGTAGGCTTTTTGCCTCTATATAGTTCATATGGAGTTTTATTCAAAAATGGTCTTATTAAAACTCTATTTAAAATATAGGTAGATGTGTCAACGGCGTTACACCAAATTTTTTGTGGTATGTTTTGTTCATTAAGCATTGTTCTACTCATCTCTTGGAGAGTTCGGTTTTTACGTTCTATTACACCATTTGACTGAGGAGTACGAGGAGCTGAAAAATTATGTGTTATGCCATTAGCATTACAAAAAGCTCCAAATTGTGTTTCATTATCAATTTCACGACCATGATCCGTTCTAATTGACACAATGCTACTTTCTAGTTGATTTTGAATTTTCTTACTAAGAATTTCAAATTGATCAAAAGCTTCGTTTTTACTTTTCAAAAATTTTGTCCAAGTGTATCTTGAATAATCATCTATTATGACCAAAATGTAGAAGTTGCCTCCATAACTTTGTATAGCGGATGGACCAAATAAATACATATGCAAAAGTTCTAGACACCTAGATGTAGACACCATATTTTTAGCCTTATGGCTACTATGAACTAGTTTTCCAAATTTGCAAGCATCACAAAAGTGTTGGTCATATTTCAACATGGGTAAGTTCCTAACGAGGTCTTTTGAGGATAGAGATTGAATGAGTCTCACATTTGCGTGGCCTAAGCGTCTATGCCAAAGAGTTGAGGTATCATCTAGAGACGTGAGGCAAAGTTTATCTTTAGATGTTTTATCTATTTTAATAACATATACGTTGTTTTTCAAAACTCCTCTAGCTATGGTTATACCGTCTTTTAGTATTTTACTTTCGTTTTCACTAAAGAGGACATTATACTTTTTACGGCATAGTTGGCTAATGCTAAGTAAGTTAAATCTAGATTATCAACATGAGCAACATCATCAATAGAGAGAGAGTCATGAGAGATACTACCTTTTCCGATGATTTTGCTTTTCAACTTGCTACCAAAAGTAACATTACCTCCGTCATATTCTTGGTAGGTTGAGAAGAGGCTCTTGTTTCCCGTCATATGCCTTGAACAACCGCTATCTTTCATCCACTTGTCTGGTTCCAAACCGACTTTCAAGCATACCTAAGTTATAGAAAAACTCAAGCATTTGGTCCCCAATATCTCATGGGTCCATTTTGGTTAAACATCCCATTAACTTGATTCATGTATGGGAATGGTGGATATGAGTTCCATGGCATGTAGTTAGGAGTTTGATAATGCCTAGGAAAGTTTTGGTTCCAACCATTTTGATAATTAGGTTGCGTGTTGTAGTTGCTTTTTGAAAAGGGGCGTTTGGGAATAGTTGTCTTAGGCCTTTGTTGAGTAGTTTAGCTCTAAACTCTTTATTAGCAAGTCCTACTCCTATAGTAACAGCTGGTTTTTGTTCAGTTTCAGTTGAACTAGCATTAGATTTCTTTGTGACTTTAACGAACTCTGTACGAACCGATATACAAGCTTTTTGTTCTGCTACAGTACCCACGGAACCTTTCTCTTCCACAGGCAGAACCAAAGATTTGGTTCCGTCTGATCCGTGGGTTTCTGAGACTGTTGGAACAGTTTCTTGTACTTTTTTGGCTTGTTTCTTTAGACTACTTATATCTTCTAATTTCATAAAACCTAGTCCAGTTTTATCATGTGGTAATTTTTGGATTTTCATGATTTCATCCACACAACAAATATTTTTATCAAATCTTTTGAATTTAGAGTTTTGTTTGATAAGTGCGTCCTGTGTGATTTTAAGTTTCTCTATTTTAAGTCTAAGCTCTTGGCATAATATACATACCTCGTCAATAGCTTTACTCTTTTCTAATCGTTTAGCTTTTTCTTTTAACTCATAAACTTCATTTTCTAAAAATTCCTTTTTAGTTTTCAAAAACTTGTTTTTGTTTATGATTTTAAGCTAAGTTCACATAGTTTGTTATATTCCTTTAGCAAGGTGTCGTCATCAATAGAAGAATAAGATGAGTCAGAGTGTACCTCGTTTGAGTCTTGAGCCATGAGAGCAATTTCGTCATTCTTTGGCTCTTTGTCATCATCTTCACTCTCACTCCAAGTAGCACTTACAAAAGCTCTTTGATTCTTGTTCTTGGGTGGCTTGGGACAATCTCCTATTAGATGACTTATATCTCCGCATCTAAAACGTTTTCTTTCCCCTTTTCCTTTCTTGTCATCATGATCCTTCCGAAAGGATTTCTTGTCTTCTCGAGGTTGTCTTACAAACTTTCCTCGTCTTCTAAAAAACTTCTTGAAATCTCTTACGGCCATGGCATATTCTTTACCTTCACTACCCGAACTAGATTCTTCGTCATCACTTGAGTCTACTCTAGCTTTTAAGGCAATGGATTTGACTTTTTCCTTTTTACCCTTAACTATTTCCGAATCTTTTTCCATTACCATTTCATGAACTTTGAGATTTCCAATTAGCTCGTCAAGTGATATGCTTGAAAGATCTTTAGATTCTTCAATGGCCTCACTTTTGCTCTCCACTTCAGATGGAGTGCTCTAAGGAATTTTTTGACAAAGTTCTTACTACAAAAAGATTCATCAAGTGCTTTAAGAGAAGTAATGATAGTATTAAACCTAGCAAATGCACTATCAATAATCTCATCTTCAGGGATAACAAATTGTTCATATTGTTGAACAAGAAGATCAATTTTGTTATCCTTGACTTGTCAGTTTCCTTGATGAGTGATTATTAAAGATTGCCAAATTTCTTTTGCGGTTTTGCACATAAAGACTCTTTCATACTCCTTTTTAGGTAGAGCATTGTAAAGCATCATTTTTGCCTCATTATTTTTAACAATCAACTTCTTTTGCTCATCACTATGACGAGCAGGTGAAGTATCCTCATCCCGACCACTTGTGATATCTTTTATTATAGCTTTATGATCACCTTCTATAATAATATACCATAGATCTATGTCTTTTGATTTCACATAAGTTTCAAAGTGGTTTTTCCAATAGATAAAACCATTTGGTTCAAATAGTGGTGGTCTTTGCATAGATTGCCCTTCTTTGAAGTTTTTAAAATCCATGAATCATTCCAAGTTTTAAAATACAATATATTTTAAAAATCTTGAGTAACGTAGCTCTTGATGCCAATTGTGGAAAACTAGAAGGGGGTTGAATAGTTTTACCATTTTAAAATTTAATTTGCTTTGAGTACTTCGTGTGAATTCAACTAATTTAGATAACAAACAATAAATAATATGCAAGTAAAGAAAGAAACGATCAAACCACAACACGATTGTTTATAGAGGTTCGGTCTACAAGGACTCTTTTTCCTTGCCCTACTCCACTCCCCGAGTCTCCAACTCGAGAGTTTTTCATCACTAATCAACAAGCTCCTTTAACCGGTGGAGAAAACCTTTGCACGTCGCTTACACAATATTTCCAACACAAAGCTAGATGCCGAGTTCTTTTACAAGGGTACAACCACTCCCTTCACACTATGTATTTTGAGGACTAAAATACTAACCAATCACTACAGAGGATTTATGATTGTTTGGTACAATTAATGATGTGTGAACAACAACAATTCACACAATGACTAACTAACAAGTCTTGCAACGCTTTGTTGAAGCTTGTAATGCTTTGATCTTCTTGCTACAAAGAAGTTCACTTAAAATGAAATATGAAATATGAATGAAAGAATTTATGATGTTGTTTATGCTTGTAAGTGATGAGAAAACGTCAATGTGTGGCTTGCTATTTATAGGCAAAACTGCCTCAGTAAGCCACGGATGGGACAGATCCAAATGTGGGGATCCGTCCGTGTACCTGTTTGGTTCCGCGGGGGCCTGACAGAAAATCTCCAAAAATCTTTATCAAATCTAACCAAAATATTTCCATATCTTTCCAAGGATTCATTGAGTAAATATCTAAACAAGATATTCATGATATTTTCCAATGATCTTCAAAATCTTCCAAAGATTTCAAGGATGATGTATGCCATGATGTCATAATACATTTCCATTTCTAGATTAAAATGTATATGAAAGTGAACTCGTAAAATGTATATACTAGTTAGGTGATATTTTAACTTTGTTTTTATGAAAGACTTGTGACTATATATGTAAAAGACTTAACCATATTTATGTTTTGCTAAAATAAAGTTTATAATTGTCGTTAACAAAATATAGCAAAGATCGTAAAATATAAATAACGTTTGAAGACGATATTTGTATTAGCACTATGTACTACACTGAGAGAAGTTATGTATGCATTGAGTATGTTAGCACTGATGTTTTATGCTTTGTTAATGTCACAGCTAAAAGAAAACTATGAGAGTGCTGCACAGTTGAAAGAATGCATCACATACTATGCATTAGCCAATGGCTATTCAATATGGTATGAAAAGAGTGCAAGAGACGCGATCATTGCAGTTTGTGGACAAAGAAGACAAAATGTCAAAGAACCTGAGGTAGGCAAACAAAGGAAACATGTTAGGTACCTTAGTGTGTGTAGTGAAGAAATCCCTAAGTGTAGTTACAGGTTATATGATAGATGGATGTATGATGAAAAAACCTTTCAAATTATCTCTTTAAAACCTGAACACACTTGTGTTAGAAATTTTCAGTTTGGGTCATTCTCTAATCACCAATATTTATAGAGTACATAGGAGAGATCAAACCTACCAATAAACCCTAATGGACCCAAAGCCACAAGCCGGGCTTGGGCCACTCTAATCTATTATACTGGCTAATACTCCCCCGCAGTCCGAGCTACGAAATCACGATAGCTCAGACTGGAGATACTTAAAACATTAAAGCTATAATTATTTTTGTTGAGGAAGACACCCACAGCAAGCGAAAGCAAATCTTCAAACAGTAGCAGCAACAAAGCAAAAAAAATCAGTAGCAAAAGCAAGGATTGTCGTTTAGTAACAGTAGGTATATCACCAATGATGTGCTTTAGGACATCAAAATACTCAAACTATCTCAAAACGCGCCAAACAAAGAATGCGGTACTTGTAGAAGAACTTGTATGTTCACCAATGATGTGCATTAGGACATCAAAAAGTTACACATTGATTCTTGAAGATGTAACCTCATGCGGCTTATTGAATGAAGTAACACCATTGATCGAGCTTTAGTCGACTCTAGGTGGAGACTGGTCAAGCTTTTGTCGACTTTAAGTGAAAAGAAAAAAAAATGTAAAGTAGTCGATCTTTAGTCGACTAAAGTTGCAAACAAAGAAAAAATAATTATAGACCGAAGAGATGTAAAGCAAAGAACGTGAAGAAATTTTTTTTTTTCCTTTTTTTTTTTTTTTTTTTTTTTTTTGAAAAATAACACTTAAAAGAAGAGGAGATATATGCAACAGTACAATGACGAAGCTACCATTTAAAATTAGACAACTAAAAAGAAGACAAAAGAAGACGGCTGGAAAAAAAAAAAAAAAAAAAAAAAAAAAAAAAAAAAGAAAAATGGAGATGTGATATTATAGACGTGGGGTATGATATGAGATTTGTAGTATTATGTATGTGGGGTGTATGATGAATGTAAACAGCGGTAGGGAAAAAAATAAAGGAGAAGTGAGATTTAGATATTAGGGAGGAGAGTGACGACAGTAGGGTGGTGTTTTTAGAGGATCGTACCCTCTGATACCATGTTAGACGTAATGTTTACATTGAAACTGTAATGGACCCAAACCCACAAGCCGGGCTTGGGCCACTCTAATCACCAATATTTATAGAGTACATAGGAGAGATCAAACCTACCAATAAACCCTAATGGACCCAAACCCACAAGCCGGGCTTGGGCCACTCTAATCTATTATACCGGCTAATAAAAATTAGGAAGAATCCAGAAATTAAGCTCAAAGATATAGGTGATTTAGTCAAGAAGAAGTATAATTGTACTATTACTCCTAATCGGTGTAGAGCTGCAAAGACTTGGGCCTTAACAAAGTATGAGAAAACTCTTAACGAACACTATGCCTTAATTAGATCATATGGCAAAGAGTTGTTGGATAGTAATCCAGGGTCTACAGTTAAACTAGGAGTGACAAATACTGATGACAAGACCATTTTTGATAGGTTTTATGTATGTTTTGGTGGGTTAAAAGAAGGGTTTAAGAATGGTTGTAGAAGGGTAATTGGATTGGATGGGTGTTTCCTAAAGAAACCTAATCATGGTGAGATATTGATTGCCATAGGAAGAGATGGGAACAATCACATTTACCCTGTTGCTTGGGTTGTGGTCTGTGTAGAAAACAAAGAAAACTGGTCTTGGTTTTTAGAGTTGTTAGGAAATGATTAGAAATACCAACTGGTCAAGGTCTTACACTCATGTCTGACCAGCATAAAGGGCTAATTGAGGCTGTCAAACAAGTTATGCCAGATGCTGAGCACAGGTAATGTGCTAGGCATATATATGAAAAGTTTTAGAAGTAGTTTAGTGGTCTTGAATTTAGGAACTTGTTTTGGGCAGCCTCTAAAGCATCTTATCCACAACAGTTCAATAAAATCATGGACAAAATCAAATCTGCAAACCCTCATTCATACAAGTACTTGATGGATAAAAACCTCAAAACCTGGTCTAGGGCATTTTTTTTAGCTTGACAGAGGGTATGAAGCTGTTGAAAATGGTTTTAGTGAGTGTTTTAACTCTGTCTTGGTTAGTGTGAGAGGCAAACCACTACTGACAATGTTGGAAGCTATGAGGGTGATAGTGCTTGAAAGAATGAACACAATGAGGAAGATTTTTGCTAAATGGACTGATGACATATATCCATCAATAAATAAAATAATTGACTTACTAAAGAATGATTCAAGGTATGAATTTAATTACTTGTATATATTGTGTAATTTAATTACCTAATGTATATTGTGTCAAATACTAATTCTTTTAAAATTGTAGGTTGTGGCATGTAATTCCAGCTGGTGGTAATGCATTTGAGGTGAGATCAGGAATTCAAGCTTTCAAAGTGGACTTATCTGAAAGGACATGTAATTGCAGACTATGGCAGCTATCTGGGTTGCCATGTGTTCATGCCACAGCTGCTATATTCAAGATCAACATGGTTCCTGAAGAGTTTGTTCCAAATTGGTTTAGAAAAGAGATGTATTATGCTACATACCACAATTACCTTAGCCCAGTTGGTGGTATTGATTTTTGGCCTGATCAAAGATAGTACTCCACTGTTTTACCTCCAAAGCCTTAGAAGATGCCAGGAAGGCCAATAAAGAAAAGAATCAGAGTTTAGGGTGAAGGTGGAAGTGGAACAAGGATGTCTAAGGTAGGGGGCATTATTACTTGTTAAAATTGTTACCAAATTGGACATAACAAAAAAGGGTGCAAGTTCCCATTTGTTGCAAAGCCTCTGAAGCAAAAAAAAAAAAAAAAAAAAAAAAAAAAAAAAAAAAAAAAAAAAAAAAAAAAAGAAAAGAAAAAAAGAACTGGTATGCCTAGTAAAGGTGATGCAGACCCTGCAAGTGGTGATGGTGGTATGGGTGGGTCTTATGGTATATCTTCAACAAGTGGTAAGGGTGGTCTGGGTGGTTTAGGTGGATCTGCTAGTGGTGTGGGTGGGTCTGGTTCAGGTTTTAGGGGCTCTGCAAGTGGTGTGGGTGGGTCTGGTAGTGGTGTGGGTGGGTCAGCTAGTGGTATGGGTGGGTCTGGTTCAGGTTTCAGGGGCTCTGCAAGTGGTGAGGCTTTTGCTGATAGGATTAAGGTTCTAGCCCTTCCCAATAAGGAAACTTGTGAACTGCAAGCCATTTGCTGCCAAAATTCCCGAAGATGCAAGGGATGGTTCAAAAGGGAAGGGAAAAGAGAGTTTGGTTTAGTTGTATGGCTTAAATGCCCCATAATAAAACTGTGTAACCCCTAGGAACTATGTTATTTGACTTTCTAAAGTCACTTTTCAAGTTTAATGAAGTAACATGTTACTAAAATGACTGCAAGTGCATATACATGATAAATGCAAACTGCAAATACAATAAAGCTTGACTGCAAGTGGATATACTATTGAAAACTGCAAATTTTTTCATTGCCATAGAAAAGCATGACTTTTTGGAGTCAAAATCCATTACAATAGGCTAAATTACACAAACAACTACTTAATACTAAAACTGATAATCATCTACCTAAATCAGTTTCCTACTTTCATTCCAAATACAACACAAAAGACTATCAAAATACCAATCAAAATCAGAAAAAGTCTATCATACAATTGTAACTTTGACTTTGTGCAAATCAATTCATCAACCAACAACTTCTTTTCCATAGTTAGGACAGTAATGTGTTCTTGCATCTCATTCCTTTGATTCCCTCTCTTGACCTTTTTATGCTCTTCATATAGCAATTCCCTATAATACTTACTAAGTAAATCATCATCAAAAAACTCATAATACCCACACTTACTACCCTTGTCCTGTAATTACAGCCAAATGTACATTAGAAACCAGTTAACTTTAATTATCAAACAAAATCCCCATCAAATTCATTGTATTTGACTATCAAATACAAAGCCAAATACCCATAATTGACTGTCAAATATAAACCCTAGGAACCATTGTATTTGACTGTCAAATTCCCCATCAAATTCAACATCTTCAAAAAAACCAAATTAAATTAGGTCTTACATATTTGGGACAAGCAATAAATCGTTTCCCTGGATTCTCCTTAGTCCATGCCGTTTTGACTGTCATAGCTGTTTGAATTATATAACATGACAAATCATAAATATAAAAAATAAACATCAAGTACACATGCGGAAGCGTATAGGATCATATAACATGTAAATTAATTAACCAAATTAAAAGTATGCGTACCTTTTGATTCTAGCCAAACAAGAATCAATTCTTCAATTAATCACCAAGAACCCTAATTAGGGTTTATAAGTGGATTAATGAATTACCCCTTACTGTTTTGTAATTCAATCAATAGTGTGATTGAATCACGTTCTTGTACACACGTACTAATAGCAAGTTAAAGTAAATGCTAGGTTTAGAACACAAAACGTTTTTAGTTTGGAGAACCAAACCAATCGACCCTTATAGAGGGTGTTTGTCGATCGGCCAAACAAGAAAGAAAAGAGAAAACAAAGTTAGGGTTATGTGTGTGTGCACAAGAGTCCCAAAACAATAACCCTTGCCTTTGTTTATATAGTGTGAGATATCTTGCAGTCCAAGTTAGGTTTGGGTTGGGTTTCCCTTCCCCATAACTGATCGGCATTCACCCTCAAAGGGTAATCCGTAACCTTCTTGACTTACCAAATATTCACACATAATTCTTTCCTTTTATTGGTTAACGGTCGTTACACGTTTTATGTAATTAATAATTAAACATAACTTTTTACATTTAATTATTAAACTTTAACTCTCATACGTAAAGTGTGCAATCCCGTGATCTCGAGTTCAATCCTAACATATAACTATTATTTTATTTCCACAAAACTAACAATAGCAAGTCCACATCCACAGTAAGGTCGAACATACTTCCCAATCACTCTTGGTGTGCCAGGAGCATAATGAGCCATGATTTTAGGTTTATTTTTAATTTTATTTTTTTTTATGGATGAATTTTGTGTGTTTTATGGTTTAGGGTTAATGAATTTTGGGGGATGAATTTTGTGTGTTTTATGGTTGCAAAAAGACGTTTATTAACGTTAGAGAAGAGGACAGAAAAACGCATCACGTGTAAGCCACGTGTGTAATAAAAAACGGGTTAATCCTTAATTACCCGTATAGTCACTAAATAGAAGAAATTAGTAACTTGGATACACAATATAGGAAGAAAAAAAAAAAAAAAAAGATGCTTATACAATATAGTAAAAGGTGACAACTTTCATACATTTAAAAACAATTATCCCTTTTTAAAACTAGTAATTTATGCACTAGTTGTATTACAAAGATGTTGCGAATGTACTGTTTTTCAAACTTGTAATTTAGGCACTACTTGTATTACAAAGAAGATGTGAATGCAATGATTTTATTCATTAGCTGTTATATTTTTTAGTGATATGACGTTATTCTTGTCATTTTTGTTTCTTCTTTGAGTAGTAGTTTTATTATATTTTGCAAGACAAATCCTCGCAATCGACCATCTAATCCTTTATAAGAGTTTATGTTACTTTAATTAGTGAAACTTGTCATGCATATTCAAGGTTATAAATGGTGCAACTTGCCACATTTATGAATATGTTTTTTATATATGACGTAATTACGATTATTTACGAAACGATAGCCAATATTTAGTGCGGGGGGTAACTAAATGTTGGTGATTTTAGTGTCATCGACGGCCATTTAGGTAATGACGATTTACTAGAACCTAATGAGATTTCATATTCGATTCGGATACGAGTTAGCTAGGGAAGTGCGGAGTGCACACTCGTTGAGCTAATATGTTTTCGACCATGACAAAAATGCAGGGGTCAAGGGGGTTTCAACAGTTATGAAAGTTGGTTTCAACCAACTTCAACTGCATAACTGTCATCTAGAATCTGTTTTGATAAATAGATCAATTAGTCTCATTTAGACATAAGAAAAATACATATACAATTCCTCTTTTGTTCCTGCTTTGTGATCTTGTGCGTAGACACAAAGTGTTTCTCTTCTAGAATTATCCCGATAGAGATTTCGTGCAACCCAGGCATATATAGGGTCGAAATACTTTATACGAAAAGTGAACTCAACACGATTCTAGTAAGATATCCAGGATCATCACATACCATATACTATTTTCTAACACTAAATAGACATTTCCAATATCCCAATAAAGTATAAGTGAATGCACGTGATAGCCGGTTCTATATAAACCATTTATGCATGGACATAGTGTCTATTACAAAACTTCGAACCAACATACTACATAATCATAGTTTCTAGATATGGCTATTTCCCGCAATTTATTTGTTTTTTATTTTTTTTAGATGGTTTCACAAAACTTCATTGAATCTAGAAAGGTGTAGTTCACGTCCGTCACTACAAAGACACTATGTGGATTCGATTGATGGTTTTTGGGTGTACTAAAAGTTGTTGGTGGCAATATGGTGATAAAGATGATGTACAAAGTTGTTGGTTTTGGCCGTACTAAGGAGTTTTAACGACGTTATCGGTATAAAAATGTTGCGAATGTACTGCCTTAATAACTTGTAATTCATGCAATGGTTGTATTGCGGTGATGTTGCAAGTGTATTGTTTCACAAACATGTAATTCATGCAATAATTGTATTTATGAATATATTGTGAATGCATTGACATTTTTTTTTAGTGGATTTTTATTGTTTACTGGTTTAAATTCGCAAATACAAATCACATTCTCCTCGTTGTTATTTTATCCTTTTTTATTTTATTTTGTGCTTTCATGATTTCTAGATAGTTCATCCTTCTCCAATGTCTATTCAAATCAACGCAAGTATCATTAACATAAACTAGATATACTTTTACTAAAAGATGTGCTCTAACGATTCTCAGTCCCCCTACTAAGGGTCTTAAATCCGCCGATGAACCACTTCCAAATACAAAGGTTGAAATTAAAATAGTTGCTTTATTCGCGCTTTCGATCGGGAATATGGAAAAAACGTAATATTATCGATGAAATCAAGCATTTAGACAAAGAGATCGAGGATAAAGAAAGGGTTGTTGTCATTTTTAATGAATCACTACAATAGATTGCTTGTAGTTTTTGGTTTTACGTTGATTGAACGATGTTGCTTCTTATAATAAATCCAATCAAATTGTTTGGATAAATGTATGTTTGTGAATTTGGGATGTGCCCCATATGTTTCAATTTGTCTTTGGTACGTTAGGTTTTTGTAGTTTTATTGATTTGTTTTTCAACAATTTGCCAAAAATTAAAACAAAGAAGAATATCATAGGGATCACAAAAGATTTTTAATTAAAATTGATAGTTGTATTAAGAGTTATAGAAACTAGAAGGGGGGATTGAATAGTTTCACCGTTTTAATTACGTTTTCAAAGTCCTTTACAACTTTGTTTTGAAATACTTTTAGATTCGAATTTTATATGATATCAACACAACAATATATGAATACGAATATTATTGACAACAATAAGAAGTATATAAAGGTAAAGGAAAGAAACGATCAAACCAAGACACGGAGATTTATAGTGGTTTGGCTACGAAGCTCACTCTTCGCCCTACTCCACTCCTCGAGTATCACACTCGAGTGTTTCACAAACACTATATCAACAAGCTCCCTTATGGCGGAACAAACCGTACACCTTCGCTTACACCAATTAACGACACTAAGCGGAATGTCGAGTCCTAATCCTAGCTAGAACTAATCTACACGATACTACTCACAATATCAATCGCTACACACAACACAATTCGAATCAACACAATCACCTAACAGACCAATACCAAGTCCGAATCAACACAATCACATAACGGACCAACACCAAGTCCGAATCAACACACAACACGATTCTGAACACAAGTCGGATCTTACACAAGAATTGTGATACAAAGAATGTAGATTGAGGAGTGAAACGTAACAAAGGTTACGAGGTGAAAGCCTATTCTTCAACACTTCATTTCTTGACGAATACAAGCATTCTTCTCTTGCACTTTGAGGTAGGATGGATGTGATCACTTGTAAACAACTTACAACACGTTAATGTGATCAAAGAAGAGAGTTTAGAATGATTTGGGAAGACAGAAAGTTTTTGTGCTCAAGAGGTGAATTTTTTTGTTGGAATAGTGCAGTATTTATAACCACCAGGAGGAGCGTGGGAAGGTCCCTTAAACTTTGGACGGTCCCATATATATAAAGGACCATCCACCTTTACGGGAACGTCCCACAAGACGCTCCTATTTTTGTCCTGATGTGGTGAAAATTTAACTGATTTTAGGCGGGAAAAATAGCTGTTAGAGAATTTCAAATTCAAATCTATTTTTCTTATTAAAACATTTCTTTATAAATACAAAAATACTTTGTAAAAGTGTTTTGTCACATAAAAATGTGAGGTTTAAGGAAAAATGACTTCTTTGATCATTTAACTAAGTTGGTAGATTGTTTGTTCATACCTTAAGTAATGTTGTAGTCGAAACGAGTTTTCTCGATTAAAAAATCAAGTGTAGTTTTACGTAACACGTTTTTATATTTTGTGAATATCAAAACGTTATAGAGATCGAAAAATGCAAAATGACGTTTTTGACATTATTTGTATTCGCAATCTCCCCCTTTTGATGATTACAAAATATAAACTCATTTTAGGTAAAATTATGTTTTAATAAGTTTTTAATGAGTTTTCGTTTACTTCTCCCCCTTTTTTGTTGAATCAAAAAGGTTTTGTCGATGTGTAGAAAGGAAATAAATAGACGATGCAAGCGCTCCCCCTTGATTAGTGCTTCCCCTGGTGAGGGCACCAAGGAATCGATCGATGGTATTTTGCTACAAGAATAAGTTAGAATACAGGTGCAAGAGTATACATGTGCAACTCACAGAAATATATAAGAATGAGAGAGGAGACAGAAGGCAGAACCACTGGGACCGGTCCTGTAAATTTCTGGAAGGTCCCATATATATCTGAGGGACTGCCGGGTATTTAAGGGACCATCGGCAGTGGATTAGAAAGAGATATGCAGAATTCAATAAGCAGCCATAAATTTAAACATTCATTAAACTAGAACAAAGTCATACGTAAACTATGACTATTACAACATAGTCCTACATAACATAACTAATCCTAGTCTAGTCTCTATGATAACCAAAAGATGGTCCGGTCTTATTGTAGAGCATGCATGATGTCTAAGGTTTGCGAAGAAAAGGTGGTGCGAGAGTGTTGTTAGAAGGAGGCGGGAAGCCGGAAGGCAAGAGGAGTGATGTGATGAAGTCTAGATCACTTTTGAGTTTTTGAAATAGGTTGCAATTGTGAATGCAACACACACAATAGCCTCCATGGGCATTGACTTGATCTAGAGTGGGATGAAGATTGGTTGGAGGATATAGTTTTTGGGCAAGGATTATGTTTAGAAGATTTAAGTCAACAAGATAGGAGAATTCTTGAGCCATGATTGAATGTGGAGTGGCATGATTTTTCACTTGAGGTAGATGTGGTTGTGGTGAAGGGTGGTCTTGTGGAGTGAAAGTAGGCTCTTTGTGAATGGATGGAGATTCATTGATAGGTTGAGAAGCATAGAAGGAAAACGAGGAGGATGATGCTTTTTTGAAAGGGGTAGGTAGTGGAGTGAAGGTCGGGTGGTGTGTGTTTGGAGTGGTGGTATTTTTCGTGAAATTGCCAAGGGTTTGTTTCTTCCGCCAAATAGGTTTGACGAAAATCCTAGGTTTTCTAGAGGATGACATTGAGAGGAGGAAGAAGAAGAAGTTATGCCATGAAGATGAATGAGGAAGATGAGGATTTAAATAGGGGAGGAAGGTGCTAATTATGGCAAAGCATGCATTATAAGTATTAAGAATTCAAATTATGTTTAAGCATGTAAGGAAGTATAGGATGACCTAGAAGGAGGTTGGTCAAAGGTGCAGAAACAAGAAATCAGAAGAATGATAATGACTACAGAATAGCTGGACGGTCCCGTAAATGAGTGGATGGTCCTGTATATATGGGAGGTCGTCCAACAATTAAGGGACCGCTGCCAGAAGGTTCTAAATTTCGTTCAGGAGAAATTGTTTCTAGTGTGTGTCTACACGCAACATATATGGAGATGCGATTATCTTGACTCTAAAGAAAAGAAAACCTAAGAGATAATTCAAAGTCTCCTTAGTTCAATTTTGCTCGTTTTTCCATGTCAGATTATATATTAGTTACATGATCCGACCAAGGATTTTGAGTTCATTATGCATGCATGAGAAAAGCATTTTTGAATTGTATTAACAATGCAAGAAAGATGATTTTCCTAAACGTGAGAAGTTTTGAGAGAAAGAATTGGGGTTTTTCATGCACGTAAAAAGTTTTTAGAGTTTGTTTTAAGCATGCAAGAACTATATTTACGAGAAGTATAATCATTCTATTCTAGATTCTTAGAAATTTCCTAATTTTGATTTTGTGCTCAATAGAATCCTAGACTCAGATTAGAAGGAAGAGACTTACAATGAGTTTAAGAAGAAGAGATGTGTTCCATCATTCCTAGTCCTAGACGAAGATAATAGAAAGGTTCCCATTTGCGAGGTTTGGTGAGGATATCGGCAATGTTTTCTTCGATTGGAACCTTTTCGATGGAGATGTTCCCCTTTTACACATTGTCCCTAAGAAAGTGGTGACGAATTTCTATGTGTTTTGTGAAATGTTGCATGGGGTTCTTACTTAAGTCGATGGCTCCTTTATTGTCACACATGATTAGGATATCGTCAAGTATGATGCCATAGTCTATGAGAGCTTGTTTCATCCATAATGCTTGTTGACTTGCCTTTCCAGCGCTTACTTATTCGGCTTCGTTCGTGGAGATAGCTAGTGCCGTTTATTTCTTGGAGAACCAAGAAGTTAAACAACAACCCATGAAGGTACAAATGCCGCTAGTACTTTTTTGATCCACATAATCTCCTGCATGATCAGAGTCGGCATATACTATAGTTTCTATGCCGGTCCCCTTAGGATACCATAATCCTAAGTGCATAATGCCTTTAATGTATCGGAAGATACGCTTAACCACTTTAAGGTGAGAAGTTTTGGGATCTTCTTGGAAGTAGGGGTGGCAATTCGGGTCGGGTTCGGGTTGGCGGGTTTGGGTAGACATATAACACCCCCAAAAATCATGTTTTACAGCGGAAGACTTGTTTTACAGCGGAAGGCTTAATTGGGTGTTATTTGTGGATCGAAGTTGAAATCATAGAAAACATCAAAATAATTTAAATATGTTTTTAAACAAAGTTCTCATTTGATATAATCAGAGTTTAAAGAATTTAGGTCCCAAAAGTTTTAAACAGGACAAGAGTCCAAAAGGTTCACAATTTAGACACAATATAAGTTTTTGAGTTCCATCGAATGTGAAATAACACGTGTCCATCCATCCATGTCCTTGCACGCCCATCCAAGCATTTAACACCTACGGACCTGAGATAGACATGCTAAAAAGTCAACATAAAGTTGAGTGAATTCATAGAGTTTAATAAGTAATAAGTTGATCACAATATTTCAAGTTTTCCAGAAAGCGGGCTACGTTGTTATACGCCCAGAAGTTCAATTAGCAATAAGTTGAATACAAGCATTATTCATAAATTGACATGTAACGAATACAAGTTGGGTAATCTGATTATAGCATTGAGCCCATGGCACCGAACCCTGACTTAAATTTAATGATGCCCCTTAGAGGTAAATTTGCCAATTTACCAAGAATCTCTCAATATTATGTGGCCGTTTATGTATGAGCGCTACTCACCCGGTCAGGCTTGTCAAGCCAAATATGCATATTCATAATACTAGCGTTTCCCACGAAATTAACGGTTCATGAAATTAGGGACTTGAATGGCAAAAGATTTCTCAATAACTATAATCATGTAATCAGGTCAAGCATACCAAAAACTACTTATATTCAGTTTGTAAAACTAGCATGTATCTCCCCCATGGGTTTATAAACAGTTTAAGAGTTAAAGTGGGGCTATGAACTCACCGAAATCAAAAGTGGACGATCAAAAATGAAGTAGCGAAGAATAAACCGCAAGAATCTTACGAGCAACCTAGAATATACACGCGTGTCTTAGCTTCTAAGAATAATGATACAATCATTACTATATGTTATATAAGTTACATCTCAATTATGCTTGGTACATAATGTTTAAATAAGTATCAAGATTTAATTTGGCATTTAAAAATGATTTACAAGTATAATTTTTACATTTCTTACAAATCTCAAGTTTTTAGTACATTTTTATTTCTAAGTCCAAAATAAGTATTAAGGGTCCAATTTAAGTCTAAGGGTTCAATTTAGTCAAAGGGTTAAATTTTAGTCCAAAAAGTTCAAATTAAGTCTAAAGGTTCAAATTATATTAGATGGTTAAACAATATACTTAAAGGTCAAATTTTTATAAAGTGTAAACATTTTTATACTTTCTATCCTAATGCTGATGGAAATTTTAATAACTTGTTTACTTTCAAAAATTCGTTACTTGCAAACCGTAAGTCGAAAAATTAAGTTCTTTACATCTCCGGAAAGGTATTCATCTGTACTAACAAGTTTTATGGGTCCCACTAAGTCAAAAATTACAATACAGTAGCAAAGTTACCCATTTACCCATATTATTCACTTCAGAAGTTTCTACTATTATAACAGTCCCGCGAAAAGTGCAATATCTAGAGTTCTACAAGTCCAATCGACCCCATTCTTTTGGCCACATTTAAGTTAAGATGTTCTCTAAAACTTTCATGTTTTGACTAACAGTGGGTTATTTACAAAAAAAATGACTTTTATAGGTTTCAAATCTGTTACTCAGAATATAACATGTTTCACGAAAATATTTCTAGTTTAATCATCGTAATGAGTTATTCAATGAAATACTCGTCAAAACGACCACAAGACATTGATCTAGAACTATATATTTTTAGTTTATGTTCAAAGTTCACTGATAAAATCAGTTTATTAAGTTTTTACCCCTGATCAGAAACTACTATTGCATGTCTAGTCCTTTAGTGTTTTCTTGTAATTTTTAGTATGTACCAAGCATATTCAAGCACAAATAACTTATATACCATACAAATTACATCAAGATACATATAATTACAGAGATGAATTGAAAAGCTTGAGTATTTGGTTCCTTACAAGAGTTGATGAACAAGAAAGATTCAAGAACAAATGGACACTAAACCTAGATTTACCAACAATACTTGCACCATTTTCTTACAATCTTTTACCCAACTTTTTCACCTTGATTTACCCTTGATAGTAGCTTAAAATCACAGCCCTTTAATACTCTTGAAAGCCTTTTAAAAACACTTGAGAATAAGGTCTTGAAGAAGAAAAGAAACAAGAATCAAAGCTACAACACTTGGGTCTTCATTCTTGTACAATTTCTTCAATAGAAATCAACACAATATGGTGTGTTTGATGATGAAAACTCTCGACATTAATGGAGTAGAGAGCAGATTTTGAGTTACTTTTGCATGTAAAAATAATGGTTGGTGTGATATTGGAAGATATGGATGAAAACTTAAGACATGTGTTATGTTTATGAATAAGGAAGTGTTAGCAAGAGCCAAGTGGCTTTTGTGTCTTCATGTTACACGCCACATGGGGAGGGGGAAGAATAGTTAGTGCAGAATTTTAGTAATTAATTAGGATATAGTGGTGTTCAAGTGTGTATTTTGATCCCCGGTATTTAAAACGTAGGGTTTTTAAGACACGTAACGCAATACCGGGTAGCGTAAAATTGTAAAACTTTTAAAAATATAAAAACTTGTCATCATAACCTATTTTAGTAATTTAGATGAGTGGTGAGTTCATCGGAAGATTTAAATGTGGTTAAAACATAAAAATGAAGGTTTAAATCACGTAAAACGTAAAAGGTGCAAGGTTTACGTAAAAATGAAGAAAAAAAAAAGTGAAAAGTGACTTTTAAACATAGAATTGTAAGGAACCAAAAGTGCATAAAGAGTGTAGACCGGACATAGTCTAGTGTCGGTTGAATTAATTCTACGTGTTATGACGTACGCAGATAACTTCCGACGAAGTTAATTATAAAAAAAATAGAATAGTTAGGAATTTAAAATAGGAAAATTAATGACATGAATTTACGAAATGTCACAGTACGTACTCCTTAAGAGAGCGACGTCCCGGCGCTCAATTCTTCTTAATCGCCATATGGTTTAACGGTGAAGAGATGACGATATAGTGAAGTCATCGTCGAGGTTTCCAATGAAAGTTGAATGATCAAAAGCCTAAGCATCAAATATGTTCAATGAACAAGAGTGAACGGAGCGAAGAATTCTAGCAAGTCATCAATTCTTGAAAGCGGATAATAGTACATTACTATTAACTTATCAAGCTCGCGGCGGTCGATACAAAATCGAAAAAAAAATCTACACAACAAATTACGAGTCGAGAGGAGTTCATAGCCCAAAGAATGATTCGTACGCATGCTGTGGCGGATACACATAAGCCCACTCATTTATAATTCATCGCTTACATAAAGAGGAGTCCCAATCCATGTAAGTAAGGAATTATAAACTTATAGCTCGACGGTTTATAATTTTCTTATTCAAATAAAGAGGCGTCCCAATCCATTTCAATAAGATGATTATAAATCATCCTACTTATGTATTGCCAACACAAAACACAATAAGAACAACAACAAATGTTATTCTTCAAGATTATAAGAAATAACGAGAAAAAGAATGAGACGTTAGTCAATCACGTTTCAAAGGTAAGTCTTAGCGAAATATTCGTATCTTATATGTCTTTACTTTATTTGAAAAGTTTACTCGTGAACAGTGCTCGTGTATTTTTTGCTTGTTGTTTGGTAAAATATATTTCGAAATGATTTATTGTTGTTACTCTTGATGGTGGCTCATGGTGAAATTGTACGGTGGGAATACGTAATGGAACATCCGTGCTAGTGTTCACCGTTAAATTGCGCTAGTTTTATATATATATATATATATATATATATATATATATATATATATATATATATATATATATATATATATATATATATATATATATATATATATATATATATATATAGGGGGACTTTCAAACGAGAACCATTTTATCCGCAAGAACTGAGAGAACCACCAAAAACATACATGCACGCCTTTTAAAATAAAATAAAAATACATGCAAATCATCAATAATCGTAAACATCCACATATGTTCTTCAATATCATTATGAACTCATCCTCTTTTTTCACAAAAACCTTACACACGACCGCAATATTGTCGTTGCACGTCTTATAAGAACATACATGCACACCTTCAAAGAAAATTTTTGTATTTCGAATTTCTTATCAAATTCTTTAGAACAACTATGGTTTTTTTAAAACATATGTGTTGTTTTGAAAACATATGTGCAAAAATACAATTATTGAAGGCGTGCATGTATGTTTTTGGTGGTTCTCTCAGTTCTTGCGGATAAAATGGTTCTCGTTTGAAAGTCACACTATATATATATATATATATATATATATATATATATATATATATATATATATATATATATTAGGTTAAGTATTAAAGTATTTAATTAATTAAGAATTATAATTAATTAAATAGGCTTTTGAGAAATTAATAAAGTAATAGAGTTAGTGGATGGTTATTATATTATAAATATTATTTATTATTTATAATACCATTTTAATTATAAGTAATTAAGAAACATTGTTAAGTATTTTAGAAAAAAATTACCTAAGTTAAGTATTTTACCAAAATACTCTAAGTGTTAGATTTTTAGAAAATTTGGGCATGACCCATTTATTTATACAACATTTCTATTTTTCTCATGTGTTGCAATTCCTCAAATAATCCGCGTTATTCACTTTATATGCAAAATTGGTTCGTAATACATATATTGCGTCATAAATATTTTATCGTTATAATTATCGTTTTCGTTACGTTTAATTATTAACAATAGATTTCGACACAAAGTCAATATTTAGTCGGAAAGTCAACAAAAGTCAATATTTATAAGAATTTGGTCAAAATATCATTTTTCACCCTTTTGGAGACTAACGCGTCTCAAAACAAGTCCAAAACTAGTTTTCGTTATATTTATCGTATCGTTAAGTAATAATATCCATAGTGAGTCGGAAATTATTTCAAAAATTATTTTTGTCATCCAACTTATCTATTGGGCCGAAACTTTCTAAATAAGCCCAATAGTTTAATCTTTAGTCCAAACCATTTAGCCTTTTTAATTTACGATATATATATATATATATATATATATATATATATATATATATATATATATATATATATATATATATATATATATATATATATATATATCATTAGTTTGCTAACAATAATTTTACACGTTCGTTAAATCCGTTTGGTTAAAAAGTCAAGGTTGCTCAATCTTTTGTTGGGCTCAGCCCAACAGCCCATACGTGGCATCTTAGCCCAAAATTTTATATTTAGCCCATTGTTTTGTAATTTGTAATCATTAGTTATATAATAAGCTTTAAGTTTACCAATTAAGCTCTTATAATTAAGCTATTAAGTCAAATAGTCAAATATGACTAAAATACCTTCTATTCGACCCATATTACATATGTCGACTCATTTTCACCTTTTTATAAGTTAATCTCAATTAGTTATGGCTTATTCAATAAGCTATTCAAAATAAGCTTTTAAGCATAAATTCCACCATTTCACCACTTGAGCCAAAATTTTATGTTTTTCAAAACCCCAATAGTTTTGTAATTTTTACTTGGCTGAAACATGTATATAGACTCAAAAGTTTATATATTGCTTAATCTCGCAAAATTAACGTTAATCATGTTTGTATTATCAAACTAGCACCATATATAACAAGATTTACCACACAAGCAAGAAATTTACTAATTTGTTCATAGATCATATATATGTCGAGCACTATACACTATACTACAAGCCCTAGCTTTTTCCATTTTAACAAAATATATACTTTTAACAATTTTTAACATCATTAGACATCAAATGAACATGTAATTAACAAGATTATAAAATTTTGACGATTTCTTACAGTGCTTTAGTGTTTAACGTGGTGTAGGAGACCAAGAATAACCCAAACTTCACCAAATTTACTCAAACCACGTTCCAAATAACCCGAAACTCTTGATTATGCACTCTAAATTACTTGAACTTCAAAGAAAAATGATGGATATTGGAGATTTAGAGTGAGCCATGTATATTGAGATAGAAATGATCTAGGAAAGTTGGTGGTAGCTTAAAGGATAAGTGTGTTTTGTTTTGGTGTCATTTAGGGTAAAATGGGGTAATATTTATAAGATTTAACTAGTTAGTGGTAGGATTTTGGAGTGTAGTGGTGAAGTATTCACCTAGGCCGGATATGGGTGTATTAGGGGAGGGGGTAATTTATTTTTACTCCTCGTTGGTGTATCGTATGTCGGTTTGAGCTTAAATGTGACCGTAAAGTCCCGGTTTGACCTTTTTGGACACGTATACGTAAAATAAAGTTTTTATCCATGTTTTTGTCAGAAATGTAATAAAATATTATTACTGACTCAAAAATATATTTGTTTGACTGTTACCATGTGTACTGTGATGTCGGTACGCGCGTGCGGTTGTTTTTCAGAAAAATGCGCGAAAGCTCTCAGTTAATTACGAGACTTGTCAGTAACTATCAGAAATAGGATAATTTATGCTTACTGACAAAAATATACTTTTTCTGCAGTTACTGTAAGCTACAGTGTGCGGGACGGCTCCCAAAAATGCTCAAAAATATTCAGAAACATGCAAATGCGCATAGAAATACTCAGCTTTAAAATAATAATTACTCATTTAATATTAATTAATAACGTGAAAATTACCATTTGTCACAGTCTCCCCAGCTAATCGGGAAATCTGTCCTGGATTTCAAATTACGTTACTCGTTGGGTTTGAAAAGAGATGAGGATATTTTAGCTTGATTTCATCCTCTCGCTCCCAGTTGTACTCGGGGCCTCTGCGAGAGTTCCAACGGACCTTCACAATTGGGATACAACTCTGCTTTAGCCGTTTAACTTCCCGGTCCATGATTTGAATCGGCTCTTCGATGAAATTTAGTTTCTCGTCAAGCTGCATCTCATCCAAAGGAATGGCGGCGTTATCATCCGATAAGCACTTTTTTAAGTTACTGACATGAAAAACGTCATGCACAACGCTGTGCTCAGATGGCAGTTCGAGTCGGTAGGCTACCGGCCAGATCCTGGCGAGGATTTCGAAAGGTCCAATATAGTGAGTGTTCGGCTTACCACGCTTGCCGAATCTTATCACGCCTTTCCATGGCGAGACCTTTAACATCACTTTGTCTCCCACTTGGAACTCAAGGGGTTTTCGCCTCTTGTTGGCATAGCTCTTTTGACGGTCACGAGCCGCTTGCATTCGGCTCTTGATCTGCACAATCTTCTCAGTAGTCTCGTGGACTAGGTCTGGTCCAGTAAGTTGGCTTTCTCCGACTTCCGCCCAACAAATTGACGATCTGCACTTAAGACCATAAAGTGCCTCATACGGTGCAGCTTTAATGCTGGTGTGATAGCTTTTGTTATAGGAAAACTCGGCTAAAGGCAAATGCTTATCCCAGCCGTTCCCGAAGTCAATCACACAGGCTCTCAGCATGTCCTCTAATGTCTGAATGGTCCTCTCACTCTGACCATCAGTCTGAGGATGATAAGCTGTACTCATGTCGAGGTCGGTTCCTAACGCGTCCTGAAGCGACTTCCAAAAATTTGACGTGAATCTGCTGTCTCGATCAGAGATAATAGAAACAAGCACACCATGCCTTGCGACAATTTCCATCACATACAGTCGCGCAAGTTTATCCATGCTGTCGTTTTCCTTTATAGGAAGGAAATGCGCTGATTTAGTGAGACGGTCAATGATTACCCAAATCGTGTCATAACCGCTCGACGTCTTGGGCAACTTGGTGATAAAGTCCATAGTGATACGCTCCCATTTCCATTCTAGGATCTCAGGTTGAACAAGCAGACCGGACGGTCTCTGGTGTTCAGCCTTGACCTTCGAGCACGTTAAACACTTACTGACGTACTCAGCTATATCGGCTTTCATGTTTGGCCACTAATACAACTTCTTCAAATCTAGGTACATCTTGTCAGATCCTGGGTGAATGGAGTACTTGGACTTGTGGGATCCGTGCATGATCAAATCACGAATTCCTCCATATAATGGAATCCAACACCTGTCCCCATAACACAAAACTCCATCATATCTTTTTACGAAGCCATTCTCACTCTCTGGCATTCCGTAAATTTTCTCACGCGGTCGGTTTTCATCCTTGAGCGCCTCACCCTGAGCCTCAAGAATTTTCGCTGGAAGCGGCGAACTGATCGTCATCCCTAACAATCTGACTCTGAGGGGTTTAATCTGTTCTTTTCTGCTGAGGGCGTCGGCAACTACATTTGCCTTGCTTGGGTGGTAACGGATCACACAATCATAGTTGCTAAGTAATTCCAACCATCGGTGCTGACTCATGTTCAGCTCCTTCTGGTTCAAGATATGTTGTAGACTCTTGTAGTCGGTATACACTACGCACTTAGTTCCATAAAGATAGTGTCTCCAAATTCTCAGTGCAAACACGGCTGATCCTAACTCTAGGTCATGGGTTGTGTAGTTTTTCTCAAGGGTTTTCAGATGTCGAGAAGCGTATGCTATCACCTTCTCTCTCTGCATCAACACAGCTCCCAAACCCTTGTGTGATGCGTCGCAATACACAACAAAATCTTCGCTACCCTCGGGTAAAGCCAAAATAGGTGCACTACACAATCTTTCCTTAAAGAGTTGAAAAGCTTCTTCCTCCTTATCTCCCCTGTTGTATTTCACATTCTTTTGTGTCAGTTTCATCAATGGCTTAGCTATCTTAGAAAAACCCTCAATAAACCTTCGGTAATAACCGGCAAGTCCTAAAAATTGTCGTATTTCCGTCGGCGTTGTGGGCGTTGCCCAATCCTTAATTGCCTCAATCTTGGCAGGATCTACGTGAATCCCCTGCTTATCTATCACGTGACCAAGAAACTGCATAGTTGATATCCAGAATTGACACTTCGAAAACTTAGCGTATAACTCCTCTTTTTTCAATAATTCCAGAATCAGCTTGAGGTGTTCCTCATGCTCTTTCTCATTCTTGGAATATATCAGGATATCATCAATGAATACTATCATGAATTTATCCAAATACGGCTTACACACCCGATTCATGAGATCCATGAATACAGCTGGTGCATTTGTCAAGCCGAATGGCATAACTTGGAATTCGTAATGGCCATACCGGGTTCGGAATGCGGTCTTCGGGATATCCTCTTCCCGAAATCGAAGCTGGTGATAACCCGATCTCAAGTCTATCTTCGAATAAACCGATGAAACTTTCAAATGATCAAACAAATCGTTGATTCTCGGGAGTGGGTACCTATTCTTAATGGTTAGCTTATTCAGCTCCCGATAGTCAATACACATCCTGAAGGAACCATCTTTTTTCTTAACAAACAAGACAGGAGCTCCCCAAGGCGAAGAACTCGGTCTGATAAAACCTTTTCCGGACAGTTCAGCTAACTGATCAGACAATTCCTGTAACTCCGTAGGTGCTAACCGATAGGGTGCTCGCGCTACAGGTGCGGCTCCTGGCACCAAATCGATTTGAAATTCGATTTGTCTGGTCGGTGGGAGTCCAAGTAGGTCTTCTGGAAAAACTTCCGGGAAATCCCTTACGATTGGCACATCTTCCAACCTTTTCTCTCCGGACTCCTTTTCCTTCTTCTCAGTAACATGAGCTATAAAAAGGTGGCATCCTTTCTCAATGTACTTCTGCACCTTCGTACACGAGATGATGCTCAATCTCGACGAACGCGCACGATCACTCCGATCTCCTTCTATTATCAGAACCTCGTTCCGTAGGGTATTCTGACGATCTTTTCATCACAGATGATGACGGCATGATACTTCGATAGCCAATCCATCCCTATGATGACGTCAAAACTACCCAACTCTACTGGCATAAGGTCAATGTTGAATGGGCGGTTTAATAATTTTAGAGTACAACCCCTTATAAAGGTACTACCCTTTCTAGGTTTTCGTTTTGGAATTCTACGTCGAAGACATTATCTAAGGTGGTTGGGGCTATATCGATTAAAGGACTAAAAGCGGTCGACACAAAACTTCTATCTGCTCCCGTATCGAATAGTACTGAAGCATAACGATTATTTAAAAGAAACGTACCCGTCACCACGTTCGGGTCGTCCTGGGCTTCCCTTCTGCCCACAGCATAAACTCTTCCACGGGCTCCTCCTCCATTGCCCTGATTTCCATTGTTGACCACTGCTACTTGGTTGCCTGCTCCACCAACATTTTCTTGATTTTGGGGCTTGTTGCACTCATTCTGGTAATGACCCTTTTCACCGCACCCAAAGCAAGTGACTTCCACCCTACAGTTGTGGGGTGGTGCTGCTTGAGCGGTGGCTAGGGGTCTTGCCCTACAGTTCCTTTCCAAGTGCCCTATCCTCTGGCAGTTGTTACACTTCACTGTGCACGGTCCCTTGTGATGTAGCTTGCAGCGGTTACAAAAAGGTGCGTTCTTGTCATAACCCTTCTTATCACTTGAACCAGCTGCATAAGCCTTGGCTACATTCTGCTTCTTGTTCTGAGAGCTGTTGTTACTACCCTTGGAGTGATCTTCCCACTTCCTTTTGTGGTCAGCGCTCTTTTCTGGAACATCCTCCAGTTCCTGATCCATCAACTTGTTTGCTATCTCCATAGTCTCATGAAGATCTGCAGCTCTCGAGGTAGTCAAATCACCTCTTATGGATTTCGACAAACCACCGATATACCTCTCAATCAACCTTACCTCAGTCTGAACCATTTCAGGACATAGCAAAGCCAACTCCTAAAACCTCTGGTTGTAAGCGGCCATATTGTAGTTTTGCACCTTCATATTCCAAAACTCTATCTCTAACTTCTTGACCTCATTTTCGTGGGCAATATTTCCTAATCACTAGTTCCTTAAAGTCTTCTCACGGCATGGCATAAGCAAAATCCATGTTAGCAGATTTCATGTAGTTGTTCCACCAGGTCAAAGTGGCATCCATAAAAGTGAAAGATGCATATTTGACCCTGTCGTCATCGTTACAACCACTGATGCGAAACACGGTTTCTAGCTTCTCAATCCATCTAGTCAAGCCAACGGCTCCCTCTGTTCCTCCAAATCCTCCAACCATGATTTTTCGGAACTCAGAGTAAGTACAACCACGGCTGTTGGTCACTGGCCTAGATGTTTCGGTGTTGGTGGTCGAATTGTTTGCGGCTGCGAGAGCGGCGGCCACACGATCAGCAACAAGTTGATCCAGAGTTGCTTGATTCACCACTGGTGGATTTTCCGCGGCCCTGGTCGGGCCGGCGTTCCCAGCAACTTGCCTGTGCCCTTGGGCCTCTCCTTCCCCTTACTGACCTTGTCGGGGTAGGTGTGTTAGCAGTTTGTCCTCGTGTGACTCTGGTTGACTTTCGTTTGGGTGCCATTTATCTGCATCACAAAAAGATGGCGATAAATGAGATTTTGTTTATGGGAGGAAAGAATCATATGAATATACGGATAGTGAAAACAGAATACAAGAATAAAGTCAACCACAGAGGAAAAACGAATAATCGGATAGGAAAACTAAGCTTGTTATATATATAGAAAAGATAAAGGTTCACAAAATTACAAGCTTGGTTAATAGTTAGTTCTGGAATACTACAGAAATACTAGTCATCCTAATGGATACATCATCAACTACAACTACTCTAAGCTCGGTCACTATCTAGGCGTAACTGATCAAATGCTAAAGTCAACCCTCCAATAGTAGTCTCCAACTGGCCTATACGATCTCTCAACTCCTGATTCTCTCTCATCACTACTCCAATAGTGTACTCTGCAGTCATAATCCTCTGCCACTGAGTACGATCAACACCTCTTGCTCGTCTCAACATTCCCTGCATCCTGCTCTGGCCTCTGCCTAAGCCAATAGCCCTGAAATCTAAATTCCTAAGCTCTCTACCGTGCAACCTCTCCAAAGCATCCAATCTAGCTCTCAATCCGATCATCACCCTCCGATCAGAGTACATTTCCTCAAATAAAACACAAGCTGACCTATCAACAGTCCCAATCCTCCTCTCTACATTCTGAATACGGTCGGACTGCTCCAACCTCCCAATCTGGTCTGAATGCACATCAAGTAAACTGGCCTGATTCGCCAGCTGGATCCATACCTGCTCCATCTCAGTGGGTTCCTCGAGCTCTGCAAGTGGAGAAACCACTGGTGATGAAAGTGGAGTAGGCATCGGAGATAGAGGCATGAATGAAGGAGATGACGGTGTGTACTCTGGGCTAGCTGCACATACACCCGTGCCGACATCACAAGCAATATCTAACCACTGACTCTCACTCACAGCCTGAATTTGTGCATCCCTGGAACTCTGTCCAACCTCAAATATACCCTGAACATCCTCCATGATGCCCTTACCATCCCTCGGCATCATAACCTGATCCAAATCCATAGGGGCATCTCTGTCCCTGTCATCATCTACACCCATAGGAGTGTGCTCATAGGTGCAGTCACAGCTGGAGTAGGCTCATCCTGAACCTGCTCTGGATCCTCCACTGGATCCTCATCCTCCTCTGAATAGGTCTCAACCGATCTCCTAAGTCTCTGTCTAGGTGGGGAATGGTCTGGAGATGATATGGGTGACTGAGATGGTGATTCAGTAGGGGTATCCTCATAATCTGATCTGGTCCTCCTCCTAGGTGATAGAACTGGAAAATCTGAGAGTCGCAGACAGCATCAAGAATATACTGACATACGAGCAGTGTGTCGGCTGATAGGTAGGGTATCCTGAACATGCTGGGTGAAAGTGTATAGCTGGGCTGGGGATGAGCGGTGTGCTGTGGTGTATCTGGGCAAGTATGGTGAGGTAGACACTGTAGTGGTGTGTACATGCTGAGCTGGAATGGGTGGCTGAGCAGCAGCTCGGACAACCTCCATCAATGGGTCATCCACAAATGGAACTGGCTGTCGCATCGGAGAAGTGAGTCCAGCAGCAGTTACCTCGGAGTGTGTGCCGAAAGGGAGAGACATAGTCTGTGACAAATATGGTGCGACATGTGTAAGTATATAGAAAATACTTATATCATATATGCTTAGTAAAATACTCAAATAGCATATCATAACACTTAATCAAATAAAGCAAATAATGCTCAAATCATAGCAAGCTAAACTGGCAGGCATCTGGCGGTCATAAGGAAAAGTTTTTCATAAATCGGTTATAGTTTAAGGTTTTTATAAACCTCGTTCTCTATAACCTAGGCTTGAATACCAATCTGTAACACCCCCAAAATCATAATATTGCGGAAGCATACACTTTGGGTGCTACTAAATCGATAATCACAACACAAGATATAGGGAACGGATTAAAAATCCGTTTTAAAATACATTACATTTTTAAAGTCGTGTTGTCTTACATAAAATCCATTTCAAATAAAATGTAGCCCATTAAACAAAGCGGTCCAAATTTCAGAGTTAACGCAATACTAAAAACATTTTCAACATTTATTATGACCATCGCCATGCCTGCCTTCAGCTAACACACCTCAGTTTCTGAGAAAAACATGCTAAAAGTCAGCTAACCTGGTGAGTTCATAGGTTTAAAGTAAATAACACATATGGACCATAGCAATATTCAGCAAACAATTCAGCAATAACACACTATCCTGCTATGCAAACACTAAGCCTCATCTAACCGAACTATGACATCGCAGCATGCCAAGCTGGCATTAGCTAGAAAGGGGTGCCCGCGAGTGTTAATCCCCAGACACTCGGCCTATTTTCATATGGTATACGTTCGCCTTGGCTATGCCGAGCCAACCGAACGGGGGTGTCATCCCCAATAGATCTATTTATATCAAACGGCTTCCTAGAAAGGAATTAACGGTTGATGATAGTGGGCGCAATGAGATTCAGCTAAACTTAGGTTTCTGCATACAAGTGTGTATAAAAACAAAATCCATTTTTGGTCCAATGAAAACAGTTTTGCATGTTTCTCACCCAAAGCTTATAAAACAAATCGTATAAAAATATGGGGCTATAAACTCACCTTAAATACAACAGCAATCTGCTAATCAACAAAATAGTGCAACCGCGCCGACACGCAACCTAAATCAGTACGGTAAGTCTTAGCGAAATATTCGTGTCTTATATGTCTTTACTTTATTTGAAAAGTTTACTCGTGAACAGTGCTCGTATATTTCTTGCTTGCTGTGTGGTAAAGTATATTTCAAATGATTTATTGTTGTTACTCTTGATGGTGGCTCATGGTGAAAGTGTACGGTGGGAATACGTAACGGAACATCCGTGCTAGTATTCGCCGTTAAATTGCGCAAGTATTATATATATATATATATATATATATATATATATATATATATATATATATATATATATATATATATATATATATATATATATATATAACATATATTATATATTAGGTTAAGTACTTAAGTATTTAATTAATTAAGAATTATAATTAATTAAATAGGCTTTTGAGAAATTAATAAAGTTAATAGAGTTAGTGGAGGATTATTATATTATAAATATTATTTATTATTTATAATACAATTTTAATTATAAGTAATTTAGAAACATTGTTAAGTATTTTAGAAAAATTTACCTAAGTTAAGTATTTTACCAAAATACTCTAAGTGTTAGATTTTTAGAAAATTTGGGCATGACCCATTTGTTTATACAACGTTTCATTTTTCTCATGTGTTGCAATTCCTCAAATAATCCGCGTTGTTCACTTTATATGCAAAATTGGTTCGTAATACATATATTGATCGTCGTAAATATTTTATCGTTATAATTATCGTTATCGTTACGTTTAATTATTAACAATAGATTTCGACACAAAGTCAATATTTAGTCGAAAAGTCAACAAAAGTCAATATTTATTATAATTTGGTCAAAATATCATTTTTCACCCTTTTGGAGACTAACGCGTCTCAAAACAAGTCCAAAACTAGTTTTCGTTATATTTATCGTATCGTTAAGTAATAATATCCATAGTGAGTCGGAAATTATTTCAAAAATCATTTTTGTCATCCAACTTATCTATTGGGCCGAAACTTTCCAAATAAGCCTAATAGTTTAATCTTTAGTCCAAACTATTTAGCCTTTTTAATTTATGATATATATATATCATTAGTTTGCTAACAATAATTTTACACGTTCATTAAATCCATTTGGTCAAAAAGTCAAGGTTGCTCAATATTTTGTTGGGCTCGGCCCAACAGCCCATACGTGGCATCTTAGCCAAAAAACTTATATTTAGCCCATTGTTTTGTAATTTGTAATTATTAGTTATATAATAAGCTTTAAGTTTACCAATTAAGCTCTTATAAATAATCTATTAAGTCAAATAGTCAAATATGACTAAATACCTTCTATTCGACCCATATTACATATGTCGACCCATTTTCACCTTTTTATAAGTTAATCTCAATTAGTTATGGCTTATTCAATAAGCTATTCAAAATAAGCTTTTAAGTATAAATTCCACCATTTCACCACTTGAGCCAAAATTTTATGTTTTTTAAAACCTCAATATTTTTGTAATTTTTACTTGGCCGAAACATATGTATAGCCTCAAAAGTTTATATATTGCTTAATCTCGCGAAATTAGCGTTAATCATGTATGTATCATCAAACTAGCACCATATGTAACAAGATTTACTACACAAGCAAGAAATTTACTAATTTGTTCATAGATCATATATATGTCGAGCACTATACACTATACTACAAGCCCTAGCTTTTTCCATTTTAACAAAGTATATACTTTTAACAATTTTTAACATCATTAGACATCAAATGAACATGTAATTAACAAGATTAGAAAATTTTGATGATTTCTTACAATGCTTTAGTGTTTAACGTGGGGTAGGAGACCAAGAACAACCCAAACTTCACCAAATTTACCCAAACCACGTTCCAAATAACCCGAAACTCTTGATTATGCACTCTAAATTACTTGAACTTCAAAGAAAAATGATGGATCTTAGAGATTTAGAGTGAGCCGTGTATATTGAGATAGAAATGATCTAGGAAAGTTGGTGATAGCTTTATAAGATTTAACTAGTTAGTGGTAGGATTTTGGAGTGTAGTGGTGAAGTATTCACCTAGGCCGGATATGGGTGTATTAGGGGAGGGGGTAATTTATTTTTACTCCTCGTTGGTGTATCGTGTGTCGGTTTGAGCTTAAATGTGACCGTAAAGTCCCGGTTTGACGTTTTTGGACACGTATACGTAAAATAAAGTTTTTATCCACGTTTTTGTCAGAAATGTAATAAAATATTATTACTGACTCAAAAATATATTTATTTGACTGTTACCATGTGTACTGTGCTGTCGGTACGCGCGTGCGGTTGTTTTTCAGAAAAATGCGAGAAAGCTCTCAGTTAATTACGAGACTTGTCAGTAACTATCAGAAATAGGATAATTTATGCTTACTGACAAAAATATACTTTTTTTTGCAGTGACTGTAAGCTACAGTGTGTGGGACAGCTACCAAAAATGCTCAAAAATATTCAGAAACATGCAAATGCGCATAGAAATGCTCAGCTTAAAAATAATAATTACTCATTTAATATTAATTAATAACGTGAAAACTACCATTTGTCACATGGACCCCACATCCAAAACAATTTTACCACAACCTCTTAGGCTACCCCCTACCGGTGCATCGTGGGGTGTTGGCAAGGAAGTTCACGCGGCAACATGCATTGGGTGGAATGCGTGAGGTGTTGGCAAGGGAGAGAGAGGTGCAACGAAAGGTGAAAGCTTCACTTTTGGGGCACCGTGCCACTTAAATGTTTTTATCATTTATTATTTGGTTTGTAAGTGTGTGTAGGATATATTTAGTGGAGTATGTTTTTATAAAAGTGGGTATTTTTAATAAATAAAAAAAATGTGTTGAAAGGTGGAGTGGTGTGAGATGGTTGAGAGTGAAAAGTGAGATGGTGGTGAAGGAGAGAAAAAACTGATGTAGCGCTGATGTGGAAGGTGAAGTGGTGTGAGGGTTGGGGGTAGCCTTATATTTTTTCATTAGAAACATTATCTTCCTGATAACTTCCGATGAAATTCTGCTTACATCTCCGACTCGTTTTTTCCCTTTTATTTCTTCTTTGTTCTTTCTTTTAAATGAATTTAAGATGGTTCCTCATGTAATTTTAGGGTAGGTCCAAAAAAAAAAAAATAATAAAATAAAAATATATATATATATATATATATATATATATATATATATATATATATATATATATATATATATATATAATATATATATATATATATATATATATCAGTTCTTAACAAATTCAACGTCTAAGGTGGTTCCCGGGCACCACCTTCAATGGCTGTAGTCCCCATTTAGATTAGTCCATTACTCTCATTGGCTTCTATCGAATGCGACATTGTGAACTCAACACGACATTATGTTATCCTTTACAACGCCCCGGGAGACCTCTCCTACCACCTTTGCGTAACCAACACTTTTAAAAACTTTGGGATAGCGACATGAGCAACCCTGCTTTGGCCTGCCTCGGTCCGACTTGGCTCTGATACCACTTGACACGGAGTCATTCTTTCGACCCCGTGTGACGTCCTTAACCCGATAAGGACCGACCATCCGTCCTGTGTATAATAGATGTTCACTGGTTTCGTTATGTCTTGGACTCATCAAGGGAGCAACCCATTCCCCTACCAGTGTGGTGACATGTCGAGTCCCCTAATCGCAGCACGTACTACACCTTCACTATTAGGGTACTCCGACAAGAAAAAACATGATAAACCAGGAACCATCGCATTCAACACGCTTCCAAGCATAACTCGACCCTTTAAATTTTGGCTCGTGACATTTGAGATTCTAAAGAATTCTATGGATGTTTTAGTGAATACTTTCTATCAACCTTCTAGATATAATTGTATAAACTTTCTACAACGTTTCTCTATATAACCTGCTAAAGATATTTCTCACTCGTAACTTGGGCTCTAATTGGGACCATGTTTTAATTTATCAAAACTACATGTGCGCCAGTTTCGTTCTTTAAACTTGATTTGAGAAGATATTCTCAAACATGATATTCTAGTGTTTGCATCACTTAATGTATATAGGTTTTATAGTGTTTGCCTGCGAAAACTTGATCGTAATTTCTGCATGTTTTTGTTCGAGTCAAGTAAGCTTTTGTTACACCATGTCCTTTAAAATTTAACATTGCTCTTCTAATCCATAAATTATTTAGATAAAGGCCAAACATTTAACGAGATATGAATAGAATGTTCATACCAGCTAGGAAGCAAACTAAGATAATCTAGCTCAACAACATGATGTAAACAAACGCAAACGTTTTTCTCGTTTAAATACTTTCCAACTCTGAAAGCTAATCCTTGTTGCTAAGAAGTGTTTTCAGAATAGCATCGATCTTTCCATCAGCGAAAGGCAACAAGTGTCCAATGCCAGCGACCTCATGATATTTCACCCATCCAACTTTTTGTGCGATATAACGTTGCATCTCCACATTCACTATTAAATCTTCATCACCCATCCATAAATGTACCGATCCTTCGTTGTTTGGAAATGGGTTTTCAATATCCATAGGATCAAAGTCCCACTTTCCAAATCCAATATTCAAGTCTACATGGAGTGACTCGTATTCTCCTTGTTGTTTTGGGTGTGATATCATCATGTGTATCTTTGTCACATACAAAAAGAGGAGCACAGTAAGCTTAGATATTACAGTACAAATGTATTTATGAGAGTTTAGAGGTGTGATTTGGTTTTGTAAAACTATATGAAATATTTACAAATAATATGTAACTATTTATAATAATGATATTAATAGACTTAATTTGATATGTAACAATTAGTATTTAAAACAACAACTAGATATTAAAACATACAGAATTACAGATACAAAAGCCTCATGATCTCAATTGCCTACTAGTCATGTCCGACAAGTTAAAAACTAGAGTTGCATGAGGGCCCATAGAACAATACACACTGGTTTTTTTAGGCTATATATGCTTTTATTAAGAATGAACTTGAAACTAATATAACTAATAGAGGCTTAATTGAACGTATTCAAATCACTTGGATGTTACAGCTAGTTAGTTATTAGCTGTTATATAAATATTTATATCTTCCAATATTATTATGATTGAAATATACATGACTCAAAATAGTTTTTATATTTTATTTGATACTCGGATGTAGGACATTTTAAATGAACTACATTAAGTTAAACAATTCTCAACCAAAATTTATATTCTTTTAGTTAATTACTACGTGATCAAATTAAAAATAGAACACATTTTGGATGTACATTGATCCAATAATATCTTATATTCGTAGTAGTAAAATAAAACATGCTATACATGTATATATTGTTTATATGTATTAGGTATACAGTTTTGGTTTATTCAAAGTAAATTAATGACCGTACCACCCATCAGGCCCTTGTTTAAGAGATAATCACCTAGAATGCAAATACCAGAGAATATAATTTAAATGTATGCTAATGAAAGCGAGATCAATTAACATAAAATAAAACACACAAGAAAGCAAAATATTAAACAATGACATGGTTGTTATTGAAATAAATAAGCTAATAATTGCATCGTGTTAATATAGAACCGATATAAATAGTAGATGGGATAATGAATATTTTATACGTGATTAAATGTTTAGTTCTAAATGTCATAAATTGTAGCATAGAGTATCCATAATTTATAATTTTAGAGTGATTTGATCAAGATCATACCTTAGATGGATCGAAAATAGCAACTAACTTTGATAAAACTTGAAGGTCGGAGGGAGCAAGAATAGCAAGGTTTCTTTCGATAATAGAAAAAGACAGGAACCATTTCTGAGTGTTCCACCAGTAGCTCAGCCATGGGACGTGGTGAGCAACTCGATAAGCCCATTGATCTTGTTTTAGTTGTCGCGAAAATGCTTCATTGCTTAAGTTTGAAGGCAGATTAGGCCACCAGTAATTGATTCCAGGAGAAATTAGAGCTGCTCCTGCAAGCCTGTTAATTGCATATATATATATACAATTATATATATATATATATGGATATACCATGCATTAGTTCAATACTTATACTTTATCCTAGAAAACTAATGTAATGATGCTTTGAAACTAATAAACAGACCTTTGAGGGATATACTTGAGACAAGACCAGGTAACCATGCCACCCATAGAAAATCCTGTTATATAGAACTTTGGTCCTAGGTTCAATTGATCAGCGAGTTCCTCGATATCAAATGCCAAGCTCTTTACAGTTCGTTTAGGATCCGGGTCACTCTCTCCATAACCCGGCCTGTCTAATGCAACAACATAGACTCCTAGTTCTTCAACAAGTGCCTAAAAAAATAAACGTTAATCATGTAACAACTCGTCCCACATGAATAAATAATAATAGAGTCTTGACGAAGATGATAACTATATTATTACAAAGGTAGCGAGCTGCTTAGAGTGCTTAGAGTATTACATATTGAAAATAAAAGAACATGCAACTTGCTAAATTTGAACGTCACGCAGATAAACGAGCGTGTATGACGAAATGTGTGAATATATACCGGAGTTAATACCAATTTCTGTCATATATAAAGTTGCTATACCCTTTCTTAAAAAGAAGATTGCTATAAACTCCCATATATCATGGTTTTAAGTTATAATTCAAAAGTTATAGAGTCAGCCTATTTTGTTCAAGTCACTATTTGAAAGAAAGCTACAAATTAACTTCCAAAAACGGTAATGCATGAATTAGTTGAAGGAAAAATCCATACCGATGAAACTAAGGCGGCATGAAAAGGATGAAAATACTTGCTATTACCAAAGCCGTGAACAAATATTATTTTCGATTTGGCTATTTCTTTTGGGACACCTGATTCTTCATACGCTAAATATCTTCCATCACGTAGCTTTATCCGTGGGGAATAAATAACCGGTCCATCTGGCGATCCACAAATTCTTGGAGGTGGTGGAGTACATACTTGATAAGCCCATGCACAAAACCCCGCCAACAAGACTAGCAGTAATTTCTTTAAGAATCCTAGATTAACAAAAGATAAAATGTTTATAAACGTCTTTTCTAAAAGCAAGATCGAAAGATGGTAAAAAGAGAAGGAATTAACAAATTAATTGAACTTGCCTAACGATGAACTGGGCTTGGATTCCCGAGTATGAGACCTGGCTGACGCTGCTGAAATCTTTGGGTTTGCACCTTGAGACATTGTTGTTGATGCTAGAAGATGAAAAAGAATGTAAAGAGAGCATAACAAAATAAGTGTCACTGGTATAGACAATATATACTCCAAAAAGAGAAAGAGATCAATGTATTTTATTAATTGAACTATTAGTTAATCAGTTACTTAATTAGGCAAGGGCCATGAGTCCTCTTAATTAATCCAATAATATTAGGGTGGCTTATTTTTTTTTAATATTAATAATTCTTTGAACAACGTGACCACGTGGGGATATGTATACCCAAACTGTGAAGCTGCAGTTTTTTTTTTTTTTTTTTTTTTTTTTTTTTTTAACGGTGATTTGATTAAAAGAAAGCAAACAAGGCGCTAAAAAAGTTACAAGATTAGGAAATAGCGTTACAGGGATAAAGGGAGCTGCATGTTTTAGTTGCATAATCGGATAACACCGCCAATGTTGCCAAGATACATTGAACTAGCTAGTTGGTTATTTAGTCGAATTTTTACTTAATTAGTGGTCGTTGGTTTTTTAAAGAGATTATTGGAACTAGTTGCTTATTTTTCTGTCTTTAAAGATACTTGAACCGGGGTCTCTAAAACCCGGGCTAATCCCATACGTACAGTGAAACCTTATGGCAACAGTTATCATGTTTAGATGTTAGCTTCAATTAAAGTATCATGCATCACGGGTTTTGAACCCCTATCCAAACTACTGTATAAAACTGTCTTATCACCCGAAACAAAATCTTAACATCCAGACTGATCATGATATGATTCTGACAGATGCATATATTATACCCTTTATATACCTTTAATAGACATAATTATCATCATTATTTCTAGGTAATATATACTACTAATGCGTAGCAACTCATATAAGCATAGTGACCTGCGTACTACTGTATATACTATATACGACGAGTAGCAACTTCTAAAATCTGTTGCTAAAACAGCTCTGATTCTAATTTTCATGAATATTAAAGGAGCTGATAATAAGCCAGATGCTAATCTCAATTAGCTTCGAGATATTTTGTCATTGCAAAATTACCACCGGAAAAATCCAATGTTTTTAAAACGTTTTACCTAGGTATTGCATTGAAAAATTGTAAGAAATATAAGTCCGATCCGTTGCTAACTCCGTTGTTAACGCACGAATTTGGCAACAGATGTATGATCGTTGTCAAATTTCCCAATACTAATTGCATTAATTCTAGTCGTGTGCTAACGTGAAAACAAAATAGACTACCTAAATATATTGAAAAAATAAATGAAAATGTAGCTAATATATTTAATTTGGTCACTACAATCAATTTGCTTTGATAGAATATAGTTTCTTTTGTTATTATTTTATGTTTATGGATATAAATGAGTAAAAAAGTACTTTTTTCCAAGGAATTAATAGAAAAGAAGACCGAATCGCGTAAATTTCAAATAATTGGTAATCAACATCATTTAGGAGAAAATTAAAAATAGGCTTGGAAAGATGAATCACCAACATTCCGAATGAAATTGAATCTCCAGTATATCTTTTCAATTCAAAATCCGTGTCACGATAATACTAACGGGAGAAATAATACATCTACGTACGTGTTAATCAGACAAAAAGCAGTGCCTATTTTTTATCCCAACGGAGAACTAATTTTCTATGTTATCAAGCGTTTTTAGGATAGCATCGACCACTCCATCACCATAGGTAAGCATGTGTCCTCTGCCAGCAACCTCATGATACTTCGCCCATCCCAGTTGTTGGGCTATATAACGTTGCAAAGTCACAGGCACAATCAAGTCTTCATCACCCATCCATAGATGAATCGACCCATCGTTGTTTGGAAATGGATTTTCGATATCCATTGGATCAAAGTCCCATTTTCCAAATCCAATATTTAAGTCGCGATGTAGTGACTCAAATACTCCTTGTGGGGTAAGATTTCGTCACTGCTTCTAAGTTGTAACTTTAACACAAAACTAGCACACAACAGGGTCAATCAATATTTTAGAAAACTTTAATCAAGTATTTGTATATTAACGGTCTATGTATAGCAATGCATTATGCAATGCGTCAAAAGGTTATGAAGTGTGACAAGACACTTTCGACTTTACTACAACCATATTACCACTCATTCGGTAGCAAATATATTTCCCGATAATTTTGATGGCTACTTTTCTAATGAAAGTTTTAACATTTTTTTTTTACACTATGAATGGTGCTCAAAGTGTGAGTCTTAAGTATGTCTGCCCAGTATATTCTCAAACACGTTGCATATATGTATCTCATATAATATATGAACACAAACACATACTTGGTGGAATTTTATACAGCTATATCAAAGGTCTGATACGTACTGTGTTGTATAAGACTTTTGGTTTATGGTGTTATAACATGTATGAATGATAGAGTATAATGGGTATTAATCCTTAATTCTAAAAGACTAAAAAAGTCCAAAATTTAATCCTATCATTAGTTAGTATTCAAAGACGTAAAAGGGATGTGATCAAGATGGTACCTGATTTGGATCCATGTCCGCAAACAGCTTTGATATTTTTTCTATGTCTTGGCAAGAAAGTGCAGCATGATTACCATCAATTATAGAAAAAGAAGGAAACCATTTCTGAGTGTTCCACCAGAAGCTCAACCATGGTAGGCTGTATGAGAATGATTTGCAGCCGAGTATGATGACTTCTGGGCATAGTTGCTCAAGTCGAGGCATGATGAAGCATAATGTCCATCAAGTCTACATAGTTGGCAATGAGGTGGTCGTCGACCACGACCACGAGAAGAATTTCCTCGGTTGTTGGAGCGTCTAGATCTACCCCTTCCACAAGAGGGCTGCGTAGAATGGTGGGCAGTAAATGCAACAGGGGAAGAAGTAGAACCATGGAGTGATGTTATAAACACCTCGTGACCTTCAGCGTGAGCAACGAGATCACGAAAAGAGGGGCGTCGTTGAACAGCTCGATGGGCAATGGAGAAGGTTTCAAAATCAGGTCCTAAACCACACAAAAACCAATGGCTTTTGTCCATGTCGGAGACAGGTTGGCCAATGGCTGCAAGCTGATCACAAATTGATTTAAACTTTTTAGAAAATCCGAGACAGAAAGATTACCCTTTTTTAATTTACGTAATGAATCCTTAAGATTCTGAGATCGCTCCAAGGAGTCGTGGCTGTAGGCAGACTCTAAAGCTAGCCAAACCGCACGAGAAGAAGTGAGACCTAGTACTTCTGCCATTGCTTCTTCGGATAAAGAAGATTGTAGTATAAGAAGTACCTTTTGATTGGTTTCAACCCAAGTTAGATATTCAGAATTTTGGGTTTCTTTGCCTTCAACTGTTACGGTTTTTGAAGGAGCGGGATACAAACCATCAACAAAACGCATCCACTTTTGATGATGTAGGAGAGGATTAATTTGATTACGCCAAAGAAGATAGTTAGAGGAGGTTAATTTAATGGTGAGCATATGAATAAGAGTATTCATAGGAAGAGAAGAATTATCTGTTGATGAAGCCATGGTCAAGATGACGGCAGAAGAAAAAACTAGAGAATTGGTGATTAGGGTTAGGAAAGATGTTAGGCTGATACCATATGAGAATTGAATAATTTCGGCTTATGAATATGAAACAAGTATAAATACAAGAGTACAACATAAATTTAGGCACTATACAATGTAAGTTATAACTACTATTGACTAACTATTTTAGGAGAGGATTTAACTCTAATAGGCTGAGCCACACGCATAGACCATTGATCTTGTTGCAGTTGTCATGAAAATGCTTCATTGGTTAAGTTTGAATAGGTTACGCCACCAGTAACTTACCGCTGGAGCTATAAGAATCGCTCCTGCAAGCCTATTTACCACATAAAAAATATATACTCCATTATATGATGCTTAAAAACTTGCAAGATATCTACTATTAATTTACTAGCTTAGGGTGCTTAAAAACTAACCTATTTGGTATGTACTTAAGACAAGACCAAATGACTTGGCCACCCATAGAGTATCCGGCTACATAGAATTTTGGTCCCAGGTCCAAGTGATCGGCAAGCTCCTCAATATCCAATGCCAAGCTCTTTACGTTTCGCTTAGGATCAGGGTCACTCTCTCCATAACCAGGCCTGTCTATTGAAACAATGTACACTCCTAGTTCTTCAACAAGACCCTATAAAATTGGCCGTTAATCAAACAATTTAAATACTTGAAGGATGACTGACATAAGATGAACTGGATCGAGATACATACAGGTGACGCTGAGTCAAAAGGATTCTGGTAGTACTTGCTATTGCCAAAGCCATGGAACAATATTATTCTATATTTGGCTGCATCTTTTGGGACCTAGTTAATTCTATATACGATAAATGTCTTCCATCATGAAGCTGTACCAATGGGAATGTAATAGGAGTTCCTGTTAGCATATTTCATATATATTTACATCTAATATTATTGTACGTTGATTTATTTAGGTAATAATTAATTGATTACCATAATGTGGCTCCTAAATCTTGATGGGAGATTTGACTAAATAAAGATTATATGGAGTTGATCCCTAGTCAATCTCTCACTATAAGTAGGGGATTATTTCCACCCCATAACACACATAAAATTTCCATCATATTGTGAGAGGATTCGATAAAAGATCAAAGTTCCACCGTGGTGTTCTATGGCGTTCTCTACTCTCAAGTCAAGTAAGTCTTTCTTTTGTGATCATCGATCTATTGTTTATGTGATGTTTAAACATGATTACTAGGATTAAATAATAACACGTGGTAGCAGAGCAAATTTCTAATCATGTTTATTAATATACGTCCATACGTATCTGCATGTTGAATATTGCATGCCTGATGTGATTACTTAATTATTTTATGAGATAATTCTAAAAAATTAGAAAAATTTGACTTTTTTCAAAAAATGTACAAAAATAACAGCCATTTCTTAAATGGTCATGTGCGAATGTGCGACTTCATTATTTTTTCGACACGTATCATGACAAAAAGTACAATCTCAATCATTTGCAAGTACAATCACTATCAATTGTACTCCACGTGTTGTTTGACTTTTATAAGCAAATGTGTGAACGACGGATGTGCGAATGTGCGAATGGCCGCTGCCTCTGTGCTACTTTATTCTTTCCTAATAAAGTAAGATCTTTGTTCTTTCCAAATAAAGTAGCATATGGGGTAGCCGCCATTCGCACATCTGTCGTTCGCACATTTGTTTATAAAAGTCAAACAACACGTGGGGTATAATTGATAGTGATTGTACTTGCAAATGATTAGGATTGTACTTCTTGTCTGAACACGTGTCAAAAAAATAATGAAGTCACACGTTCACACATTACCATATAAGAAATGGCTGCTACTTTTGTACTTTTTTGAAAAAATTCAAAATTTTCTCCCCGAGAATTTTCTATTATTTTATTATTCTACGTGTTGGTAAATTAAGTTTATGAGACATGCGTACCGATGATAAGGATAATATAAACAATTGCTCGGTATAACTTAATGCCATTGCTTTTTGTGTTTAGTTATTCGTTATTTTATTATTTTAATCACTTTATCATATCTGTCATAATAAATTTGTGGGACAAGTTATACAAGCCCTCTCTTTTTTTGTTATCCAAGCCCTCCCCCCCCCCCTACCCTTTTTTTTTTTATTTTATTTTTTATTTTTTTAATTTTATTTATATCAAAAAACTATAAACCTAAAAGTATGGAACAGAAAATATAAAGTTTAATATGTCAAACGCTAAAAACTGTCAGAAATACGGAACAGAAACTGACAGAAAACTGTGTTATACTGCAAAATCAAATGAAGATTCTCTTTGTCCCCTATGATTTGACATCATGGAAGGGCTTGTATAGTATAACCCTAAACTTGTTAATGATGCTTGGACGAATCAATAATATTAGCGAATTCATAAACAGATATGTCTTTATGAGTACTCATCATATTGGTTGTTTTTTGTTTGTTACTCTCTCCGTCCAAAAATTATTGTCACCCGACAAAAAACACATTCTTTTAGAAAAATGTCACTATCACTACTTTCTCTCTCTTATTTTTTTGCCAAATGACAAGTTTACCCTTAACCAATTAATTAACACTTCTTTAAAGTTTACAATATTAATTTCAACCAAGGGTAATATAGTAAACTTTACCAAACTCCACTGTCTATTCACTTTCTATTTTGAGTATGTGACAATAATTTTGGAACGTCCGAAAAAAGAATAAGTGACAATAAAATTAGGACGGAAGGAGTATTAATCATGCTAATAGATACTTTATTAATGTATAATATAACTTTTATGATGTGCACCGTTTTAATGTTACAAATTTGATATGGTTACCAAAAAAATAATAATAATAACCTTATGTGGCCACTCCAATCTCTTGAAAAGGGAAGGCTTTACCTGGTTTGAGTCTGTGTAGCGGTGGGTTCAAACCCCATGAATTAGTCGGCCAAAAGGTCGAAAATCATGGTTACCAAAAAAAAAAAAAAAAAAATTGATAAGCATGTATATAACTTGATGAAACGTTCATTACATAAGTAATAAATTTACCATAATAAGCATGTATATAACTTGATGATGTACGCTGTATGATTTTGTTGATGTTAATTATTACTTGATGTTCAATAATAGTGTGTTTGTATTTTGTTTTATTGCTATCTCATATGTATGAGAGTATATGTATCCAGGTCTAATACAATGATAGCTATAGTTACATCTAAATTTGTATGTAATTAAACTATAGACCATCTTGCTCTGCTTTTCTTTATTTTGATTTTGTGACATTAATTTGGTCACATTATAATTTATAAATAAATAAAAAATAATTTGAAGAAAGAAACGGTTTTCTTTCTTGAATAGAACTAACAGAATTGTATTCTTTCATAATGTTTAATTCAATAGGGTATTTAGCACATGTTTCTCTTATTTTGTTAACGTGTGTTACGACTTACGACTGCTTGATTGTTAAGGTTGGTTGTAGGCCCAAAGAATGCAATTAACTAAAACATCTAAGTGAATGAAAGTTGCAATAAGTTACGTTTTGATGTGTTTTGGTTTTGAGTTAAGCCCAAAGGATAATCATAATTTTAACGATTAAAACGGTATTTGCAAATTATGTACTTAGTTAACTACTAGTAATATTCTGCCCAAAGGTGATTATTTTTTTTTTATTAATTTTGCATGATTTTAATAGAGAAGTTATTAGTGTAGGCCCAAAGAATGCAATTAACTAAAACATCTAAGTGAAATTCTGACAAGGCAAGTTCAAGTAATGGCAAGGAATCAAGCCCTGAATGTCGATTCTGTGCCATTTCCAAAAGGAAAGCCTAGAGTTTCGAGAATGGTTAGATAAGAAAGGTTCGTTATTTTCCTATGTCACTTATGAAAGATTTTTCATTGATGTCCCTCCAAACATTTATTGGATTGATAGTGGTTCCATGGCACATATAACAAATTCATTGCAGGGATTCCTTTCAAAGAGGATGCTACAAAAGGGGGAAAGAACCATTAGAGTTGGCGACGGGTATGAGAGACATGTTGAAGCCGTAGGAACTCTTGGATTAATTTTAAAGAGTGGTTTCAATATGTACTTAAAAGATACACTTTATGTCACATCCATTATTACTCGGAACCTTATTTATGTTCCTAAGTTACTTTTTCATGATTATGAATTAATGTTTGGATATTATGGTTTGAAGGTGTATTTTAATTCTTGTCTTGTTGGAACTGGTTCATTAGAAAATAACCTCATTAAATTGCAATTAGATAACAACTTTGGAAAATCCCTATTATCAATGGATGTCAATGTCATTAGTAATGGAAAAAGAAAACATTTAGATGAAGAAAGTTCCTCGAGATTGTGGCATAAACATTTTGGTCACATATCTAAAGATAGAATGCAACGTCTTGTAAAAGAAGTGATGGCGAGGGACAAGAGTTGGGTTTCGAGTCTTTGGGCTCGATTCAAAACGAAAGTGGCTAAACGAGACGTGGGCTTTTAACTTGGAGACCAGCCCAATGAATCCTCCCTTGGAGCCGGCCCCTTTAGGGTTTTATTTGAGCTCTTTTGTTTCTTGTTATTTAATATATAAAGACTTATTTGATTGTTTAAGTTTTGGCTGAGTTTTAATAAAGATCATTATTTAGAGGTTATTCCAAAGTTTCTAGGGTTGGTAATTGGCTCTAGGGTTTCAATCAAACATTGGTAATTGGTGTTTGATCTTTCTTAATCGTTGGTAATTGGCGATTAATGTTTATCCAGGTTTAATTCTAACGTTGGTAATTAACATTAGGGTTTAATCTTTCCGCTACGCTATCAAGAAGGAATTCTTCATCATCTAGATTTTTCTAATTTTAATCAATGTGTTGAATGTATTAAAGGGAAATTTGTTAAAACTATTAAGAAAGGATCCACAAGAAGTAAAAAACTTCTTGAAATTATTCATACAGATATTTGTGGACCTTTTATAAATGGCATAGGTGGGCATAAGTCTTTTATTATGTTTATTGATGATTATTCTCGTTATACTTATGTTTACTTGATAAAAGAAAAATCTGAATATCGTGATGTATTTAAAATCTTTAAAGCGGAAGTTGAAAATCAACTAAATCATAAGATCAAATAGTGAGATCAGATAGGGGCGGAGAGTATTATGGTAAACACTCTGATCTTGGTCAGAGCCTCGGCCATTTGCCTTATTTTGTTAGGAAAATGGAATTGTTAATCAGTTTACTATGCCATATACACCACAACAAAATGGTGTTGCAGAAAGGCGAAATCGCACCCTTATGTATATGGTGCGAAGTATGATATGCAATTCCAGTCTTCCAGAGTTTTTGTGGACTGAGGCATCGAAAACTGAAACTTATATACTTAATAGGGTCCCTTCTAAGTCTGTCCATAAAACGCCATTTGAGCTTTGGACAGGTAGGGCACCTAGCTTACATTATTTTAAGATATGGTGTTAGTGCAAGCAGTCTCGTTGGGGAGATTGTTAGTGCAAGCAATCTCGTTTGTTTTGATTCATGACAAACATGTAACTTGATACATGACGTAAAATGTACAAGTTACTTGTAATCTTATTTTGTCTCAACATACATTCAACACCTCTCGAGTCCTCGTAAGATACAACACAGGTTCGTACATGTTTGTTATGTGGCATTATGATCAAATCCTTAACAAACCATTTAGAATGTTTAAAATACGGCTAGGTCATTAAGTATTTTAAAAAGACTAACCATTCAACTTAGAACCTCATTTCACATTTTTCATATACAAGTACTTTTACTTGTACATCATGTTTCCTACGATTAATAGGATAAGTACACTTTAGGTGTCAAACTAACATGATACATATTGGTAAACATATATTAGTTAAGCTAGTATATACATAGGACATACATATATACATTTACATTATTTACATTTTAAGAATTAAAATGGAAATATGTTCATGACATCATTGCATACATCATTTAGATAACTTGTAGATTTAGAAAGATATTTTGGGAAGATCTTGAAGCAATGTAGTTGACTTTGTAAGATCTTGGCAAGATATGGTAAGATATGGGAAGATTTGTAAAGCTCTTAGCTGTCATGTCCCGGCGGAACCAAACAGCATAAAGGGCGGATCCCTTTATTTGGATCCGCCAAATCCGCGGGGCAAAATTCCTGTTGGCTATAAATAGCAGCCCATTGTTGATCCCACTTGAACACACATTCCCTCTACCCTTTGCATACATTTAGATCATTAGTAAACCATGTAGAAACACACATTAATCACCCTTTTCATAATGATCATAATGTTACTAACTTTCATTATGTTGTAAGTATATACTCGTAATGATCCTGTGAAGCAATCTCAGAGATCGTGAGTCATCATCATAGCATACTTCCTGATCCACCATGAAGGTTAGGAGATCTTGAAGTCATCATCCACCAAAGCATTCCAACATATGAAGATTCAAGGGCACTTGACATCCTCAATGATTGAAGACTTCTTATTCAAGAAGTTCATGTAGATTCGATATGCATATATGAAGATCCATCACAACAAGTTTAGGGAGCTTGTGATCTTCATCCATTGAAGGCTTCCTATCAATGGAAGTTCATTTAGATTAGCCATTCATATCCATGACCCATTTATGTCATGGATCATCATTGTAATCTATTCTTACTAGATTAGATGGTTCATGTGTTTGTGCCCATAAACACAAGGTTTCTATGTTGGGCCATAAAACATAGCGGGAGTGGTTGTACCCTTGTAAAGAACTCGACATCTAGCTTAGTGTCGGAAAAAGTATAAGCGACGACGGGAGTGGTTGTACCCTTGTAAAGAACTCGACATCTAGCTTAGTGTCGGAAATTGTATAGGCGACGTTAGGTTGGTTCTACCTCGAACTAGAACCCGGTATTTAGCTTTGTACCGGAAAAAGTGTAAGCGACGATTGTAAGGTTTTCTCCGCCGAGAAGGGAGCTTGTTGATCTAGTGAAGTAACTCTCGAGTTGGGTACTCGGGGAGTGGAGTAGGGCGGAGAGGAGCTCCGTGACCGAACCACTATAAATCATCGTGTTCGGTTTGCGCTTTCTTTTACTTATCTCTTTACTTTTATGTTTTCATAATATGATTGCTTGTGTTGTGATTAGTTGATAATACTTGTGTGACAACATGCTTTAGTTTATGCTAATCATAAACTACAACAAACATCTTTCATATTAGAACAAGCCAAATTGGAAATTTGATACAACAAGTTTTAAGTTTTTAAAACGGGAACGTATTCACCCCCCCCCCCCTTCTACGTTTTTCACAATTGGTATCAGAGCCTCGTGGCTCTTATTTTCAAAACAAATGGTTTTTAAAATGGAGTACGATCCATGTATCAAATTACCATTGAAGCGGAATATAATATGAAAAATGTTTAGCTAAGTATACTTAGAAATTTTGTTGTTAGATGTTACTTTGTATCCAAGCTTGAAGATATCCTTGAAAAATAAAAGAAAAGATTTCTTAAAAGGATTGAGTGTCAAATTGTGTGCGTAAAGCAAGTTTACGAAAAACACAGGTTTTAAAGGAGCGTTTGGGATAACTATTAGTTTAGTTGAAAAATCTCTTCATAAATGTTTAGATAAGTCACATTAGTAGAAATAATGTTAAATAAGTATATTGTAAGTTTACTATCTAATCTAGTAAGTCCCACACACTTTCTCTATGTCAAAATACTAGTTTTGTTGAATCTGGTACAAAGACCCGCCGAACCAAATCACATAAAGGACGGACCCCTTGATTTGGTTCCGCCAAATCCGTCTGTATAGTATGCAGTTTTTGTCCAACTTCAAAAATTCATAACTAATTAACCGTAAGTCCGTAGGAGTCGCTGATCCGTCCTGAAACACACCTATATATAAATATAAATATATGCAGTCTCAGAACCGGATGCTCGTGTGTAGTGTGAAACCAGGCAAGTGATCACCCGGATCGTTTCCCAACGAGGTGTGAATGGAAAACTGTGAAAAGCTTTGGATTAGAGTGATTGATGAATCAGATATTTTTGATTTTTGCTTTTTTATCTATTGAACAATTTAAATATACAAAACAAATGTAACGCGATTTAAAATTAAACTACAAACGCGCAACAGGAAAGCTAAAACGGGACAAAAACTAAAATTTATGAAATTTAAAACCTAAAAATGTAAAATTACTTAAAACTTATTTAAAAACTTAAATTATATTTTTCTACACTTTTTATTTAATTATTATTAATTATTAATTATTTAATTACTTATTAAACTATTTAAATTTGTAAAAAATACTAAATGAACAAAGAAAAATCTAAAACTTTTTCTAAAAATATTATAAGATGAGAAAAAGCTAAGAAAATTATAAAAATGAAAATTACTTAATTAAAATTTAAAAAGATAAATTCTATTAAATAGAAGCTATCACTTTATTTCTATTTTTGGTTTTTCTTAAGGTCTAAAAATATATTTATATTTTTCCTAGATTAAAAATGATAAAATAAAATTATGAAAATTGGATTTATATTTTTCTGATTATTTTTCTATTTTTTATGATTTAATTACTATTAAAAACTAATATAAATGATTAAAAATATTAAAAGACTTAGGAAAATTATGAAAAATTACAGATAATTCTAAAATTTTATTAGAAAGCTAAGAAAAATAAAAGTGGAAGTTTAATAAGCCTGATAAGCACTTTTGGGCTAATAAGCAGTTTGCTAATAAGCCCAAAATAAGCTAAAAAGCAAGAAAATTGACCAAATGATCAGGACAAGCTTAAAAAACTATAAGAAGCATGAAACAACTTAAAATGCACAATAAGCATAAGAAATAAGCAAGTTAAGCACTTGGCTGTTGTGGATTTTAAGACAGAAATCTCAGACAAATGGCCAAATTGAAGGGCAATTTAAGCAGTGAAATAAGCTATTTAAACACAACCAACTGGGGGAAAAATCAAGATAGCACTACTGAGTATCTAAAAAACACAAAAGCCCTATCACAATTTGACCAATTGATGTTCAATTAAAGCCAAGATCAGCAGTTGAAACCACTGAGTCTGCTGTTTTGTGCAGATGCTGTGCAGAAATTGCACAAGTGTGCACAAGTGTTTTTGGCTATTAGGGCTACACTATATGGACCAAATGAACTTCAAAAATGCCAAGAACAAGGGCTTAACAAGCTAGTGGCTTGTATAAGCTTGTTTGAGCAGTTGAGGAACTGAAATGAACACAAAGGGTACAAAATGGTTATATCTAGCTATGAGGCTGATCAGGGGTTCAAAGTAGCTTCTTAGGACTTAGAAAAGCTTGTGCAAACTTAGGCTTATGGCACATCTACAGTAACACTGAGTTTGGCTTGTGAGACTGCCTAAACCAAACACCCCTTATGGTGGTGTCTGTGGTGGATTTCAAAAGGAAAACAAAATTTTTAAACTAAAAGTATGATTATTACTGATTACCTAGCTTATATAAACCCTAATGAGCAACTTTTATCAGAAAATTAAGCAATCTAACAAGCTTATGCTAATTTGGCTAGTTTTGGTCTTTTATATGATTTTATAAGCAAATTAATGAAAGACAATTTAACTACTGAATATATTAATGAAATACTCTTAGAAACTAGCAAAAAGTATGAAACAACAGGAATAAGCTACTTTTAAGCAGTTATACAATAATTTGGAATTTAATGCTAAAAAGCTAAAAAGCTTACAACTGAGTGAGCTCTATGGAACAGAGAACAAGGAACCAAGGACCAATCTAGCTTGTCAGAAACAAGCTAGATAACCCAGAAAAGCTTCCTGAACTAGCTTATTCACCCAGAAATAGCTTATTGACCTCCAAGTTGACTTTCATTGACCATCTTGATTTCTTGGATTTAGAACATGTTTACACTACAATTAACTTACAATAAGCTATATAAAGCTTATATAAGCTATTAGAATCAACTGAGAAGTTGATTCATAGACTACTTATCAATGATCTAATTCACAGAACATATGAAAATCAGAAAATTGGTATAATCATTAACTACTGACAATAAATCAAAGAACAACAATAAATACACTAAGATTACTTTGTATTGATTGATTGAAATTCAAAATTACAAATTAAACTACTGGAAATGGAAATACGATTATACTAAGATTACACTATTTTTCCACACACTCTATTTTAGCTACATTGCATCTTATTTATACATAAATTAAAGTGGGAAAATCTATTGTCGACATCCTCATCATATCCCCACCATTCAATTGCTCCAATTTAATCTCAATCGACCACTTGTATTTTTGGCGGGAAATCAGGAAAGTGGGATTTTTATCTGATTTTGCTAGTGGGAGTGGGAGAGACGCATTTAATGCTTTTGGAAATGTTAGGTAGCGTGTTAGGAGGGGGGATGAGGTGGTGAGTGGTATTGGTGAGGTGGGGGGATGAGTGTCTGGTTTTGGCGGTATGGTGGTATAAAGAAGACGGGTTTGACTTTGTTTGACTGAGTGGTTAACTCAGTCAAACAAAGGTTGGGGTTGGGCTTGTTTCTTTGGGCTTGGGGAAATAACTGGGTTGGGTAAATGGGATAAGGGTTGGATTGGATTTAGTGTTTAGGTTTTATTTTTTGGGTTAAGGTTTAGATCCGGATTTAGTTAGAATTAAACATAGGGACCATTTTTGTAATTTCTGAATAGTTGAGGGGCTGAGTTGTCATCTTTCCAAAATATCTTCAAAGGACTAAACCTGCCACAAAACAATTACACAAGGACCAAAGTTGTATTTTTTTGCATTTTATAAACTTTAGGGACCTAATATGTAAATTTGGATTTTAGAGGGACTTGTTTTGTAAATTCCCAAAAGCTATCAATAAAGTTCCAAATTGTAAGTTCATGCATAGTACAAGGGTATTTTGTGAAATTTCAAGTTTTATAATACCCAGGGACCATTTTTGCCAATTTTGATACTTGAGGGGTAAAAGTTGCCAAGTTGTGTAAACTTTTATCCAGGGACTATTTGTGAACATTTTTGGTTTCCCAAGGACTTAAGTTGACTTTTCATTTATTTAAAACCTTCAGGGACTAGTTTTGCCAAATTATGAAACTTCAGGGACTGAAAATGACAATTGTGTAAACTTTGTGTGTTTTTCACTTGTTTTTCAATTTTTTGTACCTGAATCACATAAAAACACATTTTGATGAATTTGTATCATTTTGTGAGTCATTTGTGTGTTTTTGGTCGTTTTTGTGGGTTCAAATTGTATAAAAGATATGTGTAATTAGGCACATATCAAATCCCCCACACTGAACTATTGCTAGTCCCTAGCAATATTTTATGAAGATTTAATGGATTTTATCTCTTTACCAAAAGCCATTACTTCTGGAGTAGCCAATGTTTCAGTATGTGATACTTTGGTACAATGATAACCAAATGATTTTGAGCAAACCATCAGCTGTCAACGGTTTTGATTTGTCTTTACCAAAAGCCGTTTGCTTCTGGACTAGCCAACTCTTAGATAAATTATCAATATTATCTTTGGTGAGCTGATTACCAATATGGATTTTCACTGCCTTAACCACAAGCCATAACCTTGCGGGCTAGCCAACTCTTCACTTATGAAGATATGGTGAGTCGAATACCATACAATTTTGGGCAAATTGCAAGCCATCAACGGATTTGAGACATCTTTACCAAGAGCCGTTTGCTCTCGGATTAGCCAATCCTTATGTGGGTTAGACATGGCGGACTGATAACCATTTATTGCGTTCTAAGTGAGAGAAAAAAAAATTAAAATTTTGGCTAAAAATGAGGGTGCTAGATGGTACATTTGATCAAATTCGCAAGAATTCCCCCCCACACTTAGAACTGAATATTGCCCTCAATATTCAAAGAACCGGTTGTTAAACCAACACTTAGAACGTGAAAGGGAAATACTAATAGCCTTTTATTTCATATAGTTATTTATTTTATTTTTATTTAATTTGCATTTAAGCCGTTAAGGCATGCAAATTCCCTCTTTGGGAATGCTTTTTTTTTTTTTTTTTTTTTTTTTTTTTTTACTATACATATTTACAACATGTGGGGCATCCCCCCCACTCTAGGGTGAGACATGGGTGAAAACCCATATTTTGCTACTGTTTTTAATCACCGAGTCGCTAGCTTGACTCGACCCCGAATTGAGTTGATTCCTCCCGAACAGTCAGGTTTATCACGCAAGCTAACCGCTTGTGAACGGTCAACCGTAACAAAGGGCTCCTGAACAGCCTGGGAGAAAAAGCAATTTAAAAGTCTATGGGGAAGTAAGTGGAAGAAACCATCTCTAACGGACTTTCATTCAAGATGCTTGGATAACCAATTGAGCATAAGAAAGTTCCACACCGATGAGATAAATCCGGCATTTAAACGAATGTTAGATGGACAATGCCGGGATCAAAAGTAATATCCTCACTCCCGAATGAGTGAAAGATAGGGGAAATCACCGGGTAGGTGAAGGGAAGAAGAGAGATCTGAACAGCAATTAGGATAAGAACTTCCTCCTCAAGAATTGCATTTTCAAGGGGAGGAGGCAAGTCCTTAATCTTGATCTCCGGAAATTTATCAGTTTCCTCATTATGAAGTTGTTTTGGTGGAAGAGGGGAAGATGAATCTTCGTTTAACAAATTTTCTAGAAAAAGAATATCCCCCTCAGGATCAAGATAGTTATCATCAACCTCATGCGGAAGTGAACTATCTAGAGCGAGAAAAGCATCGACTTCATCCCAAAAGGGATCACTTCCCTCAACCGAAGTGAGAGAAGGGGAAGAGTCTGCTATGATATGTTGAGAAGATGTGGTGGGATCCCCACTCACAGAATTATGAAAATAACCAAGATTTTCTTGAGAGTATTCCTTTGAAGTAATGTCAATGACATCGATTCGGTTAACCGATGCAGAATTATAATTTGAGGAGTACCTCGAGGTTTGATCATGGTTAAAAGTAACAGCTTCATTATCCACACGCAAGGTGATTTCATGCTTAAACACATCAATAAGAGCATGGCCCGTTTTTAGGAATCCTCTTCCAAGAATGAGAGGAACCTTTTGATCAGCATCGAAATCAACAACCACAAAGTCAGCTGGAAAATGGAACTTTCCTATTTTCACAAATACATCTTCGGCAATGCCGCAGGGATGAGTTATGGTTCGATCTGCAAGCTCAAGAGTCATGCAGGTAGGAGTAAGAGCCGGAAGAGAAAGTTTCTTCCATACTGAATGAGGCATCAGGTTGATGCTTGCACCTAGATCTGCTAAGGCATAACATTCAACCATTCCCGGAAATACACAAGGTAATAGAAATTTTCCAGGATCTCCAAGCTTCTCCGGAAGCTTTTTCAAGATAACCGCTGAGCAGTTCTCATTTACTGGAGTTTTAGCCATTTCAATCAGTTTTTCCTTGTTACTTAATAATTGTTTGATTGTTGATGCAAATTTGGGCATCAGAATGATAGCATCCGCAAAACTGATGTCAAAATGTAATTCTTTAAAGATTTGAAAGAATTTGTCCATTTGTTGACTAGCTTTCTCACGGAGCTTTTGCTCATTTAAGCGCGATGGGTAAGGAATGTAAGGTTTGGATTTAGGGACAACAACTTCAGGAGTCTTAACAGATTCAAAGACAACTCCTGGTTTGGATTTTTTCTGGACAATCGGAGGCTGGACATGTGCTGTATTTGGTGGGCTTGGAATTGGCACTTTGTCCGTTGTATCCTCCGTCTCTTTTTCCATTTCAAACAACGGAGGAGGAATAGGGCCAGCTGGCCCCTCATAAGCAGCACCACTCCTGGTGGTGATAGCTTTGACGAAAGTGGTATCTTCATCATCATCACTGTCATCAAGTACACTGACAGGAACAGCATTGAGCATTTCGGAATAATATCTGGCTGACCTTTGCTCACTAAGTTTGGTTGACAAACTTTTAACCGTAAATCGTGAAAGATTAGGATCGATTCTTGACGGTTGGGGAGCAATTGGTGGTGTAGATTTTTGGATAACCGAGGGTTGGATGACCAAAGGTTGGACGTATTTAGCACTTCCATTGTTAGTGGGAAGTACCGGGTCCTTTATCACCTTGAATTCAACATGAGATTTACCACTACGTGTACTGACAGCTTTGAGTTCACCCCTAGGGTTGACAACAGTGTTACTTGGGAGACCTCCCGAGGTAGAAGGTATATCAGTTAAAGACTTTTTGATCTGGTTTAATTGAGCAATCAATAACTGGTTTGTCTCATATTGTGTCTTATTTGTTTCCTCTTGAGTTTTCATGAATTGCTTAAGCAACTCATCTGAGGACGTCTGATTTCGGTTTGAACCTTGGTTTTGATTAAAATTTGGACCACGGTTTTGGTTAAAATTACGCTGATTCTGACCTCGGTTTTGATTGAAATTTTGAGAATTGTTAAAATTTTGTCCCTGATTTTGAACAAAGCGATTTTGATTATTCTGATTTGGCACGGGTGGAAAACCAGGTGGGACCATAGCATTCGGTGCTCGGTACTGAGTCTCAGCATGCGGACGGTATTGATTTTGGTTTACTGCAGCTACGAGAGCTGGGTAAACAGAAGCATCGTTGCTTGACAATCATAATACGCATGTGGGCCACCACAAGTTTCACACACTTTGTTTATTGCTTTGATTTGTTCCGGTTTATGAATTTCACTTTTTAATTCTTTCATTTCTTTCATCATAAAACGCATTGAATCCGTTAAAAAGGCTAATTCTGAGGAGTTACCGGATGAAGAAGAAGCAGGAGTGACAGGAACATTCACTTTGTTTCGAGAAATAGGAACTTTTGATTTATTTTCACAAATTTCAACCACCTCTCTGGGTCGACGATTCAAGATATTGCCACCAGCGGCTGCGTTAAGTGCATCTTGATCGTTTTAGGTTAACCCATTATAAAACGTATTTATCTGTTGTAACTCCGTAAAATCGTGATGTGGGCATTTTCTTAGGAGATCTTTAAATCTCTCCCATGCCTCTCCGAAATTTTCATCGAAACTTTGACGAAAACCAGCAATTTCATTTTTTAAGTTAGTCGTCTTTGATGGAGGGAAGAAATAATTGACAAACTTCTGCACTAGATCTTCCCAAGTTTCAATGGATCGAGGGGGTTCTTTATCCAGCCAAATTCGGGCTGCCCCCTCAAGTGAGAATGGAAATAGCATCAATTTGATCGCTGTTTGCGGCACATTTTTGTAATTGATTGTAGAGGTCAGTTTGTTGAACCAACGAATGTGTGCATAAGGATCCTCTCGTTCAAACCCGTGGAATTGGTTGGTAGAAACGAGCTGAATCAAATGTGTTTTCAGTTCAAAATGATCGGAATCGATGGCTGGTAAAACGATGGCATCTCCGTAACCCTCGGTGGGTGCACGGATCATTTCCGCCATTGTACGATTGTCTGCCATATTATCAGTGGGAACAGTACGAATCTCGGGTTCGACTATTTGGGCAGCACGTCTACGATTACGTCTTCTCGAAATATTTACGAGTTCACGTAAAGGGCTTGATGAAGTGGAAGAACGAGTGCGCATGCACTAAGTAAAATATTCCAATTAAAACAAGACAGAAGCAAAACACAAGTGAACTTAAACCAATAATCAACAAGCGTACGGTAGCTCTCTAAAAGATAAACGCACAGAGTGGCGGAGAAGCAAAGGTGGGCAATTAAGCTCCTTAAAAACCCGCTTCTTTCAGTCCGACAATTTAATGTCAGACTATCCTTAAACCTCCGTTAGAGTTTGTTTATCAATCAAAGGTGAGCCGATATTCGCAAGTGATACAAATGCAAGTTTTAAATCTTTGGTTTGGGAACTTATTATGGTCGTACCCCCAGTTAGGTAGTACTCTGTCTTGGTTCTCGATGGTAATTTTTTATTGTTATTTATTATTAACAAAGAAAACGGAAATTATTTTTGGTGTTTTTATTTTTTTATATGATAATAATAATATATATATATATATAGAAAAGAAAAGAAAAATATTTTGTATTTTATATTGTTTTTGGGAAATAGGAACTTCTTGGGAGAAGGATCTCGAATCACTAATCGCTAAAACTTACACAATAGTCGCAGCACAACCTCCCCGGCAGCGGCGCCAAAATTTGATCCTTCCTGAAACACACCTATATATAAATATAAATATATGCAGTCTCAGAACCGGATGCTCGTGTGTAGTGTGAAACCAGGCAAGTGATCACCCGGATCGTTTCCCAACGAGGTGTGAATGGAAAACTGTGAAAAGCTTTGGATTAGAGTGATTGATGAATCAGATATTTTTGATTTTTGCTTTTTTATCTATTGAACAATTTAAATATACAAAACAAATGTAACGCGATTTAAAATTAAACTACAAACGCGCAACAGGAAAGCTAAAACGGGACAAAAACTAAAATTTATGAAATTTAAAACCTAAAAATGTAAAATTACTTAAAACTTATTTAAAAACTTAAATTATATTTTTCTACACTTTTTATTTAATTATTATTAATTATTAATTATTTAATTACTTATTAAACTATTTAAATTTGTAAAAAATACTAAATGAACAAAGAAAAATCTAAAACTTTTTCTAAAAATATTATAAGATGAGAAAAAGCTAAGAAAATTATAAAAATGAAAATTAATTAATTAAAATTTAAAAAGATAAATTCTATTAAATAGAAGCTATCACTTTATTTCTATTTTTGGTTTTTCTTAAGGTCTAAAAATATATTTATATTTTTCCTAGATTAAAAATGATAAAATAAAATTATGAAAATTGGATTTATATTTTTCTGATTATTTTTCTATTTTTTATGATTTAATTACTATTAAAAACTAATATAAATGATTAAAAATATTAAAAGACTTAGGAAAATTATGAAAAATTACAGATAATTCTAAAATTTTATTAGAAAGCTAAGAAAAATAAAAGTGGAAGTTTAATAAGCCTGATAAGCACTTTTGGGCTAATAAGCAGTTTGCTAATAAGCCCAAAATAAGCTAAAAAGCAAGAAAATTGACCAAATGATCAGGACAAGCTTAAAAAACTATAAGAAGCATGAAACAACTTAAAATGCACAATAAGCATAAGAAATAAGCAAGTTAAGCACTTGGCTGTTGTGGATTTTAAGACAGAAATCTCAGACAAATGGCCAAATTGAAGGGCAATTTAAGCAGTGAAATAAGCTATTTAAACACAACCAACTGGGGGCAAAATCAAGATAGCACTACTGAGTATCTAAAAAACACAAAAGCCCTATCACAATTTGACCAATTGATGTTCAATTAAAGCCAAGATCAGCAGTTGAAACCACTGAGTCTGCTGTTTTGTGCAGATGCTGTGCAGAAATTGCACAAGTGTGCACAAGTGTTTTTGGCTATTAGGGCTACACTATATGGACCAAATGAACTTCAAAAATGCCAAGAACAAGGGCTTAACAAGCTAGTGGCTTGTATAAGCTTGTTTGAGCAGTTGAGGAACTGAAATGAACACAAAGGGTACAAAATGGTTATATCTAGCTATGAGGCTGATCAGGGGTTCAAAGTAGCTTCTTAGGACTTAGAAAAGCTTGTGCAAACTTAGGCTTATGGCACATCTACAGTAACACTGAGTTTGGCTTGTGAGACTGCCTAAACCAAACACCCCTTATGGTGGTGTCTGTGGTGGATTTCAAAAGGAAAACAAAATTTTTAAACTAAAAGTATGATTATTACTGATTACCTAGCTTATATAAACCCTAATGAGCAACTTTTATCAGAAAATTAAGCAATCTAACAAGCTTATGCTAATTTGGCTAATTTTGGTCTTTTATATGATTTTATAAGCAAATTAATGAAAGACAATTTAACTACTGAATATATTAATGAAATACTCTTAGAATCTAGCAAAAAGTATGAAACAACAGGAATAAGCTACTTTTAAGCAGATATACAATAATTTGGAACTTAATGCTAAAAAGCTAAAAAGCTTACAACTGAGTGAGCTCTATGGAACAGAGAATAAGGAACCAAGGACCAATCTAGCTTGTCAGAAACAAGCTAGATAACCCAGAAAAGCTTCCTGAACTAGCTTATTCACCCAGAAATAGCTTATTGACCTCCAAGTTGACTTTCATTGACCATCTTGATTTCTTGGATTTAGAACATGTTTACACTACAATTAACTTACAATAAGCTATATAAAGCTTATATAAGCTATTAGAATCAACTGAGAAGTTGATTCATAGACTACTTATCAATGATCTAATTCACAGAACATATGAAAAACAGAAAATTGGTATAATCATTAACTACTGACAATAAATCAAAGAACAACAATAAATACACTAAGATTACTTTGTATTGATTGATTGAAATTCAAAATTACAAATTAAACTACTGGAAATGGAAATACGATTATACTAAGATTATACTATTTTTCCACACACTCTATTTTAGCTACATTACATCTTATTTATACATAAATTAAAGTGGGATAATCTATTGTCGACATCCTCATCAAATCCCCACCCTTGAATTGCTCCAATTTAATCTCAATCGACCACTTGTATTTTTGGCGGGAAATCAGGAAAGTGGGATTTTTATCTGATTTTGCTAGTGGGAGTGGAAGAGAAGCATTTAATGCTTTTGGAAATGTTAGGTAACTTGTTTAGGAGGGGGGATGAGGTGGTGAGTGGTATTGGTGAGGTGGGGGGATGAGTGTCTGGTTTTGGCGGTATGGTGGTATAAAGAAGACGGGTTTGACTTTGTTTGACTGAGTGGTTAACTCAGTCAAACAAAGGTTGGGGTTGGGCTTGGGGAAATAAATGGGTTGGGTAAATGGGATAAGGGTTGGATTGGATTTAGTGTTTAGGTTTTATTTTTTGGGTTAAGGTTTAGATCCGGATTTAGTTAGAATTAAACATAGGGACCATTTTTGTAATTGCTGAATAGTTGAGGGGCTGAGTTGTCATCTTTCCAAAATATCTTCAAAGGACTAAACCTGCCACAAATCAATTACACAAGGACCAAAGTTGTATTTTTTTGCATTTTATAAACTTTAGGGACCTAATATGTAAATTTGGATTTTAGAGGGACTTGTTTTGTAAATTCCCAAAAGCTATCAATAAAGTTCCAAATTGTAAGTTCATGCATAGTACAAGGGTATTTTGTGAAATTTCAAGTTTTATAATACCCAGGGACCATTTTTGCCAATTTTGATACTTGAGGGGTAAAAGTTGCCAAGTTGTGTAAACTTTTATCCAGGGACTATTTGTGAACATTTTTGGTTTCCCAAGGACTTAAGTTGACTTTTCATTTATTTAAAACCTTCAGGGACTAGTTTTGACAATTTATGAAACTTCAGGGACTGAAAATGACAATTGTGTAAACTTTGTGTGTTTTTCACTTGTTTTTCAATCTTTTGTACCTGAATCACATAAAAACACATTTTGATGAATTTGTATCATTTTGTGAGTCATTTGTGTGTTTTTGGTCGTTTTTGTGGGTTCAAATTGTATAAAAGATATGTGTAATTAGGCACATATCAGTCGCGCCACCTATCATTTTGAAGTGAATTAAGTCTACTTTCATTTAAAAATAATCTCATGTCCTAAATCTAAAGTGAAGTAGGAAAAACAAATCAAATACTACAACCTGTTCAAAATATTAAGTTTCATTTTGACACAGTAACTTAAACTTTTGAGTCGGGTAATGTAAGTTGGTATCCTTTGAACATTGATATGATTTCTTTTGAAACTAAAGAATTTGGTTTATATAAAGGAAACAAATCAAGCTTGGTATACATCGTCATATTTAAACACAAAGTGACGAAAAATATATTTTTTTATGCTATGTGACTACTTGTTCTAGTTGTTTACATACATATTGTTTGCTTGTTGATAGGTGTGATTGTACTTGTTTATTCATAATACATAAGTGTCTTGCCATGATACTTGTTTATCAATTGCTTGTTTTATGCATAATAGGACATTTGCTAGATATTGTGCAATAAGTTGATAAACTGTGTTTGTTTCACTTATAGACTTAGATATTTTTGTTTGCATATGTTATGTGAAAACCTTGCATAACTTACTTAGGAATGAGAACTAAGTGAAACTAGTTTAGTGTCTTGAAAAGTATTGTCTTGCACAAACTTTAGCTCAAGTGTTAAAATGTGTAAACATGTAGTATCTTTAAAAAAGGTGTTTGGTTCATTTGCTTCTAATCATGATGTTTAATGTATTTGTCTTGTCATAGGATAGAAACTTATCTTTGAATGATCATGTGAACTAATCGAGACAATGCAGGACGATAACATTTTGATGTTATCAAGTTTCCGTGTTTAAGCCACTGTTTGGCTTAACATCCATTTATGGTAAGTTATTATCATCAGATTGATCTATGTGCAAACGTGTGTTAGAACCTGTGTTTTTTGTTTTAATCAATCACAAATAAGTAGTTGCATATGTTTTAGGACAATCTTCAGGAATTAAACGGGTATCGGGGATTTTGACATATCCTCTGTTAAGAATTTCCATTTGGCGGAAATGGCGGAACCAAATTTATGGTTCCGTCTGTTGAGATCTTTGGCTCCGTCTAAAATCAACTCACGGATTCCGCGGAACCAAGAACTGGGCTCCGCCTTTGTTATAACTTGGTTCCGCCAGAACTAACAGATAGTTTTTCAAATTTTCGTTTAATCCCTCACTTGAGATCACTCACTTATATTACTAGGATTATGTTCACTGATATTCACTCAAATTAGGATTAGGACATCTCACTTGCAACTATCGGATAATCATCTCTAACCATACTTTCAAATTTCACAAAAGGATCCAAGATACCTTTCTCCGTAAAGGAATCCGAAAATTTGTTCCCTGCAGTCCGTAGACCACTGATCATTAATGATCATTACACACATTCAATGCATCCATCTGTCCTTTACTTGTCCATTAACTTGATTTGTAAATTGACAATTCCCTAACTAATCCAGACTCACTGTTGGCAAAAATATCATAGATCACAAGTTTTACTTATGACTATAGATATTGTCTTGCATCCACATGTGTTACCTTACGTGGCTAACATGTCATTCTTCAAGACAATTAAGATTTACATCGAGTCATAACTCACACTTAAGTTGTAGATGTATTATCAAGTCTTGCTATGCTATCAAATCTAAACAAAGTAGGATTGACAACTTAAGTATTTCATCCGAAATATTCAAGTAAATTTGACTTACAATCGTAGTCATTAAAAGTCACATCCGAAAGAATCAACACTCAAGTATTTTAACAACATATATTGAAACACTTATCCTATCACCCAAGTACACTTGTACTTTCACCATCACCTCATCACATTCACATATGTCTCAGGCCTTAAGCCTCAAATCACATCACCCACTAGTCGTACCAACCAAAGGATCACAAGAATTAGTCTTTGTTGTCTTTAACATCCATGAAAACCTAAGTACTCCCATAGCACAACAAACCCCTCAACTCCATAATCCTTACCATCATTTGAATCCATTGAGTGTATTGCTCAAAAGGCCCTTTGTCCAAACACTCGTATCAAATCAAGTGTGCGTTCAACAAATTCAACCATACTTTATCACCTATAGGATTAGAACCTTCACCATCCAATGAGCATGATGCTCACATTCAATGTTTATCATTGTTCACTAGGTTTAAGTTGTACAACTGTCACAAGTTATCAAAGTATTGGTAATACTTTGTCATTAAACTTCTGCATAAGTTTCATTAAACCTTAAATCAATATTTTAACAACATATGCTAAAATACAAATTTCAAAGACAACCTCATCCAAAGTGACAATGAATCTTGAGGAGTATACATAAGAAACTCAAGTGAATTCCTCTTGTCTTCATCCAGTAAATGTAGGATAGGTCGATACAACTCAAACTCTTTGAGTTCACATCTTTATTTAGGAAAACATGATGCCTAAGAAATCGTGCGTTTAGTATCTTGTTAAAAGGATAATGTATATCCTATGCATCATTCTCTCCTTACAACATGAACGTTTGTGTTACAAAAGATTTCATTACACCTCATTGGGTAAATGATCTTAAACAAACATCTGCAAGTTCTATGAACTAGAGCTTCCCCATCATCGTGTCATACTTGTTTTCATAAGCATGATAATCTTACTTGTTGAAAGATACTTTATGTATCTATCTCCTTTCAAGTATATGTCATAACCAAGCCTTGCTCAAATCTTGCGCACACACAAGATCTATTAAAGTTGGTAACTTTACTTAGATTCTTGTTCCAAAGAACTTTCTTGAGAACGTTCTCAATTTAACATATTCTATTATCACACGCAAACACAGTTCTTGGTCTTAGACGATCAAATCACTTTCATAACACATACTCAACATAAAAGATGTTATCCATTAGATCATGCTATAACCTTAGATTCCAAACACAAGATTAAAATATGTTAACACATATTCTCGTGTAAAACATGACATTTTCATCACCTTAGTTTTAATAGATATAGTTGAGTCTCATTAAGTCATGTCTTGGTGAATTATCACCTTTTTATACTTCGATGGGCAAAAATAGGAATTCCTATCTTTCATACATGAGAATGACTACTAGAGAACCTATTGCACTAGAAACTCAATTTAACCTAACGGTTAAATTGCTTTCAGTAGAGAAGTTGGGTATGTGGAATCACCCGTAAAAATGGTCGTGTTTCGCTTGAATTGAGCACCGCTAGTGATAGTCTCATATTCATTCTCCAACTTGAAAAATCTTTATTCCTATACTTGCCAAAAGTAAGTATTAAAAGATGATATTTTATCTTGTCCTAGAAATATTAATCAAACAAGGAGTAGATGTGATTTTTCATTAGTTTATTTAGAATCACTTGCTTTTCACATACATGTGTTGATTATATGTTATTTGTTTGATATGATTAGGTATCTTGACATAATCATGATAACTAATTGATTGATAATCAAATGAGTAAACCATAGAAAGGTTTTGTCTGCATGCTTATATGCTTCATGTTAACATGATTTATATGATATTTTCATTCCTTCGTTATATTTTGTTTCGCATGATTAACGTATTTCTTGTTAACTCACGATATGTCATTTTTAATACATGGTGTTAGATAGCTTTTGTCTTTAGTTGACATTCATTGAGCTTTTTCGTAGGATAGTCTAAAATGATGCATGTTTCCGAAATGTTAGAATTGTTTGCATGAATCTATCGTTTTACTTCTTTTGTGACTTTGTCACACTATTTGTTTGCCATGTGTGTACCTATAACATGTCTAAGTATTTTTGGTATGATAAACATTTAGAAGTCATTAATGGGTAAGTATGCATAAGTAACTAAAGCTAACTTCAAAACAATTTCACAATGTAGTATCTTAAACAATGTAATGCTATGATTATTTGTCTTGATGCTATGTGGTAACTTTTAGTCTAGTAGTCAAATATGATGTTTTGTTTAACATCTTTGTCTTATAGGTTGATAACAAATTATTTGTTATCCTACTTTGTTATGCTTATTTTGCCTAATTGATACTTAGATTAGTATTATGATTATGTGTTGTTCCCTTTACACGCTTAGAGTTAACTAGAAAGTTAATCTATTTGTGTTTATGACTAATACAATGTAATGATTCTTTCTATCAGTTAATGAAATGTAAATGTAAAAACACAAAGTATTTTTCAACGTTTAAATTCTTATTAGAAATGAATCAAAGAATCTATTACCCAAGTGTTTTGTGGAACAAACACTTGGGATTGAATAGACAAGGTATGGTGTCTCCTAGCTAAACTTAAGCTATGCTTAAGTGGTAACAAATTCGACCCACTGAGCTATCTCAGGGATACGTTACTCTTTGTAGGAGAGAAGTTGTTTTGCAAAAGTCTAAGGCTTTCAATGTACAAAACACAATCAACTTCTCTCCTTTTGAACCTATTTATACACAAGTATAAAAGAGTAAAAGTGATTAAAAAACTACAACTTGTTGAAGCAAGCGTGTCTGACAATTACAACAGTAATTGTCATTTCCAAGAACCAATGGGAATGGACTATAAAGTCTTTAGGAGTGGTTGGTCTGACACTCCACGACTTTTAGCCGTCTTAGGGAAAGTTTCTTCCTGACAAGATAAGATTTGATCTTATCTTAAATTCTTCCCAGATCTTCCCGCCTTTCTTTCAGGCGTTGAGTTCTTCAGTCTTCAATCACTTAATGCTGTTGAGGAGACTGGGGTTCAGTGAGTTCTTGTCCAACACTCACTGAACCATCATCTTCTTCTTTGGCTTAAGTCCTATTCAGGGAGTACCGCCTTCCTGAGTAGTGAATCCTTCTTCTTGAATTCGCCTTAAGCATCCTGAAGATGACTCACTGAGAGACTGTTCACTCAGTGACTTGAATTGTTCTCGGTTTAATTTACACTTAGTTAATTTGTGTCCAAATCTTGTTTTAAGTATTCTTGGGTACTGATGGACCCAACAATCTCCCCCTATTTGGATATAAATTATTCCTAAGTGTTTTGATCAGTAATGAGTGAGCTAATGACTTCTGCTCATACTGAATGTACTAGAGAGTAAATAAGGACACTGAAATAATAAAAACATCATCTTATTAATATTATTACAAGTCCTAACAAAACTATACATAGTACTGTGTTGGCGGATTCAGTCAAACTTATACCTTAAGGCTTCAAGCTTTGGCTTCTTGGACTCAAGCTCATGCTGATCAGGATGCTCTTGAATCTTTGTTCTCAGGTCTTGGCAGAACCTCACATTCTCAGGAGTCTTGATTGGTGAGGCCATCATGAGGAAACCCAGCATTGCCTTGATTCCTGATAGGTCAATATCACTCCATCTTTGGAAGGCTGGGTCTCCAAACTCATCAGTGAAGAACAAACCTCTTTCAGGTTGTTCGATGACCAAGTTGTTCCTGAATGGAACTCCTTCAGGGAGGGCTCTATTGCAATCCAGACCAGGGACCTTGATCTCAGGCTCAGCTTCAATCTTCTTTCTCTTTCTTGAGGAAGACTGAGAGGGAGCAGTCAGTTCTGCTGAAGCAGGAAGAGGAGAGGGAATACCAAGTTCCTGAGGTGTTGCTGCCAATCTTTCATACCTTAGACTCAGTGACTTCAACAGACCAGGGACCACAACATTTGATTTTTTTCGCTAATATTGGACCCAACTCATCCAATTCAGTGATCCCGAAGTCAGCGAATCTGAAGGGGGTATGAACATCAAAGTTTCTCATGTCAGCACCTCTGTAGACAGTAACAATGGCAGGCTTGATGTTTCGATGAATCTTGACATCAGTGATTGGTTCTGGTTTCAACCTGTTTGTCATGACCCACTGATATCTCTGAATCCTGTTCTGCCTAATCTCCTCAGTCCTTTTCATTCTTTCCTCCCTTTTCTGCCTGAGAACAGCCATCTCAGCATCCTGAGCTTTCACAAAGCTCTTACCACCTTCCCTTTTAGCAAGGTCTTTTGCTTCAATCCCAATCTTCTCAGCCTCTTCTCTTGCAACCTGAATGAGAGCAAGCTTGTTCTGCCTTTCATCTTCAGCAGCTTTCTTCATTGCCTCCTCTTTCTCTATGTGAGCTTGAATTTCATCATGAGTGATAAGTTGCATTTCCCCATTGACCTCATAAGGGACCTTGACTGGTTCATCAGGGTCAGGCCTTCTTTCTGAGGACGCAGGCACCAATTTAGTAGTAATAGGCTCAGGCTCAGTGAGAATGCCTTTGCCTTTGTCTTGGTGGGATGAAGATGGGTTTGTTTCAGGAATCTCCCCCTCAGTGTGAGTAGGAGGTTCTTTTTCAGTGACTTTCTCCCCCTCAACTGTTGCTTGACCCATAGTGAGAGCAAGAGTTGGTTCGCTCACTGAAGTTGAGGGAGCCTGACCTTTGAAGGCCTGATAGATCTCAGTCATCATGGTCTTGATGTCTGAGGTGTCTTTCTGAAGAGTTGAGACCTTAGTCTCAAGAGAAGCCTGAGAAGCCTCTATTGCTGTCATCCTTGGCCCAAGATTCCAAGCCAGGGAGGAAGAAGAAGATGCCAAAGATGCCATGTGGGACTCCATAAGCCCCAAGGAAGATCGGATGGAGTCCACTGAAGAGTTGAGTCCCTGAAGATTGGAGGATCTCAGCACGTTTACCAACTCATCCACCTGAGTAGATTGTTGCTGGTAGGTCTCTGAAGCCTGAAGAATTTTCCTGTTAAGCTCAGGGTCATCTTTCACTGACTCTTGAATAGTTTCAACACTCTTTTGTAAGTTGGTGAGAGATTCGTTGAACATTTTAAAATTGTAATCAAGATTTGTCAGGGTGAAGGAGATAGATGACTTGTGCTCATTTACATCATCATGATAGGATTCCACTGATTCCTTCAGATTGACATAATGAACGGTTGTTTCAGTGTGCTTGTCAAAAATTTCTTCAGTGAGCCCAGTAAAGAGAGTATTGTTGGCCTTTTGCAGGAACTTGACCAATTGTCTCTCATTAAGAGGAAGAATGTTGTCATACTTCTTAAGTTCCTGAGGGCGTGATGATTCAGAATCTGAAGAATGATCAGCCTGAGATTCAGATTCTTCACCGTGTGGAGAAGACTGATGTGATTGCTCAGTTGGTTGTACATCAGTCTCCATGTCATCACCAGCCTCAAATATTTTCTCCTCACTCTCTTCCTTGAGCTCATCTTCAGAATCTTCAAAATCAAGAAGAGCCTGAATATCCCCCATAGACTCGAACTCCAAAAGGTTAACCGGCTCCTCCTCATAAAAGGACTTGCCTTGGTTTTGGCCAGGTCCTGACCCCACCATAATAACTGATTTGGTTTTATCAGCCTGGCTAGTCATAATAACTGATTTCTCAGCCTGACTTTTGGGGGCAGTTCCTGAGAGAATGGATCCGCCTGAGGTGGTTGTGGGTTCCGTATCAGCGGGTGGTTTATATCCCTCTGAGTCTTTGTCCCCCTGAGCGCCTTCAACTACTGACGGGTGTTTTCCAGTAGTATCACTAGGCACTTTTTGTGATGGTTGGTAGTCCCCCTTCCCATCAGGGTTGTACTGCCCTTTTGGGGATTTAGGGTCCTTGACTCCCTTGGGTCCTGACTGTGATTTGTCAGTACCTTCATTAGGATGTGATTGGGTGTGGGTCCCCTTCTCAGTTGAGTAGTGCTGCCCAACCGAGGATATAGGACCCTTTTCTCCCTCAGGCTCTGATTGTGATTTATCAGTGCCTTCATCGGGATGTGAATGGGTTGAGGTTCCTGACTCCAATGACTTGTTTATGTCAGTGGAATCATGAGGAAGAGGAGGTTTGCCCGAGGACACTGAGGATGATTGCTCAGTGCCCTCCGTTGGCCTTTGTTTTATGGTCAGGAGGGTCTCTGTAGTGGGTGTCTCAGAGGTCTGGGCCACATTCAACCCCTTTTTAAGGTTGAGTTGGTTCTGGGCATCAGTCTCAGTGGCAAGTGGTTTGGGTCTAACCACCTTACTGGACTGACCCTTCTTTGTCTTCTTCACCTTCTTTGTAGGTGAAGGTACTGGAGAAACAACGTCCTCCCCCTGAATAACCACCAGTATGTAGTTAGTCAGGGCAATGGGTTGTACCTCAGTGATGCCACTAGTGAAATTGGTCTTATGTAAGACGTCAGGTTTCATACCTACGACGTCTGGCCTCACATAGTCAGAACCAAGAAGGTCCTGAAGCACACAGGAAATAAACCTATTAGTTTTGAGAGAAAAAATGGGCAGAATTTGCTTAAGATTTCTAATAGACGTGTGTGTTGTTATTTTGGTTGGGGTATTTATAGGGAAGTGAAGTGGAGGGTATTTTAGGCATTAAGCGGATTTTATTTATTCAAAAAGAATTTTTGGAAACTGTTTTGAATAAAATGTTTTGGGATCCGCATTTAATGCCACCACTTCACTTTTCCCTGGTTTGGCGCAACAGTCAAGGTGAACAGTTGAGCAGTTCTGCAAAAGTGTAATTTGCAGAGATGAGTCATCACATATCTGTAATGTGATTGGAGAGGCATTTAATGCCAAGTGGGAATGTAGGGGCCCAGAGGTGGAAGCCAGAAAGGCAAAAGAACAAATATTCTTATATTAAATAAGAATTCAGTTACCAACCTCGGACATTTACTAACTAGATACTTGGAGAATTTAAGTTAGTATTTAATGTCTCTTGAGGACCCTGAATGACTTTTCATTCAGTGAACCTGTTTGTCAGGACTTGGGTTTAGTCACTGATGGTTCTAATGTTCAGGAATTTGGGTTTAATTCCTGAGGTTCAAGGGTTCAGGAACTTGGGTCTAGTTCCTAAGGACCAAGAATTCAGGAACTTGGGTTTAATTCCTGAGGATTAAGGGTTCAAGAACTTGGGTTTAGTTCCTGAAGTTCAGTGACCTTTCTCACTGAAGAACACATTGAGTCAGGGACTTGGGGTTATCAGAATTTACACATATTTGGATGGAGTCAATCAGTGGACTGATTCTCAATATCCAACATTCCTAGTTCAGCTTTCAGTCTGGTGAAAGTTGGTTCATCCAATGGCTTGGTGAATATATTAGCTAGCTGATATTCAGTAGGAATGAAGTGTAATTCTATGTCACCATTCATGACATGGTCCCTGATGAAGTGATATCTAATATCAATGTGTTTTGTTCTCTGATGAAGAACTGGGTTATTTGAGATGGCAATTGCACTTGTGTTATCACAAAATATGGGAACCATCTTCTACTGAATTCCATAGTCACTGAGTTGACTTTTCATCCAGAGTACATTTGCACAACAACTTGTTGCTGCAACATATTCAGCTTCAGCTGAGGACAAGGCAACTGATTGTTGCTTCTTAGCACTCCAACAGACTAGTTTTCCACCAAGAATTTGGCAGGAGCCTGAGGTGCTTTTCCTGTCCATGTTGCATCCAGCATAGTCAGAATCTGAGTATCCTTTAAGATCAAGGCTTGAACATTTTGGATAATATAATCCAAGGTTTGGAGTACCTTTCAAGTACCTGAATATCCTTTTCACAGCAGTGATATGAGTTTCTCTTGGGTCAGATTGATATCTGGCACATAAGCAGACTGTGAATTGGATATCAGGCCTTGATGCAAGTAAATACATTAGTGATCCTATCATTCCTCTAAAAAGAGTTTGATTCACTGGTTTTCTAGTAAGATCAGGACCAAGGTTGTTTGGGGGTATCATGGGTGTAACACCCCCACCCGGCAAGGGCAAAGGTGTCACAACAACGGTGGCATATCAGAACAAACACAAGCATTTGACATTAATAATACAATAAAATTCAATGGTTACAAAGGAAATATGAAACTACAAGGTTACAATACAAAATCTCTAAGTCTAAATAAAGGATCTTCTAGTCATCTTCAATAGCTATTAAGGTCTTCTAATCCAATGGTGCTCTCCACTCATACCCAGCCTCCAACTAAAACCTGCCGCGGGAAAAAGAAACGCGGCTGAGCTACGAGAGCTCAGTGAACAGATATAACGATAACAAAGCAGAAATATGGGATAATGAAGTAAGTGAAACATTTCAAGATGTAACAGGAGTAGGAAAGAAAATAGAACAAGGTTATCAAGAAAATGGTTACAACAGGTAGGTGTAAAGTAAACCGTAACCCACCACCAGCCCAAGTCGAATCAAGTCAAGTCCAGTATCAAGTCATAGGGTAACATAACCAGTAATCCACCACAACCCAAGTCAAATCAAGTCAGGTCAAATGTCAGGTCAAGTGTCAGGTCATAAGGTTACAAGGATTCAGGGAAACAGAAATCCTCTACGAGCCCAAACATATCACATCAAATCAAATCATATATCAGGGTGTATGGAGGGGTGACCTCAGCATACCAGGAACAGGGTGAGGGGATACCTCCAGGGGTTGGAGTTGCAAGCTCCCAGGGGTTGTGAAAGACGTGTATCGCACACACTCGTCAGTCACCAGGTATAACAGGAAATATAACAAATCAGGACAGGTCTAGGATGCATCCATGCGCCCCCGCAGGCCACAGGGTCTTCCTCTACATAACAAATCAAATCAGGTCGGGGACGGTGTAACCAAATCACTAGGGCTACACACTAGTCATGCCAGTGGTGCATCACAGACATGGACATGAAACCCTCATGCCTAGTGGATGGCTCGTAGTCTCAAACTGTGGGTCAAGGTCAAGTATCAAGTCTCGGGTATCAAGTATCAGGTGTCAAGTCTCAGGTATCAAATGTCAGGTATCATATCAGGGTTCATATCAGGGTTCATATCAGGATTCAAGACAGGAGATAAATGCAGGGGTTCATTATCAGGAGGTCAATATCAGAAAGGTCAATTACTAGAAGGTTCATAATAGTTTATTATAAGAAATCCTTTTTACATGGTTTTAATAAAATGATCGTTAGAACAGTTTCATAATAAAAGTCTTTTAAAAGAATTTCTCAAAACCTCTTCATATGTAATTTAGAAAAGTAGTTATAAAATCCTATGGACCTTTAAGTATCCCAGGGTCCTAAATATTCATGTTACCAGGTGATGAACAGGTCATGTCAAGTATCAAGGAAACGTAACAGGGTTCGAGGCAAGGTTTCAAGTAAAGGTTCAAGTCAAGGGAATCTTATCAAGGGTTCACAATACACGGAAACAAAAGCAAGGTTCACAGAACAAGGGAACATAGCAGTGGCTTAGGGAATCCTAAACGAAATCAAAATCAAGAATCAAGAGAACGAAGGCTCCTTACAAGAAGAGCAGAATATCTGTACCTTAGACCGCATGTGAAACACTACAGAACATAAGATCGGAAGCAACTCCATCTTCAGCAAATCTACACGAGTTCATGATCGCCTTAATAATAACTCATTTTAAATCAGATTACTCATCTTAATCGGCTTTCCAATTTTAGTAACTTTCCCATAATATGAATTTAATATTTTAGGTTATAAATAACAATTAAATCAGTTTAAAGGTTAATAATGACCAATATAGTAGTTTAGGGTAAAATATGTTAATTGAGTCTTTAGGACTTATTATTATCGTATAATGAATCGAGAATGAAACTCGAATCGTGATTAAAACTTAACAAGCTCGGAGTGCTAGACCACATTGAAAAGGATACTAAACAAATGCCGCTCTCGGTATCCTCGCCTTAGCGAGCACAACAAGACCCACCAATATTACTCTTTTAGATTCTTATTAGCTACCAATATTTAGCTGATTATTTAGACCCTTTTTATACGACAAACATATATAATTTTGACCCATCTAGTCCCCACATGAATCACAACATATGCTCAAAGTTTTAACGAGAGGGACATATGCTCAAGACGAACCTTAACGTTTAACTAAATTCGTATATGTTTTATACCCTCGATTCGAGTGTACTCGCACCATGTAATAACACAAGTATAACATACTCATTTAGAATAGTACTAAAGACGGAACGAAACGACTATGACTTAAACAACTCACATGCACATGAGACACAAAACTTTACCACGAAGTAGAACATTTGTTTCTAACTGGTAAACATGAAATGATCTTGTTCATTTTTACCCCATTCTACACATGCGTATGCGTAAAATTTCATGCACTTGACAGTCGGTTAGGATATGTTTTATTTATGATTTTTGTTGAGCCGATTTTTAGACAAGTGAGTTAGATTTGAGAACCAAAAGTATAAACGTAAAATGACTTGGTAAAAAAAATTAGAACATTACATGGTTCTTATATTAGATATCATGCATGCAAGAATGAATGGTCTTCTATTAAATGTTATGCATAACAGCCATTAGACTTGTAATGTTGCGCATGTTTTTGACCCAAAAATAGAAAATACAATGATTAGAGTGACAAGTTATCAGTTTGTTTTCTGTTATTTACGCACGCATGTCTGTGATATATATGTATAGTTCTTATCATACCAGTATGTTCAACAAAATATTTTAACAATGACCTTGTTGTGTAGTGATTTCGTATGTATTAATAGGTGGTTCGAGGATTACCTCCTAGCTAAACGAGTATGACCGAAACCAACACACGAGCACCAACGTCCATTGATACGAACACGAACATCAACGATACCATTCAAGCCGAAACACAAACCCAACACGGAAAGATAGAATCAACCTGAGCCGACCAAAACTGGAAACAACCCCAGCGTACACCATAGCTAATCGAGTCTAAGTCGTAAGCTATAAACTTCCATTGAATGAAACAGGAGCAAATTATCAGCCTCGAAACAAAGTTCACGATGTGAGCAACCAAGCCAATACCCGCTACTCTCCAAATTTCCGCACGAACCGAGACAAGAGCAAGGTTAACGTGAGATACGATAAACCTAAAACTCAAACGCGAACCGTACCCGACACTCAAATACTAGGCTGTAATATATAGTAGCGGTTTGTTTATGGTTCTTTGTTTTGTTAATGAGATGAGGGCAACCAGGATGTGTATTGCTTAAAAAGAATGGAGCGTGTATATAGGAGATAAAAGGAATTAACGTGTCTCTATTTTAGGTAGATTGAAATCATATTCTCCCATAAAAAGAAAATGGAGCGTGTATATTAATTGGGGTAGTAATGAGGTGATTATCACTTTTATTTTCCATATTTGATTTCAAAAGAATGTGTGTACAAAGTATATAATTGGCCCATGCGACTCTTCCCAACGTGTGATATTATAGGATGGTTTAGGACTTTTTTTATTTGCACCAAATATTTATATTAGGCATTTCTTAAGTTAATTTTTATTAATCGTATTATTATCTATAACGTATGGTTTAGGTTCGTAATTAATCGCGTTCATGACTAAGGAAAATTTCAAAATTATACGTCAAATTAGGAATTTAGAATATAGGGTTTTACCATGGGAGTCTTGACTGAGGCACAGTCACTGAGCTCATACTTCTTCAGTAGGCTTCTGACATACTTCTCTTGACTGATAGAGGTACCTTTATCAGTCTGCTTGATTTGTAGACCAAGGAAGTAAGTCAGTTCTCCCATCATGCTCATTTCAAATTTCTTTGCCATTAGTTTTTCAAACTGTTTGCAAAGTTTATAATTTGTTGAGCCAAAGATGATGTCATCAACATACACTTGTACAAGTATGACATCATTATTTGTCTTGTAGATAAATAATGTGTTGTCTATCTTGCCTCTGACAAATTTGTTTTGGATCAGGAAGGCTGAAAGAGTCTCATACCATGCCCTGGGAGCTTGTTTCAGTCCATAAAGGGCTTTGTTAAGCTTGCAGACATGGTCAGGAAACTCATGGCTTTCAAATCCAGGAGGTTGCTGAACATAAACTTCTTCTTTCAGTGAGCCATTTAAGAATGCACTTTTAACATCCATTTGGTACACCTTGAAGTTCATGTATGTAGCAAAAGCAAGGAAGATCCTGATGGCTTCCATCCTAGCTACTGGTGCAAATGTTTCTTCATAGTCAATGCCTTCTTGTTGATTATAGCCTTTGGCTACAAGTCTGGCTTTGTTTTTAATGACAATGCCATTTTCATCAGATTTGTTTTTAAATACCAATTTCATGCCAATGACTGAAACATCTTCAGGACATTTGACCAAGGTCATTACCTTGTTTCTGTCAAATTGTTCCAATTCATCATTCATGGCTTGAACCCAACTTGGATGTTTTAGTGCTTCCTTAACACTTTTGGGTTCAATTGAGGAAATGAAGTCCACAAATAGGCATTCATTGGCTGAGGCTGCTCTCAGTTCAGCAGCCATGCTTCTTGTGAGCATGCCTTCAGTAGGCTCACCAATTATATTGACAAGTTCTATATCCTGAGACCTAGTCCAACTGTCCTGAGGTCTTGGAAACTGATTAGAACTTGTAGAGGCCTGATGGGTAGGATCAGGATCAGACACATGATGTTCTTCAGCATCTTGAGTGTCTGAGTGGGTTGACTCATCACTGAGATTGTTTAGTACCTGAGCACTTTGTACTGACTGAATGAATTCATCAGTACTTTTTGCTTCAATAAACTCAGTGATGGTTGGGTAAGGAAGGTCGTAGGGAATGATGTAATAGGAGATGTTAGCATTTGCATGGTACTGAGTGGAAGGACCATTATCAGTATGATGTTCATCAGGAGGGTATTTGATGATTCATCAATACCTATCTCTTCCACTGAGTTGTTAGAGACACTGATTGCATCAGTGCTCTCATCAAAGGTAACATGAAATGTTTCCTCAGTATGCTGTCTCCTAGTGTTGAACACCCTAAAGGCCTTTGAGACAAGGGAGTATCCTAGGAAGTATCCATCATCAGCTTTGGCATCAAAGTTTCCTAAGTGATCCTTGTTATTATGAATAAACACAGGACACCCAAAGACATGAAAGTAGCTGATGTCAGGGATTCTTCCTTTGAATAACTCATAAGGAGTTTTGCTATATCTCTTGACAATGATGGATCTGTTTGTGTGTAACAGGCAGTCTTTACTGCTTCAGTCCAAAAGTGTTTGGAAAGGACTGATCCATTTAGCATTGTCCTAGCTGCTTCAATGAGTGTTCTATTTTTCCTTTCAGCCACCCCATTTTGTTCAGGAGTATAGGGCGAGGAAATTTTTTGGGAAATACCTTTCACATCACAGAAACATTCAAGTTCATAATTTTTGAACTCTGTTCCATTGTCAGTCCTAATCTGCTTGACTTTGATGTCATTTTGATTTTCAATGTTCCTGACAAAGGACATAATTGTTTCAGCTGCCTGACTCTTTTTTATTAGGAAGTATACCCAAGTGTATCTTGAGTATTCATCCACAATGACCAGAGTATACTTCTCATGGTTAATGGATCTAGGACTAATTGGTCCAAATAGATCCATATGGAGAAGATGTAGGCAGTTCCTGATAGAAAAGTTGGTTTTGGTTTTAAAGGATGCTCTGTGATGTTTACCCTTTTCACAAGCTGAGCATGGTTTATCCTTTGAAAACACAAGAGATGGTAAGCCAAGGATCTTGTTTTGTTTTACAAGGTTTTTTATGTTTTAGAAGTTCATGTGGGAGAGTCTCTTATGCCAAAGCCAGTTGAGTGTATCAGTGGCCTTGGTAAAGAGACAAGTTCCATTCTGAGTCAGACTGGACATGTCTAACAAATAAACATCATGTCTTCTTGGTGCAATAAGGACAACTTCCTTATTAGCATTGAAGATGATTCCTTGTTTATCATCAAACTGAACTATGTATTTAGCATCTCATAGTTGACTGACACTTATCAAATTGTATTTTAGACCATTTACATAGGCTATCCTAGTAAAGACTATACCATTGCAGTTTACTGAACCATAACCTTCAGTGAGACATGATGAGTTATCAGCAAATATCACTTTGGGTCCTGATTCATCCACATACTTGTGCAGATACTCCTTCACACCAGTCATGCTCCTTGAACATCCACTATCAAGATGCCAAATAGGATCCCTGGCATGTTTCTGCACAAATGGTAAACTGGGTCAGTTCTTTCTAGGACTCTACTTCTTGGAGGGCTTAGCTTTGGAGGTCTTATTAACATTTACAATTGATTTATGGTCAGTGGTGTGGTGGACTGAGCTACCACAAATTATGCATTTGATTGTAGATGTAGACTCAGTAGACTGAGAGGCTGACTTTGTCATACCTCTTTTGGCCTGAATGGCCTTATCACCTCCTGAGGTGTCATGAGTGGAACTTCCACTATTTTCACAACAATTGTCAATTTGACAATCCTTAGGATGGTGATCATTGAACCCACAGTAAGGGCAGTGTGCAAAAGGTTTTGCCTTTTGTTTCTGTTTCTGTTTAGAATCAGAAGGGTAGTTTAAAGACTGAGCTTTAAGGCTTGCCATCTTTGATGTGACTAAGTGTGTTTTATGATCAGAGGTCCTGTGATCATCTTTTTTGCAAATCATGCAATAAAGAATTCTATAGCAATAATCAGTGATATGATTGGTATAGTTACACAGTTCACATCTTTTCAGGGGTTTTGTGGGTTTGGGTTTAGTTTTTGAGGAAGCTGGTTTTTGTTCCTTCTTGGATTGAGAAGGTTTCTCAGAAGATGCAATCTTCTCTCCCAGCTTCCTGACCATTTCAGCCAACTGATCAAATTTTGAGTCAGGGCTTTGGGTTATTACTTCAGAAGGGACTGAAGAAGATGAGTCATCAGTCTTTACTGAGACTTTAAATGTTAGTCTTTTCAGGATTGTTTTTCCTAATCCTGACCTCTCCTTTGGAGAGTGTTGAGAGTAGACCATTGGTGGGAGGCCTAAGTTGGGTGCAGCACCCTGAAGTGTATTCAGTGGTGGGAGTGGTGGATATGATTCTGATTCAGACTCATTCACTGACTCAGTATTACTGAGTTGTTCAGTGAGTTCAAGCTTGCTGAGTTGTTCAGTAAGTCCAAGCATATTTTTCAAAGCCTGACTTTCAGGAAGCAAGATCTTTCCAGTCTCAAAGTTTGGTAACTTACTAACTGGGTTGTCCCTGACAATCCAGTCATTTGACTTGGGAAGCATTTCTTGCTCAAATGATATGCCAGCTGGAACAAAGGTCAGTTCACTGGGACTTACATAGGGGTTAACCATGTGATGGTCAATTCCTATTGTTTTCCTAGGGATTAAACCCACAGTATCAAAGACCTTGGGGTTCTTTTTCGTCCAGCCTTGGATGACATCTTTTTCTTTGTTAAGTTCTGTAAGAAATAACCATCTTGATTGTGTGTATGATTCGGGTGGTCTTGGTTCATGGAAGATTAGATCCATGGTTTAGATGAGATGAACTAGAGAGAGAGAGAGGGAGACTCTTGAGAGAAAATCTGGATCTATTAGATTAGTGTGTGTTTGGTTACAAGAGTTCCAACCCTTCCCAAGTGTGGGAAGGGGCTTATATACTACTACATATTGGTGCCCCTAGTGGGCTGTGGAGTGAGCTGACAGTGGGGAAAGCCCCGACCCACTCCACAAATATAAATACGACTAGGTTAATACTAATATTACTCATAATACTAAACTAATATATATAAGCCTACGAGCTATATAAATGCTAATTAGATACTCGGGGTGACCGAGCCTTCATCTGAATATTTATATTCCTAACAATCTCCCCCTAAGGGAGGTCACCCCGGAAATAATAACTTGAATTCTAGCATTCTTTCTTCTGAACTTGTCTTTATAGCTCGTAGTCTTTGATTCTTCAAAGTCTTGTATCTTTGTGCTTTCAGCAGTGAACTTTTGATGGCCTTTCCTTTGTCTTGGATGATTTTGAGTATTCTTCGAAAATATCATCCAGCATGTGTCTTCAAGCCATCTTTCAGTAGTATGTCTCCACGTGATGTGTAAATCTTTGAGCCGACATGCTCACACTATTTGGTGTCATGATCTTTAGCATCAGAGTTGGCAGAAGCCGTGTTAAAGGTCTTTTAGGTTGATCATGACATTGTTGAGTTACAATGATGATGTAGTGTGAACATGTGGTAGAGGATTGGCATCATTTCTGCAACCAGCTACAACCGCATTCAGCTGCAACCTCAATCAGCTACAACCGCAAACAGCTGCAACAGCAATCAGCTTCAACCGCCAGATGTTCCTGCATACGACAGTTAGCAATAAAACGTCCGGTACTTACAAGTTCGGACTTCGAGATTGTTAACAGCATAGTGTGAAAACTCTCTCTAATCCTTACCAAGACCGTTCCTAATCGAAAACCCACAGAGGGCTTTTTAAGATCGAACCGTAGCACATCAACGATTAGGTGAGTCGCTGGAGATCACTCCACGACTGTAGACCGTTTGAAACCGCCGCGACCACTAAGCGTAATCCACGAGGAATTACCGAAGTGACCTGCTTTCAGGGCTGCTTGAAGTTGACCCTGGCAGGAATTTCCATTCAATCATTGAGAATTACATTTGTAAATTCCCTCATAAATGTTCTGGCAGATTGCTAAGATCTGCGTAGGACTCATGAGTTTACATCTGGTGTCCTTAATGTTGAACAACCAGTGTAGAAATAATTCGTGTTCCTATGAGATCTTATTATGCATCTCGTGGCTCTAGACTCTATAGTGCGTTTTGATTTAGTGAGCGGAGGCTGGAGAGGACTGCCACCTTTTCAATATCATCTAACTCGGAGTGAGAGAGACGATAGGAATGTATTGAACTCCGTGACAATTGAAACAAGAGTCCTTTGAGGGGACTTGAGTGGCTAAGGAGGGTTGTGCAGCGTATCACTGGGTCCATGATACTTTGTCTTCAATGCCAGTAATCAACTAAGTGATTCTGACAGCATATGTATTGACCCGGTTTCTGCCTAAGTTGTAAGGAGGGCTGCTTTCTTTTCACCCTTTATCTTTACAATTCTTTTTCATTCTTCAACCCCTTCAGTGCTTACCGAGACTTCCTTACTAGTACCTTGTTGGGTTTGTTCCAGTACTAGCTCCATCTCAGTCGGCACTTTTCCCTTATCCACTTTTCTCCTTTTTAATCATACCTAAGGACTTCTACACTAACTAGTGGATTGTCCCTGGGTAGATCCCTCCGGCTCTGGCGGGATCGTGGGAACTTGAGCCTAACCTAACCATCCTTATAACTCCATACATTAATTAAAATGGTCGGTCTTTGGTATTCATCCACGATTGCAAAACCAAATCTTTGAAAAATCTCTCAAAGTGTTCATGATTCTGAAACACATTTTTGCAAACACTTGAGAGTTTTATATATTTCAAATGCTCCCCCTCAACATATGCTCGGTTGATTGTTTTATAAATTTGCACATGTTAGGTAGAGCTCGCACTTTTTGAATTGATCCACTTTCAGTGAACATGACCGATTCGAGACACGCTTACATCACTAGTTAGACTAGTTTGAAATTATTACCCGGCCTGGTCAAGTCCACAGAAAGTTTCTCGAAGTGGTACACTCTACTCAGATACATCTTTTTCGAGACACGCTTACATCACTGGTTAGACCAGCTTGAAATTATTACCCGGCCAAGACGTATCCTTTCGATTGATGACAGTTCAAGTTTCGTCAATTCATTGGTGAAGTCTGAGCCTTGCTCACATAAGATGCATGCCAAATCCTTTGCTCCCCCTCAATAAGTGCATTGGTATACAAAAGAGTTTAGCACTTACTGGAGAGCTTACTTTCACATCCAAAACATTTTGCTCCCCCTCAATATGTGCATTGATATATAAAATGGTTTAACACATACGGGAGAGCTTGCATATATGTTCAAATCATCACATTTTATCAGATTTCATATTTAAATCACATTCTCTCCCCCGATCAAAAATTTCAAACCATTTGAGATTTGTGATCCCAATTGATTTAAATAAGTTAGAAAAATGTGAGAGAAAATGTGTCCGATTTATTGTTTTCTGATAATGGAACATACTATGCTCCCCCTTAAACTAAGAGGGAGATTCACTGCTTATTTATTCACTGCTTATTTAGCACAAAGTGATTATTATGACACAAGTGATATTGACCTTTTTGCGCAGATGATGTAATCACCCACTTTTCTGAGTGAGTCAGTGGTCAACATCGATTATCCATCCACCAACAAATCTTCTCAAGTAATTTCGATCCCCACTTGGCGAGATCCGAGTAAGTACTGCTTTGTTGAAATGATGGTGGTGGAGGTGAAGGTGTTGTTGTTGTTGTTGTTGCTGCCGATGTTGTTGTCGTGGTGAATTCTGAGCCAATCAATAGAATTTGAACGTCTGATTAAATGGTTAGAATGGAAACTGGCACATTCATTTTGGCTATGGAATCTGCATAAGAATATCAACACAGATATACATGCGTACAGATACACTATTCCTTAATAGCTACCCTTCAGCAGCTTGCCACATTATAATACCAAGTTCATCTTATAATCAAACCCCAATCAGGAACTACGTCAAACCACTATCTAGCATGAAGAGCAATTAGCAATCATGAACATGGCAATTCACACAGATTTCAATATTTAATTCAAGATCTTAGGAACATGATTCTAACATAATAGCAATCTACCTAAGCGAATCCTGAGAACATATGCACAATATCAACAACAATTAAGCAGCAGAGACAAACAACATTTGAAACTCATTCACTTAGTTCATACAAATGTCAGTGGAGCATTCAAGAACATCAAACACATCGGGTTTTCTAACTTCTTTCAGATTTTGAGTTTTAATGTATCTAGGGGATTAAACGAGGATTCCAAAGAGATACAAATGAACCTTATAGTTATATGAAGCTAGGATACTACAAGCAAATTGCACATAATGTCCTAAACTTTCTAGCAACTAACACACTTGGTCATTTGATATATTTAAGCAATATCCTCTTCAACTAATACCCCATTAACTGCAAAACCTTTTCTAAGATTCATGAGTTAATCAAGAAACTCGTTTGATGATATAAAATTTGAATTCACTCTCCCCCTCAATCAATGACCCGTATTCAAGTTGAGCCTCAACTAAAATCAAGCTTAACCCACAACTCATCAAACAAGAACTGTCATGAGGTTTTGTAGTCGTTGATTGAGTGACAAATTTTATGCATAATGCAAGTATAAACAAATTTCATACAACACATATTCACCAAGTGTCTCACAAATAATTTTCAGAAGAATCATAGAATGAAAACTATTTGTTATACTAAGAAGATTTCTCTTCTTTTACAAGAAATGATGCACTGAAACGTACATCAAATCAGGAAACATGGATATGAAGTAATCCATGCCCAGGTGAACATCACCCAGTTGGAGGAACAGCCGTCTTTTGGTGACGTGCTTTCCCCAATATGAAGTGCGGGTTGCTATCTAAAGTAATAGCAAGCCATTTAGACATGTTTTAACAATCCATTTTAACTTCTGCTCGAGCTTCATTTAAAGACCCATGCCATTATTGAATGACATTTCTATGGCCGTAAATGTTATCGATAAACAGAAGACATGCCTAGGTGAAACTATTTTTGGTCTTTTCTAATTTTTTTAATTTTTATGGTTTTTCTGATTTTACGTTTCTCTATTTACAATTAGCAAGATTTCTATATAACTATTTACAAAATGGTATAAGATATGAAAAAGAATGTAAGAAGCAAAATATATACAAGGATACGAACCAGAAACCATTACTCCTCAGCATTCTGAATCTTCTCCGCATTCATCACTTGACTTGCTGAAGAGCAATGTGAGCACTTTTAAACAGGGATTGATTCTGGCTTATCACTCTCCCCTAATTAGTGCTCTCCCCCAATCTGACAACCTTTCTGATGAACACCCATAATAGGAAGAAGACTTTGGATGAACGCCCATAATATGAAGAAGTCTTTTGATAACCAAATGCATGCCGTCTTTAATCTTCTAACACTCCCGTCCTTGAGTGACGCCGTCAAAAACCTTATGCATCTTTTCGGTAGTTTAAGTTGAGCCTCAACTGAAATCTAGCTTAACCCCACAACTCATCAAACAAGAACTGTCATGAGGTTAAGTTAAACTACAAATTTAAGCCCAGTAACAACTTGATTTCAGCTTAACCTCACAACTCATCAAACAAGAACTGTCATGAGATTAGGTTAAAATCAAGTTGGACCTAACCTTAAACTACAGAACAACTTGAACCTAACTTAACTCCACAACTCATCAAACAAGAACTGTCATGGGATTAAGTTAAATATCAAGTTGTAAGAAAAGAGCTCAACATTTTTTTGAATGTGGAGAAGACTGTAGACTCGACCTTCTTCAAGATTGCCCAATGTGGAGGAACAGAATACCAATCATCTTCATCTCACCAAATGCCTTCCAGTAACCTTACATATAACCCATCAGCCCGCAGCATACACATGAGATGATAACACCCAACAGAGAATGAAGAGTAGACTGACGACTCGACCTTCTTCAGTCATAAGTATAACACCAAAGTAACAAGTTGAACCACTGATCATCTATAGTATGTATCCATCCTTGGATATTAAGCCCTGATCACGTGAACCTGTTGTGCGTCCTTGATGTACACATTCTCTCTCCCCTGATGGTTACGATTAATCAGCCCATGACGTAACAGTGAAACGTTAATACCAAGGTAACAAGTTGAACCACTGATCATCTCTGCGGTTATCAACACCGGAATAAATGATTAAGCCCGATCACATGAACCTGTTGTGCGTCCTTAGTGTACACATTTCTCTCCCCCATGATGGTTATGATTAATCAGAATCATCATCATGATGTGTACATGTAGCCTAATGACGTGTACATGAAGCATTGACTAGAAACCCATTGTTGCTGATTGTACCAACCCGTGAGACTATGTCGATTAGCATTCCATGACCATGTTTTTCAACACTTTGAAGGACGAAGGAAGAAGTAGTGTTGGAGAACCATGGTTTGCACGACTCCTGAACTGACGTATTCAGGAGTCGTATGACCATTTCTCAATCATCAACCAACATGTAGATTAATATTCACCCTTTCCCCCCCTCAAAAATTGCATATGCCTGCCAACTGCAATTTTTGATGATTGAACTTGTGAATATGAATACCATCAATGGTAAGTAGCTCCACTTGATGGTTCTTGAAGACTGACATGTTGTTTATTCACCCTTTCCCCCCCTCAAAAATTGCATATGCCTGTCAACTGCAATTTTTGGTTGAATAAGTGAATAAGAATATCCTCCAATGTGCGCCGATCCACTTGAAGACTGAATAAGCACGGAAAGAGCATGAAACTTGTTGATGAGAATGGCCATAACTAAGAAGATTCCTCTTCTTTTGAAGATAAAGTGCACTCAAGCGTACACTTTTCTTTTCTCTGAAGAACGAGGCCTGCACTGATGTGTACAGACGTCATAATGATGAAGAGCGAGGCCTGCACTGATGTGTACAGACGTCATTACTCTCTCTTTACTTCTTCTCTCATCTAACTCGTTACCAACCCCATTATCATTTTGTCGGCTTGATGTAGTGACCACTGATGGAGAAAACCCAATATGATGAACTTGATACTGAAGTAATATAACCCGAACTTGTGACTTAAACTTGTACTAATGCGTGACAAAGAGCGGTGTAGAGACTTCGTGCAACATCGAATCCCTAAGTACTCTATACTCTTCAACCAACCAACCATCAAGTATAAGACGTACATCACCTCTTGGATATCCACAACTTCATGTGACACTGAGCACTACAACGTGACTCCTTAAAGTGATAGTTATTTTGTAAATAGAGAGAAAGACAAAATAACTAGATATCCAAGTCCTCGTCATTGTATTGAAAGCTCGAACAAGGATCTCGAAGAATCTTCATCCAACTCCCCGATATCTTCAGATACTAAGTACACGCACCCATGAAATTTCACTTCAGCCTCAAATAAATAATACTAAACTAACGCCGTAGTCACATCTTGTCGATTAACTGCCCCGATCCAGCCATTTGTGATGTTTTAGCTGATCTTTGATAATGGTTTTAACCCGATCATGGTCAAGAGCGCATAGCCCATCATCACGGGATTTTACAAATCTATGATTTAAACCGAGAAATAAGTTCTTTCGCGGGATTTTACAAAACCAAGAAGAAACCGTGAGACAGTAACAGATTGAATGTGGAATGACTGATTTGTGTTTGGTGAACTTCAGTTTGGGTTAAGAATATCCTGTGAGAATTACAGATCACATCACAACTTTTAACACCTTTGTCCAACTATCCAACCTCGTACACAGATTAGAGACCACTTGATGAAGGAAACCCGATATACCAATGATGGAAACTGAAGTAGAAATCCCCAAATTTGTTACTTAAGCTTGCACTTAATGTTGGAAGAACGGTGTAGAGAATTGATGCTCCAAGCAAATCTCTAAGTGCTCAATACCCAACCAAAGTATGAGACATTAACACCTCTTGCGATTATCGACATCGTCATTGACGTGTGACACTGAGTACTCCAATAACTCTTAAGTGATAGTTACCCCGACAACTGGTAACTAGATAACCCAAGTCTTCAACTTAAATTTCAAGCACGTGCAAGTTATCATTGAAGGTCATGCATCCAACCAACCCCGACTTCAAGATAAAATAAGTAGACGCCTTCGTGAAATTCAACTTCAATCACAAATAAAGAATACCAGATTAACTTCGTGATCATCTTGTGCTGTTGACTAGCCAAAAAGAGAAGAAACATGCGCTAATTCTTAGTAGTGCCCATGACTCATAGTCAGTCCTATCAAACAAAGCTGTTTGACCCAGCTACTTGGACGTGGAATAGTTGTCGTACTGTGTACAGGATTTTACAATTCTTGAGATTTATCTGAGAAATAAATTCAAGAACTAACTGCACAACAGTAAGTATCAAACTGCTGTAGACTGAACCACTGAATCCTGAATCGCTACGATCTGACCCGCTGTAACCGAAACTGCTAAGATTCAAACCGCAGAAGACTGAACCGATACGATCTGACCCGCTGTAACCGGAACCGCTAAAATTCACATCGCTGGAGACGGAACTTCTAGGAAATTTGCGATAATTCTCCCCCTCAAAAAGGACATGAAATGACCTTTTTGCCAAAGCTGAGAGTCCGTGATGTTTGTGAATTTGTCAGGCACAAAACATGGAAAGAGACAAATGAAACTACTGCAACGAAGATGGTGATTAAGATTCTTTTGTAGTAACCCCTTGCTTTCCTCATCATCAATGGTTTAGTAGATTAACAATTCATTGAAGCTCGTAATATGCCAAAACCGCTTGATGAAATGCATATGACTTTAAAGTGAGTAAAAGGTTAAAACATGTCTCCAAACAAATCACCTCTTGTCTTTAAGCCTGACTACCTCTTGAGAAGATCTTGAACAACAATCCCATTAGAAGCTTGAGAAACAACAATCACTTGATGAAGCTTGAGAAGGAACAAGTCCGCGACTTATACTTGCACTAAATTGTGATTTAGAACCTATATTGAGCACAACAACGTAACTCCTTTAAATATAGGTAGTGATATATACCCAACCTTCCATCCTTTATTGTATATATCCACTTCTTGAACATCCAGGTCTAATCACCTTAAATACGCTCGAGCAAGGGTCATCAAACATCGTGCATCCATCCACCCCGAGATGTTTGTGACACTAAGTACACCAACCCGTGCATTAACAAACTAACCAAGTCACCATAATCTCCCAATTCCTGCCGATCTCGAAGCACAAACTTATCTCGGAAAAAATAGTCAAACCCCGTAAGTTTTATTTTGACTAAATCCAAGTTCCGCCTACTTGTCCAATATTGATTTCACGGGATTTTACAGCCCTTGAGATTTAAACCGAGAAATCGAATCTTTCGCGGGATTTTCTAAAACCAATCAAGAGAAACCGTGAAGTCAACAAGAACAACTAAGAGTGAGTTGCAATACTAATCTTCAAAATTCAAGTCAAAGAAGTTAAATCACAACTTGATCGAATCGCAACAAGTCAAGTTGCAGTTTGTCAAATCGCAACAAGTCAAATCGCAATTAACCAAATCACAATATCACATTGCAACTGGTTAAGTCGCAATCAGTCAAGTCCCAAAAAGTCAAATAGCAACTTGTCAACTCGTAATTAATCAAATTGCAATTTGTCAACTATAACTCAAATCGTAAAGATCAAATTATAGGCTCACTCAAGTCGTAGGCACTAATAGGACCGTGCAACCAAATCCACCACTCTGTAATCACATTGATATTCATGAACCCAAATACTAGCCGTGACGTGTGAGTCCATGTGAAAATAATAACCGAAATGCCACTCTTTTTAACCAACTATTGTAACAGAAATAAATTAACACATTGTATGAAGAATACATTTGTTAATTATCTTTCAGCCACAAGTGTTAAATTGATTCGGATATACAAACACCACAGCCCAATCCACGCATGCATGTACTTCAGTCCACAATTTCATAAGCAACATATCAACCCAGTCCACATTACATCTTCCTAAGCAACATAACAACCCAATCCAAAAACTTTGTCATTACCTTGTAGGAAATCAATATTGCGTCCAGTCCATGTTTTAGCCCATTTCAATGAAGATATGAAACATTCGGTCACAAGCCCAATCTCCATTAAGTATTAGCCAAACCCTAATCATCCATATATATATATAGCATCCATTAACCTAACACAATCCCTAAGTTCACATAACCCTAATCTCCTCTTAATCGAACCGCCCCCTATCCAAACTCTCTCCAAAACAGGCGCCTCCTTCACTTCTCCAATCATCAAAACGTAGCAAATCCATCCATAGCACTTCATCATAATCCCACGAATCAAAAACAAATGCATTACCGCAGCACCTTATTCCTCCAAAGAAACCAAATAAAAGCCGCACCAAAAAAAAAACAAGCCTCCCTTATATCTCCTAATTAAATCACCTCGTTTCTTCATAAGATTCAATCATCAAACAAGAATAACGATGGCTTCAAGATCCTTCATTGGGTCTCGGGTAGGACTTAATTACGTGTGATTTGGTCATTTGGTCATTTGATCTTTTAAACGAACCAAGAAAAAGTTATAACATAGTTGTTATAACCCTTTTCTTTATCTGTTCGAATATTAAACGAGGCTAAGAGCTTAAAATAGATCCATGATGATTCGTTTATTTCTTTCGTGTGTTGATCTTTATAAAGATCTTGAAATATCTAGTGAGACACGAAATAAAAAAAACTGAGGTCCTTAATTTTCTTGTTTCGGATCTATGATGATGTTCTTGTTTCGGTCTTGATAAAACTAAGATTACCACGAAAAGAGAGTGAGCTGAGATCTCGTAATAGTATCCGTGTCTTGTTGAGAAGATCAATGGTAGGTGACTTGTTAGAAAAAAATGGGATTTGTGATAGATGATATGGGTTAGGTGTTAAGTTAGAATGTGAGGATAGATGTTTGTTGATAGTGAAATGTAATTGGACGTGGTTTTGTGGATTTTTTATTTTGGACAGAATACGTAATGTTCATATTTCAATCTGATTATGTATAGATGCTCTGTTGTGATGTGAATTTCTTGTTGTTTTAATTTTTGTTGTCTGATGATTGTTGTTCAACTGGTCATCTCCTTTCTTTTTCATTTTGATATTTGATAATACGTTGACCAAAGTAGATAGTTTGACCATTTGACCGAGTGACAGACAAACCGCATCGATGAAATGGTAGACAAACCGCGTCGATGAACAGATAGACAAACCGCATTCGTGATAATACAGACAAACCGCGTTCATGATCATACATACAAACAGCATCCATAATCACACAGACAAACCGCGTTCATGATAAATAGACAAACAGCATGAACGATAAAACCAATATTATAGACACAAACCGCATCCTTGTAAGACCACAAACCGCATCTGTGCCAGACTGTATGTCACTATCACCAGTTTTGTCCTTTTCCCTTTTTGGCTACTATCCAAAAAATATACACAAACCGCATTCAAGAACATCCATTCAACACCAGCAGCAACCAAGAACATCATTCCAAGAAAACCGCACTTTTGATCCAAACAACAACCAAGAACAATCCACAAAAAATCATGAGTAAACTAAGAGTTAAACCATAAAACATCAACAATCAATTCCAGCCTATTAAACCACTTCGAACGTATTAAACCATAAAACATCAACATCAACAATCACTTAGATCCGTGATTTTATCAACACAAAAAAATGAAAGACACCACGTGATGATTTAGAGCACAAAAGACACAAAACAAAAAAACGAATCAGTGAATTGCTTTTGAGCACAGAGTCCAACACATGAATTAATATAGAAACATTAAATTTGTGCCCAACTTGTTTGACCGCAGAAACCAATTATTGTCAAATCTTTGACCAACCAATCTTGTACCAATTTGATATTCGAATAAGATATGAGTAAAGCTTTTTAGTCAAACTGATAACACACAAGATTCAAGGGCTATGTAAAAAAAAATAATACGAACCAAACAGTTAAGACAATATGGTACGACCCAAAAGAAATGAAGCCGACACACAATCAAACCGAACCTAACCATGGCTCTTGATACCAATTGTAGGAAATAACCATCTTGATTGTGTGGATGATTCGGGTGGTCTTGGTTCATGGAAGATTAGATCCATGGTAGAGTTTAGAGGAAGTTGAGAGAGAGAGAGGGAGACTCTTGAGAGAAAACTGGATCTATTAGATTAGTGTGTGTTTGGTTACAAGAGTTCCAACCCTTCCCAAGTGTGGGAAGGGGCTTATATACTACTACATATTGGTGCCCCTAGTGGGCTGTGGAGTGAGCTGACAGTGGGGAAAGCCCCGACCCACTCCACAAATATAAATACGACTAGGTTAATACTAATATTACTCATAATACTAAACTAATATATATAAGCCTACGAGCTATATAAATGCTAATTAGATACTTGGGGTGACCGAGCCTTCATCTGAATATTTATATTCCTAACAAGTTCAGTTTGTAGGGCTTGGTTTTGTTTCAAAATTTCAGTGTTCTGAATTTGTAGAGTAATTGTTTCTAATTTGGCTTGCTTTAGTACAAGCAATTCATCTCTACATTTATTCAATTCTGACACTATGTTGTTATATTTTGAACACATGTTAAGCCTTTGTTCCTCAACAAATTTAAGATCTACACAAATATAATTCATGTAAGACTGCCAATCAGAATCATCATCCATAGAAAGTAAAGTGTTTACCCACTCTCCATTCCTTGCATGGCTTTTCCCAACAGCTACTTGATCACCTTCAAAGAGTGCCATCAGTGCACTCACTCTAATTTCCACATCTGAGGATACCTCTTCTTCATCTCAATCATAAGCTTCAACTACTAAAACCTTATTCTTTGCCTGAACAGGTTTGGATGTTTGAGCAGCCTGAGACATAGAGGGATTAGTTTCAAGAATTGCAAGTTTAGCCTTGGCTTTCCTATATTTTGCTTCAAAGTCTTTTTGACCCTTGTTTTGAAATTGTTGGGTCGACTGAAACATTCTAGGTTGAAACTTGCTAGTTCCTGAGGAACTATTTCCTGAAAATTTGTAAGAGGGTTCTGAGGTGGTTTAAGAATAACAGTCCCTAGCAAAATGACCCTTTTTTACCACAATTAAAGCATTCTGTGATTTCATTTGCATTTCCTTTTGAAAAGTTGGACTGGTTTCTTTTGATGAAATGTTTTGAACTAGCAAGGAGTGCCCTCTCTTGGAATTCGAAGTTTAGATCTTTTAGGTACTCATCACTAGTCCTTTCATCAATTTCATCCTCAGAATCCTCTTGAAAGTCCTGCACAACACCATTAGTATAAAAAGCAGTTGATATGGGTGTGGAGGTCAAGGCCTTTTTGGACTCAAGAGCTTTTGAGTCAGGGTATCTCCTTGAGATTAAGTTGTCTTCATAGACAAACTTCCCATAGATCTCAGGGAGCTCAAGGTTCTGAATGTGATTAGCATTCCTCAGGCCTTGTGAGAAGTTTAGCCACTTCTCAGGGAGACTGTTGACAAAGCCAACATTTTTCTCATGCTTAGACAAAACTACACCATCATTTGATAGTTCGTTTATCAAGGTCTTGTATCTGGTATAAGTCTGAGAGAGACTTTTAGATTCTTTTGCCCTGAAAGTATTATACTCAAGTTTCAGGTCCATGACCCTGTTTTCCTTGGTATCTGAGGGACCCTCAAAGCTATTGACCAAGTCATCCCAAGTTTGCTTGGCTGTTGAACAGTTGATGACTGATTCCATTATATCGTCAGGAAGACATGATATAATGATGCTTTTCAGGCGTTGGTCTTGATTGACCACCCTCCTCTCATCAATGGTCCATTGAGCCTCAGGCTTGTTTAGCCCTGCAGCAGTCTTTGGGACAAAAGGACCATCTTTGACACAAGTGATGTAGTATGGCTCCATACCAGTCAAGTAGCAAAGAATTCGCTTTTTCCACTTGCTAAATTTACCAGCTTTAAGTCGTGGGGCAACAGCTGAAAAGCTTCCACCCTTTTTGTCGACTAGCTGGGGCACATTTGCATCAGTCATAGTAGGATCTTGGTTTTAAAAACCTTGAGCACTCTTGGTTAATTTTGAAAGATTTTATAAACCAGAGGCTCTGATACCACTTGTTGTTCCCTTTACACGCTTAGAGTTAACTAGAAAGTTAATCTATTTGTGTTTATGACTAATACAATGTAATGATTCTTTCTATCAGTTAATGAAACGTAAATGTAAAAACATAAAGTATTTTTCAACGTTTAAATTCTTATTAGAAATGAATCAAAGAATCTATTACCCAAGTGTTTTGCGGAACAAACACTTGGGAGTGAATAGACAAGGTATGGTGTCTCCTAGCTAAACTTAAGCTATGCTTAAGTGGTAACAAATTCGACCCACTGAGCTATCTCAGGGATACATTACTCTTTGTAGGAGAGAAGTTGTTTTGCAAAAGTCTATGGCTTTCAATGTACAAAACACACTCAACTTCTCTCCTTTTGAACCTATTTATACACAAGTATAAAAGAGTAAAAGTGATTAAAAAACTACAACTTGTTGAAGCAAGCGTGTCTGACAATTACAACAGTAATTGTCATTTCCAAGAACCAATGGGAATGGACTATAAAGTCTTTAGGAGTGGTTGGTCTGACACTCCACGACTTTTAGCCGTCTTAGGGAAAGTTTCTTCCTGACAAGATAAGATTTGATCTTATCTTAAACTCTTCCCAGATCTTCCCGCCTTTCTTTCAGGCGTTGAGTTCTTCAGTCTTCAATCACTTAATGTTCTTGAGGAGACTGGGGTTCAGTGAGTTCTTGTCCAACACTCACTGAACCATCATCTTCTTCTTTGGCTTAAGTCCTATTCAGGGAGTACCGCCTTCCTGAGTAGTGAATCCTTCTTCTTGAATTCGCCTTAAGCATCCTGAAGATGACTCATTGAGAGACTGTTCACTCAGTGACTTGAATTGTTCTCGCTTTAATTTACACTTAGTTAATTTGTGTCCAAATCTTGTTTTAAGTATTCTTGGGTACTGATGGACCCAATATTATGGGATCCTTTCACTTGCATATAGTGTTTAAAGCTAATAGGATTAAGCTTTAGAGGTTTGAAATTTGTGTTTGGGTATCTTTCAATATACCTCTCTCCAAATCGTATTGTTGCTTCCGCTTTCCTAACAACATTTCCATCATCTTTTAGTTAACAAAACACACCTCCCATAAGGAAGCCACATACCTCATCATGCGATCATCTCGCATTGATAGAGAAGAGCTACGTAACTTCAAGGATGAAGTTCTTTGTATGCTAACCAACATCAGCAAAAACATTGCTAACATTCATCGTCATTTCTCATTTGATACATCACACATTATGTTGGATGTCCACCGATTAAGGGGGAGAAAAATTCATTCACATAATTGTCTTTTCGCATTAAAGAACATGTAGTCATGTTTCTTACATCCCCAAATACCGACATGTAGGTTCAAACCATTCAGTTAAAACCAGTTCACAAAACCACAAGTTACTCAAACCTTCTTAGCTCAACATCACAGTACATCGTCAAGTGAAAAATACATCATGTGTTTGACAAACCTCTTAAACGAGAAGCATTAAGTCTCATTAGACTTTGACTAGGATTAGTGAAACCAAATCAGTAGCTATAAGTAAATAGACCTTAGCTTGAACCTTCGTTTGATCAAAAAATGACAAAATGTGACCAAATCAACTCTGGTCTCACGGCACCCTTCGATAAGAAGGACGGAACCAAAAATTTGGTTCCACCCAATCCGCGGGTACCTGGTCAGCTTTTAACCATTCTGAAATCAAACAACCTTCTCGTAACCAACGAGTCTAGGATTTTCACCTTAATCTCACAACTTAATTGTCTAGAACATCTTGAGTGTCTAGAACACCATCATAGGATCTCATCCTTTTCATTCTTGATACATATGAAGCACGTCATTGTCAATGCAAACAGAACCATCACTCTCAACACGTTGGTCCAACCAACACTCTCATCATATGATGTCATTTTCATCCGCATATAGGTGTCTAGTATTTTTAAATTGTTGCATATAGAATTTCTATTCCTAAGTGATCATTGTCGTCACTTCCTCTTATTTCTATTCGAGCATTTAATATGGCACGATTCATCATCTTTGGTAGATGATAATATCATAACCTTAATCATCTTCAATACTCTTATAGCATTTGCTATACATTAGAGTTTCTGAATTCATTGCTTTCATTATAACCACCACCTTTCATCACCTCTTTCACTAATCATCAACCCCATGGATTAGCGAAAAACCTAATTACATCAACCTTTAGTTATCACTAGTAAACTAACACCAACACTAGCATCACTCACTTTAACTCCACTTCATATCCTCCTCATAGGCATTGTTTTGTAGAATTTTATCATATTATATTCTTGTGATTGTAATTCTTATTAGAAGATTACACACTTTATAACATGGTTTAGTAGATAATCACAATATCACAATTGGTATGACATGGTTTGCCAAATAATCATAAGTTATTTGACTTAAGTTGCTTGTAATTAGATTATTGATATGTTGCATCATATTTTTCTTTGAAATAAAATATATTGCACTAACCATTTCATTGTAGGTTCATCAACATATACGCTCGATCGTATATAGCATACTCATCTAAGGATGAAGTTTGCATCGATTAAATGTCGTCTTTTATTGTAGGTGCTTCTTAACGTCCTCAAACCAGGAGGAATATCTATCAAGCACTATTATTGCATCGTCTATACACTTGGTCGTATATGACACATATGTCTTAAGACATAATCTCTATTGTGCTAATTTTTTGTTTTGTAGGTTTATCTTGACGCTCTAAAGAAAGGGGGAGCTTTCGTCAAGCATTTATAGAATACATCATATACACGCATTGTTGTATATCACATACTCTAACCTTTATTTTGTAGGATTCTTCATCCTTGGATCATATACGTTGGTACCCTAGCAACGGGGAGTAATGATTAAGGGGGAGCTACAGTCAAGGGGGAGCATGCACACATTCATAATCACTCTCATTCTTCGACACACCTTTGTGTTTCGACAAAAAGGAGGAGATAGTCCAACATAGCTTACCTACGTGTATCGTTGGATATATGCATTTCATTCATCATGCATTTTTCATATATATTCTTTTTATGTTGCACACCACTAACCTTGATGTAGGTTAAGAGTCTATATTTGATCCATGGATCCGCTAACAACTTAGGGGACGCAACAACCATAGGAGATTGGAGTAGTCTATTTAACTTCACTAGCGATGATGCAAGCTCACCATTTCGGGGAGAAATGAAGTTAACTCCAAGGACACACCCTTTTTGCTTCGACAAAAGGGGGAGAAAGGTGTAAACGGAGAAAGTAAGTAATTACGGACACAAGGAGGAGAAAAGGGAGAAAGGTGTAAACGGAGAAACGGACACAAGGGGAAAGTAAGTAATTACGGACACAAGTAACTTTTTACATTTTACTTTCTATCACGTTTACATATTTTGTCATCATCAAAAAGGGGGAGATTGTTAGTGCAAGCAGTCTCGTTGGGGAGATTGTTAGTGCAAGCAATCTCGTTTGTTTTGATTGATGACAAACATGTAACTTGATACATAACGTAAAATGTACAAGTTACTTGTAATCTTATTTTGTCTCAACATACATTCAACACCTCTCGAGTCCTCGTATGATACAACACAGGTTCGTACATGTTTGTTATGTGGCATTATGATCAAATCCTTAACAAACCATTTAGAATGTTTAAAATACGGCTAGGTCATTAAGTATTTTAAAAAGACTAACCATTCTACTTAGAACCTCATTTCACATTTTGCATATACAATTACTTTTACTTGTACATCATGTTTCCTACGATTAATAGGATAAGTACACTTTAGGTGTCAAACTAACATGATACATATTGATAAACATATATTAGTTAAGCTAGTATATACATAGGACATACATATATACATTTACATTATTTACATTTTAAGAATTAAAATGGAAATATGTTCATGACATCATTGCATACATCATTTAGATAACTTGTAGATTTAGAAAGATATTTTGGGAAGATCTTGAAGCAATGTAGTTGAATTTGTAAGATCTTGGCAAGATATGGTAAGATATGGAAAGATTTGTAAAGCTCTTAGCTGTCATGTCCCGGCGGAACCAAACAGCATAAAGGGCGGATCCCTTTATTTGGATCCGCCAAATCCGCGGGGCAAAATTCCTGTTGGCTATAAATACCAGCCCATTGTTTACCCATTGTTGATCCCACTTGAACACACATTCCCTCTACCCTTTGCATACATTTAGATCATTAGTCAACCGTGTAGAAACACACATTAATCACCCTTTTCATAATGATCATAATGTTACTAACTTTCATTATGTTGTAAGTATATACTCGTAATGATCCTGTGAAGCAATCTCAGAGATCGTGAGTCATCATCATAGCATACTTCCTGATCCACCATGAAGGTTAGGAGATCTTGAAGTCATCATCCACCAAAGCATTCCAACATATGAAGATTCAAGGGCACTTGACATCCTCAATGATTGAAGACTTCTTATTCAAGAAGTTCATGTAGATTCGATATGCATATATGAAGATCCATCACAACAAGTTTAGGGAGCTTGTGATCTTCATCCATTGAAGGCTTCCTATCAATGGAAGTTCATTTAGATTAGCCATTCATATCCATGACCCATTTATGTCATGGATCATCATTGTAATCTATTCTTACTAGATTAGATGGTTTATGTGTTTGTGCCATAAAACACAAGGTTTCTATGTTGGGCCATAAAACATAGCGGGAGTGGTTGTACCCTTGTAAATAACTCGACATCTAGCTTAGTGTCGGAAAAAGTATAAGCGACGACGGGAGTGGTTGTACCCTTGTAAAGAACTCGACATCTAGCTTAGTGTCGGAAATTGTATAGGCGACGTTAGGTTGGTTCTACCTCGAACTAGAACCCGGTATTTAGCTTTGTATCGGAAAAAGTGTAAGCGACGATTGTAAGGTTTTCTCCGCCGAGAAGGGAGCTTGTTGATCTAGTGAAGTAACTCTCGAGTTGGGTACTCGGGGAGTGGAGTATGGCGGAGAGGAGCTCCGTGACCGAACCACTATAAATCATCGTGTTCGGTTTGCGCTTTCTTTTACTTATCTCTTACTTTTATGTTTGCATAATATGATTGCTTGTGTTGTGATTAGTTGATAATACTTGAGTGACAACATAGTTTATGCTATTCATAAACTACAACAAACATCTTCATATTAGAACAAGCCAAATTGGAAATTTGATACAACAAATTTTAAGTTTTTAAAATGGGAACGTATTCACCCCCCCCCCCCTTCTACGTTTTTCACATATGGGGTTGTCTAGCTGAAGCAAAAAAATTCAATCCTCAATTAAAGAAACTCAATTCAAGAACCATTAGTTGTTATTTTGTTGGATACCTAGAACGATCTAAAGGGTATCGGTTCTATTGGCCTAATCATACCACTCGAATTGTCGAAACAAGGGATGCAGAATTTCTTGAAAATGGTGAAATCAGTGGGAGTGGTGAAAGAAGCATTGACCTAAATGAAAGTTTAATGGATGCTCCTAATCAAGAATTATCAATACCATTATATACGGAAAACACAACAATCGTACCTTCTGATGAGGTTGTTGATATTCCTGTAGTCGATGCAGCACCACATGATCAAAACCCAAATCCACCTATTGTTCAGCAACTATTACGAAGGTCTGAAAGGTGGATTTGGGTTTTGATCATGAGAAGCCCTGTTGTTCACGATGACTTTATAAAATATTTAAATGAGGATGATTATGACTTAGGTAAAGTTGAAGATCCCATATTTTATAAAGAAGCCACGAATAGTAACCCATTAACTCACTGGCTTGAAGCCATGAATGATGAGTTGAAATCAATGCAAATTAATGATGTTTGGGAACTTACAGAATTACCAAATGGTGTAAAACCCGTTGGTTGTAAGTGGGTCTATAAAACCAAATTAGACCCGAAAGGAAACATCGAAAGATATAAAGCATGTTTGGTTGCTAAAGGCTACACTCCAAAGGAAGGGATTGACTATAATGAGACTTTTTATCCTGTTTCGAGAAAGGACTCCTTAAGAATAGTCATGGCCTTAATAGCTAATTATGATTTATAGCTACATCAAATGGATGTTAAAACTGCATTCCTTAATGGTTGAAGGCAAGGAACATATGGTTTGCAAGTTAAAAAGATCCATATATGGGTTAAAGCAAGCTTCTCGACAATGGTATTTGAAATTTCATGAAGTTATGAGTAAATTTTAATTCAAGAAAAATGCAGTGAATCAATGTATATACCTTAAGATCAGTGGGAGTAAATTTTTCATACTTGTATTATATGTCGATGATATTATCCTAGCAAGTAATGACTTAAATATGTTGTATGAGACTAAAAGGTTTCTTTCCGAAAATTTTGAAATGAAAAATCTCGGGGAAGCCTCTTATGTAAGTGGCATTGAAATATACCGAGATAGGTCTCGTGGGATATTAGGCTTGTCCCAAAGGGCTTATATCGACAAAATCCTTAAGAAATACAACATGCAAAATTACTCTCCAACTGTTGCCCCAGTTGTTAAGGATGACACTTTTGGTGCATACCAGTATCCTAAGAATAAGTTAGAACAAGAAGAGATGAGACTTATACTTATGCTTTTGTAGTTGGAAGCCTTACATATGCTCAAGTATGTATACGCCCTGATATTGCATACATTACGTATATGCTTGAACGTTATCAGTCCAATTTGGGAATGAAACATTGGAAAGCAGCTAAAAAAGTTTTGTGATATCTTCAAGGGACTAAGGACTCAATGTTGACTTATCGAAAAACGAATAACCTAGAAGTCATAGGTTATTTAGATTCTGATTTTTCTAAGTGTAAGGACTCTTCAAGATCCACTTCAGGGTACATCTTTATGCTTTTAGGAGGTCCTATATCATAGAGGAGTCATAAGCAAGAACTCACTACAACTTCCATTATGATGCCAGAATATGTTGCATGCTATCACACAACTAGTCACACCATATTATTGAGAAATCTAATTTCTGGACTAAAGGTAGTTGACTCTATTTCAAGACCCCTCAGATTATATTGTGATAATAGTTCAGCTGTTAGATTTTCAAACAACACTAGTTCCACTGGAGCTGGTTTATATCACGAGACTAAGTATTTATATGTTCGAGAGAATATTGAAGACAATAGCATTGTCATAGAGTATATTAGCACTCATGACATGTTGGCGGATCCGCTTACTAAAGGTTTACCACCCAAGATCTTTTTAGAGCATGTTGCCGGCATGGGTTTATGTGATAGCCAAATTTAAGGATTTTATTGTTTTATGTTTTCACGTTATGTTGAAGTTTGTTATTCTCTAGTTTGCACACATTATATTGAGATCTTATGAACAAACGGTTATTTTGGATCATTTTGAATGGATTTATTTTATTACCATTTATGTATTTACCGGTCATATACATTATGGATTATGACCATGATCATGTAGAAAAGCTAATAGTATAATTAGTAGGTGTTAGACCCGTTTCCCGGGTGCTTGGACCCCACCCTAGAAGAAAGTGGACCCATGGCCTTTCGTGATTGGCCAGTCAACCCGTTAGTCTACTGATAGTCAAAGTATGTGTTATATAGTTATGGAAAGTATTATGTGGCAAGAATAGAAAGGAAATAGACCTAAGGGACTTATGTTGTCATAAGTCAAATATGTTATAAAGTGTGTTGTGGCCAAAATAAGAGGAAAGAGACTTGAGGAGCCATTCTTGCCATTAGCCCAAAGTTGTCACCTAACTAGTATATCCAGGATATTCTAGACTTCTCCACCATTATGGAGATAGGTGTGGAAGTCCGGTTTGTAGAGAGAAGGAAAAGAGAGGAAAAAGCTAAATGATGATCTAAGAAGAAGAAGGTGAAGATCAAGTGTTAATAGTCTTCCTTAGCTATGATCATCACAAGTAAGTATCTATGTTCTTGATATTAATGAAGTTATAGATTATTTGTAAGTGGGATTTCATCATATGATCAAGATATGATCATATGATGAGGTAGAGAGAAAGATGAGTATGTTTTATGGGTTATGTTAACCCTTGTTTATGTTATTGATTGTTATGTTGTTAGGTTTTGGTTAATTGAAAAGGATGATGATGATGATGGAAGATTTTGATGATGATGATGTTCTTGATATTATTTAGCTTGGATTAAGGTAAGTAAAATGATAGTAACATGTGTTATATGGATTTCTAACATATGTGTATTATGTATGTTTGGTGTCAAGTATATGGACTTGGAATATGCTTATGTGATGCCATGAATGTGGCTTATGTGATGAGTTGATGCTATGGAATAAGTTGATGTTATGTGTTAGATGAGATGTGAAGTAGTAGGCCGTGAAGTAAGTGTTTTATGTATATGATGCTTATGTGGATTGAAGTATAATTGTATGTTACGATCGTTTTACTTGCTAAGCCTTTGTGCTTACGGTTTAGTTGTCTAACCGTTTTGTAGGTTGGCATGTTTATATGGAAGGCTTGGATGTAAGGATTAATGCGAGATTAAGGTAGTATGTGTAGGAGCTTAGGTAGAATACCGGGCTCATGTGTAAGTTTGTACCCCCGTTGGTATTTTATTAGTTGGTAAAGTGTAGCCGTATGGCAAGTTATATGTTAAGGTCGTCTAAACGATTTGGTAGTCATTTGGTATGTCGAAGTGAGTTTGAAGTGTTTATAGTCAAGTATAAAGGGGCGTTTGGTTTATGTATGAAAATACCCATTTTGGGTTGTAAATGGGTCAAGTGCCATTGGAACACGTTTGTTATGTTAATATTATGCTTTTGGTAAAGTTTGGCGTAAAACGGAAGTGGTATGAGTTGTATGTTGAGAAAATGGGTCAAAACGGGTTATTTGTATAACCCGTCTAAATTGTAAAGTACTATTTCGGGGAGTCAAACGGTAAATGTTTTTGTATGAAAATGAGCTCAATGATATACTAAGTAAATCTGGAATGTTTGGTGAAATAACGAGTTCGGGAGGTCGGGTTTTCAAGCGCGGGACTTGAAAACTGATCTAGGCGATCAGCAGGTCTGAACCGCCGCGGTTGGGATCTCAACCGGCGGTTCAGACCAGATTTTTGGGCCCCAGCCGGCGGTTGGGAATCTCAACCGGCGGCTGGGCAGTGTTTTTAGTTTTTTTCGATTTTCGAAAAATCATATCTTTTAAACCGTAAGTTGTTACGGGTCATGCCACCCGTCGTTTTGAAGGTATTTGAGTCTAGTTTCATTTAAAAATAGTTTCAAGGTCTGAATGTGTATGGATTTTTAGAAATCTTAAAAAGAGTGATAGTATATCAAGTAAAGTCAAGCGTTTCCGCGTATAAAGTTTTAAATTTTGGTCAACACGGGCAAGGGGTGTAACAAATTGGTATTTGAGCTTCGGTTTAAGTGAATTAGGTTTTCTTTTGGATTGCCTAGACTTAAACCACTCGTAGAAGCATTAGATGTAACTGTTAGTCGCGCGGAAAGTAATTGCTAAGTGTTAGACGGATTATGTTTTATGCTTGTTGAGCCTATTGATGATAGGTAATGTATGTTTATAATAATGTTGTTGTGTATGAGATACAAGTCCATGGGGACTTGAGATGTTTAAGTGATTAGTTGGCCGAGCACCTCGGTTGGTGCCGGTGATTGTATTGCGATTATGTGAATGTATGATAGAGTTATAGTGATGGAATGTTAAGCGGTATTAGAGATGGGCTAGTAAGTGAATTAAAGTTTATGATGCCTTAGTTATAAGGTAGGCTAGTGCTTGCGGTTGATTAGAATGTTGATGCTTAGACATAGATTGCTTGTGCAATGCGATGTATGAACCATAGACTATGTTAGTTGATTTTGATTATGAATGTTTTAACACTTGTCGGATAAGTGTTAAGTGTTATGATATGATTTCTTATGTGATGTTAAGTCTATGGTAGTTTATTATATGTCTAAGTTTTATGTGGTGTGCTTGAGAGCACGATTGCATAGAAGTGTATGAGTTGAGATAGATGCATTGGAATGCATGTTACGTAATGACCTAGTGTCGAAAGGAAGTTGAGAGAAATTATTGATATATGAAAAGAGTTAAGAAGCGTGATAATCGTTTGAAAAAGTATAGACGCTTTGAAAGCGTGATATAAAGTAAGAAATGAATAGCGAAGTATGTTTGTAGTTTGATGTTTTGAGAAGCATGATTGATATAATAACGATTAGATGCTTGAAGGCATGATTTCAGACAAGAGTAACTAAAATGAGAAAATTAAGTGTATAGTTAAAACGTGATGAGATCATGTTGCATGTCAAACATGACAATTAAAATGTGTTAGTAATAAATGAGTAGAAGTGATGAATGAGATATAGATTGCACTAGAAGTCATAAGTGACTTGAAGTGTGCTAGAAAGAATTGTAAAACATGAATATAATCATGTTAATATATATATTGAAATGTGTATGATGAGATTTATGTGAGTGTGATAGAATAAACCTATGTAAGGTTCATATGCGTAAAAACTAAATAGACTAAATAAAGTGATAGTATGAGTTGAGAATATGGTCAACATGGGGTTGACGGGTATTAGTAAAAGTGTTTTGTAAGAACACGTAGAAGATGTGTAAATTGAAATGGACAAGCATTATTCATATAGAACTTGTCTAAAATAAAGATGGCACATAGTGAGTGTATGGGTCAACTTGGGGTTGACGGATGAATGATAAGTGGCATTGTGAGAATGCAAACATAATAAATGTGCAAGTGTTATATAAAAACTTGTTGAGATGATAGTAAGTGTGATAGTGAATATTGAAATTGCGTAAGGCAATGAGAATTGAGAAAATGATAGAGTGTGCCTGATGATAGAAGTACATGAAAGATAAAATGAGTAAGGATGTTAAAATAGATATAGCTTAGATCCAATGCTCTAGTTATGGTATCCTTCGGGATAGCCCAGCTTGCCTTTATGGCATGTGTTTTGGTATCCTTCGAGATAGCCTAGCTTGCCTTCAAGGCATGGTTGTTAGCTTGCCTTCATGGCATGTGTTTGGCATCCTTTGAGATGGCCTAGCTTGCCTTTATGGCATGGATGATAACTTGCCTTTATGGCATGGATGATTAGCTTGCCTTTATGGCATGGATGAAAGTTAGTGAGATTGGATCCAAGGCTAGAAAAGATGGAAAGTAAAACAAGTACGAGCGTTATGTCGGAAGCGTATAAGTATGACGGTTTATGTGACGCCTTTCCATTTAAATGAAGAATTGTAAATCGACGAACCATGAGTTTATAATTCCTTATTTACATATATTGGGACGCCTTTTTATGTAAATAAAGAATTATAAATGAGTGGGCTTATGTGTAGCCGATATGACATGAGTACGGATAGTGATATGAGAAAGTGAAAATTAAACATGTTAGACGTCATAAGAAAAGATAGATATGAATAAAATATATAGCGGCATTAAGGTAATGTTGAAACCTTAAGATAGAGGCCTAGGATGAATTGTGCATTAAGTTGATAAGTTAATTGGTGAGCATTCCCGAAATTTGATAAGAAAGATTGTTTAAGTGATGCGTGTGGAAGATTTTTGAAGGTGCCGTTTGCATGGTACTTTATATATTTTGAAATAAGTTGCCGGTTTTGATGTAGATGCGTGTTGGTACTATGTGGAATGCGAAATTGGCTGGTATATGATGTTATGTCATGTCAGTGCATGGGCGTATAATGTGAAAATAGTGATGAAGTTTGACTTATATAAAGTCAAAGTAGTAAAAAATTTCCATATGAATAGTCATCAATTGTGGGAAATCTTAGAAAAGTTTGCGATGAGAAGTGTGTTTTAAGTGAATTATGAGTTATGATTATGTATAGTGAGTTTAGAATTTGCAAGATCACTTAGATCGTTGCAAAGTAATGGCTTAGAAAGCATGAGAATAAGGACATGTATGTGTTGAGAATTGGTTTTGGATAGCATTAGACGAGAGATTTCGGGGACGAAATCTAAATAAGGGGGTAGAATTGTTAGACCCGTTTCCCGGGTGCTTGGACCCCACCCTAGATGAAAGTGGACCAAAGGCCTTTCGTGATTGGCCAGTCAACCCATTAGTCTAGTGATAGTCAAAGTATGTGTTATATAGTTATGGAAAGTATTATGTGGCAAGAATAGAAAGGAAATAGACCTAAGGGACTTATGTTGTCATAAGTCAAATATGTTATAAAGTGTGTTGTGGCCAAAATAAGAGGAAAGAGACTTGAGGGGCCATTCTTGCCATTAGCCCAAAGTTGCCACCTAACTAGTATATCCAGGATATTCTAGACTTCTCCACCATTATTGAGATAGGTGTGGAAGTCCGGTTTGTAGAGAGAAGGAAAAGAGAGGGAAAAGCTAAATGATGATCTAAGAAGAAGAAGGTGAAGATCAAGTGTTAATAGTCTTCCTTAGCTATGATCATCACAAGTAAGTATCTATGTTCTTGATGTTAATGAAGTTATAGATTATGAGTAAGTCGAATTTCATCATATGATCAAGATATGATCATATGATGAGGTAGAGAGAAAGATGAGTATGTTTTATGGGTTATGTTAACCCTTGTTTATGTTATTAATTGTTATGTTGTTAGGTTTTGGTTAATTGTAAAGGATGATGATGATGATGGAAGATTTTGATGATGATGATGTTCTTGATATTATTTAGCTTGGATTAAGGTAAGTAAAATGATAGTAACATGTGTTATATGGATTTCTAACATATGTGTATTATGTATGTTTGGTGTCAAGTATATGGACTTGGAATATGCTTATGTGATGCCATGAATGTGGCTTATGTGATGAGTTGATGCTATGGAATAAGTTGATGTTATGTATTAGATGAGATGTGAAGTAGTAGGCCGTGAAGTAAGTGTTTTATGTATATGATGCTTATGTGGATTGAAGTATAATTGTATGTTACGATCGTTTTACTTGCTAAGCCTTTGTGCTTATGGTTTAGTTATCTAACTGTTTTGTAGGTTCGCATGTTTATATGGACGGCTTGGATGTAAGGATTAAGGATTTGGATATGCGAGATTAAGGTAGTATGTGTAGGAGCTTAGGTAGAATACCGGGCTCATGTGTAAGTTTGTACCCCCGTTGGTATTTTATTAGTTAGTAAATTGTAGTCGTATGGCAAGTTATATCTTAAGGTCGTCCAAACGATTTGATAGTCATTTGGTATGTCGAAGTGAGTTTGAAGTGTTTATAGTCAAGTATAAAGGGGCGTTTGGTTTATGTATGAAAATACCCATTTTGGGTTGTAAACGGGTCAAGTGCCCTTGGAACACGTTTGTTATGTTAATATTATGCTTTTGGTAAAGTTTGGCGTAAAACGGAAGTGGTATGAGTTGTATGTTGAGAAAATGGGTCAAAACGGGTTATTTGTATAACCCGTCTAAATTGTAAAGTACTATTTCGGGGAGTCAAACGGTAAATGTTTTTGTATGAAAATGAGCTCAATGATATACTAAATAAATCTGGAAGGTTTGGTGAAATAACGAGTCGGGAGGTCGGGTTTTAAAGCGCGGGACTTGAAAACTGATCCTGGCGATCAGCAGGTCTGAACCGCCACGGTTGGGATCTCAACCGGCGGTTCAGACCAGATTTTTGGGCCCCAGCCGGCGGTTGGGAATCCCAACCGGCGGCTGGGCAGTGTTTTTAGTTTTTGGCAATTTTCGAAAAATCATATCTTTTAAACCGTAAGTCATTACGGGTCGTGCCACCTGTCGTTTTGAAGGTATTTGAGTCTAGCTTCATTTAAAAATAGTTTCAAGGTCTGAATGTGTATGAATTTTTATAAATGGTCAAAAGAGTGACAATATGTCAAGTAAAGTCAAGCGTTTCCGCGTATAAAGTTTTAAATTTTGGTCAAAGCGGGCACGGGGTGTAACAGTAAGGGTCCCGTGTCAATAGCGATGCTAGTGAATGTGTTAGTTTGCGTTAGTTATTGTATGTGGTTGCGATGAAGTTATGAAATTAACTTGGCCTATCTAATGTTGTACAAAGTGTAAATAGGAATAAGGAAAAGTGAGAGAATGTTAGCATATTCCGTATTATATTGTGGCCTTAATCTATTTACATCTAATATTATTGTACCTAATGTAGGTTGATTTATTTAGGTAATAATTAATTGATTACCATATTGTGGCTCCTAAATCTTGATGGGAGATTTGACTAAATAAAGATTATATTACGTATTGTAATCTATACCTTATATGGGGTTGATCCCTACTCAATCTCTCGCTGTAAGTAGGTGATTAGGATATAATCATCTTGATTGTGTGGATGATTCGGGTGGTCTTGGGTTGTGGAAGATTAGATCCATAGTTAGAGAGATGAGAAGAACTAGAGAGAGAGGGAACCCTTTGAGAGAAAAACCTAGATAAGATTAGCTTGTGTGTGAAAGGTTACAAGAGTTCCAACCCTTCCCAAGTGTGGGAAGGGGTATTTATACTTACTAATATTATGCCCCTAGTGGGCTGTGGAGTGAGCTAACAGTGGGGAAAGCCCCGACCCACTCCACAAATATAAATACGACTAATACTATTAATACTAATACTAATAATACTAAGCTAATATAAATAAGCCTACGAGCTATGTAAATGCTAAATAGATACTCGGGGTGACCGAGCCTTCATCTGAATATTTATATTCCTAACAATCTCCCCCTAAGGGAGGTCACCCCGGAAATAATAACTTGAATTCTAGCATTTTATCTTCTGAAGTTGTCTTCATAGCTCGTAGTCTTTGATTCTTCATTGTCTTGAAACTTTGTGCATTCAGCAGTGTTCGTTTGATGACCGTTTGATCGTCTTGGATGATCTTTGAGTGTTCTTCGACTTTATCATCCAACATTTGTTTCCAAGTCATCTTTCAGCAGTATGTTTCCTTGTGATGTGTAAATCTTTGAGCCGACATGCTCACACTATTTGGTGTCATGATCTTTAGCATCAGAGTTTGCAGAAGCCGTGTTAAAGGTCTTTTAGGTTGATCATGACTTTGTTGAGTTACAATAATGATGTAGTGTGAGCATGTGGTATAGGATTGGCATCTTTTCTTCAATCAGCTACAACCGCAAACAGCTGCAACAGCAATTAGCTACAACCGCAAACAGCTGCAACAACAATCAGCTACAATCGCCAGAAGTTCTTGCATACGATAGTTAGCAATAAAACGTCCGGTACTTACAGGTTAGGACTTCGAGATTGTTAACAGCATAGTGTGAAAACTCTCTCTAATCCTTACCAAGACCGTTCCTAATCGAAAACCCACAGAGGGCTTTTTAAGATCGAACCGTAGCACATCAACGATTAGGTGAGTCGCTGGAGATCACTCCACGACTGTAGACCGTTGGAAACCGCCGTGACCACTAAGCGTAATCCATAAAGAATTACCGAAGTGACCTGCTTTCAGGGCTGCTTGATGTTGACCCTGGTAGGAATTTCCATTCAATCATTGAGAATTACATTTGTAAATTCTCTCATAAATGTTCTGGCAGATTGCTAAGATCTGCGTAGGACTCATAAGTTTACAACTGGTGTCCTTAATGTTGAACAACCAGTGTAGAAATAATTCGTGTCCCTATGAGATCTTATTATGCATCTTGTGGCTCTAGACTCGATAGTGCGTTTTGATTTAGTGAGCGGAGGCTGGAGAGAACTGCCACCTTTTCAATATCAATAGAATTTGAACATCTGATTAAATGGTTAGAATGGGAACTGGCACATTCATTTTGGCTATGGAATCTGCATAAGAATATCAACACAGATATACATGCATACAGATACACTATTCCTTAATAGCTACCCTTCAGCAGCTTGCCACATTATAATACCAAGTTCATCTTATAATCAAACCCCAATCAGGAACTACGTCAAACCACTATCTAGCATGAAGAGCAATTAGCAATCATGAACATGGCAATTCACACAGATTTCAATATTTAATTCAGGATCTTAGGAACATGATTCTAACATAATAGCAATCTACCTAAGCGAATCCTGAGAACATATGCACAATATCAACAACAATTAAGCAGCAGAGACAAACAACATTTGAAACTCATTCACTTAGTTCATACAAATGTCAGTGGAGCATTCAAGAACATCAAACACATCGGGTTTTCTAACTTCTTTTAGATTTTGAGTTTTAATGTATCTAGGGGATTAAACGAGGATTCCAAAGAGATACAAATGAACCTTCTAGTTATATGAAGCTAGGATACTACAAGCAAATTGTACATAATGTCCTAAACTTTCTAGCAACTAACACACTTGGTCATTTGATATATTTAAGCAATATCCTCTTCAACTAATACCCCATTAACTGCAAAACCTTTTCTAAGAGTCATGAATTAATCAAGAAACCCGTTTGATGATATAAAATTTGAATTCTCTCTCCCCCTCAATCACTTAAGAGTTATTGGAGTACTCAGTGTCACACGTCAATGACGATGTCGATAATCGCAAGAGGTGTTAATGTCTCATACTTTGGTTGGGTATTGAGCACTTAGAGATTTGCTTGGAGCATTAATTCTCTACACCGTTCTTCCAACATTAGTGCAAGCTTAAGTAACAAATTTGGGGACTTCTACTTCAGTTTTCAGTATTGGTATATCGGGTTTCCTTCATCAAGTGGTCACTAATCTGTGTACAAAGTTGGTTAGTTGGACAAAGGTTTTAAAAGTTGTGATGTGAACTGTAATTCTCACAAGATATTCTTAACCCAAACTGATGTTCTCCAATATCAAATCAGTCATGCCACATTCAATCTGTTACTATCTCACGGTTCATTCTTGATTTTGTAAAATCCCGCGAAAGAACTTATTTCTCGGTTTAAATCATAGATTTGTAAAATCCCGTGATGATGGATTATGCGCTCTTAACCATGATCGGGTTAAAACCATTATCAAAGTTCAGTTAATGCATCATGAAGGACTTGATCGGGGCATTTAAACGACCACAAGGTGACTACGGCGTGAATTCATTATTATTTATTTGAGGCTGAAGTGAAATTTCATGGGTGCGTGTACTTAGTATCTGAAGATATCGGGGAGGTTGGATGAAGATTCTTCGAGATCCTTGTTCGAGCTTTCAACATTTACAATGACGAGGACTTGGTTATCTAGTTATTTTTTCTTTCTCTCTATTGCAAAATAACTATCACTTTAAGGAGTCACGTTGTAGTGCTCAGTGTCACACGAAGTTGTGGATATCCAAGAGGTGATGTACGTCTCATACTTGATGGTTGGTTGGTTGAAGAGTATAGAGTACTTAGGGATTCGATGTTGCACGAAGTCTTTACACCGCTCTTTGTCACGCATTAGTACAAGTTTAAGTCACAAGTTCGGGTGATATTACTTCAGTATCAAGCTCATCATATTGGGTTTTTCTCCATCAGTGGTCACGACATCAAGCTGATAGAATGATAATGGGGTTGGTAACGAGTTAGATGAGAGAAGAAGTAAAGAGAGAGTAATGACGTCTGTACACATCAGTACAGGCCTCGCTCTTCAACATAATGACGTCTGTACTCATCAGTGCAGGCCTCGTTCTTCATCAGTATGACGTCTGAATACATCAGTTCAGGCCTCGTTCTTTAAAGAAAAGAAAAGTGTACGCTTGAGTGCACTTTATCTTCAAAAGAAGAGGAATCTTCTTATTTATGGTCATTCTCATCAACAAGATTCATTCTCTTTCCGTGCTTATTCAATCTTCAAGTGGATCGACGCATATTGGAGTATTCTTTTATTCACGTATTCAACCAAAAATTGCAGTTGACAGGCATATGCAATTTTTGAGGGGGAGAAAGGGTGAATAAACAACGTGTTAGTCTTCAAGAACCGTCAAGCGGATCCACTTACCGTTGATGGTGTTCATATTCACAAGTTCAATCATCAAAAATTGCAGTTGCCAGGCATATGCAATTTTTGAGGGGGGGAAAGGGTGAATATTAATCTAAATGTTGGTTGATGATTGAGAAATGGTCATACGACTCCTGAATACGTCAGTTCAGGAGTCGTGCAAACCATGGTTCTCCAACACTACATCTTCCTTCGTCTATCAAGGTGTTGAAGAACATGGTCATGGAATGCTAATCTACATAGTCTCACGGGCTGGTACAATCAGCAACAAAGGGTTTCTAGTCAATGCTTCATGTACACGTCATTACGTTGCATGTACACATCATGATGATGATTCCGATTAATCGTAACCATCATGGGGGAGAGAAATGTGTACACCAAGGATGCACAACAGGTTCACGTGATCGGGCTTTATACTGCTTTCGAGTTGAAGTTATTCCGGTGTTGATAACCGCAGAGATGATCAGTGGTTCAACTTGTTACCTTGGTATTTACGTTTCACTGTTACGTCATGGGCTGATTAATCGTAACCATCAGGGGAGAGAGAATGTGTACATCAAGGACGCACAACAGGTTCACGTGATCAGGGCTTAATATCCAAGAGGATACATACTATAGATGATCAGTGGTTCAACTTGTTACTTTGGTGTTATACTAAAGACTGAAGAAGGTCGAGTCGTCAGTCTATTCTTCATTCTCTGTTGGGAGTTATCATCTCATGTGTATGCTGCGGGCTGATGGGTTACATGTAAGGTTACTGGAAGGCATTTGGTGAGATAAAGATGATTGGTATTCTGTTCCTCCACATTGGGCAATCTTGAAGAAGGTCGAGTCTACAGTCTTCTCCACAGTCAAAACATGTTGAGTTCTTTTCTTACAACTTGATATTTAACTTAATCCCATGACAGTTCTTGTTTGATGAGTTATGGAGTTAAGTTAGGTTCAAGTTGTTCCGTAGTTTAAGGTTAAGTCCAACTTGATGTTAACCTAATCTCATGACAGTTCTTGTTTGATGAGTTGTGAGGTTAAGCTAGATTTCAGTTGAGGCTCAACTTAAACTATCAAAAAGATACCTAAGGTTTTTGACGGCTTTACTCATGGGCGGGAGTGTTATAAGACTAAAGACGGCATGCATTTGGTTACCAAAAGACTTCTTCTTATTATGGGTGTTCATCCAAAGTCTTCTTCTTCTTCCTATTTTGGGTGATCTTCAGAGGTTGTCAGATTGGGGGAGATCACTAATTAGGGGAGAGTGAAAAGCCAGAATCATTCCCTGATTGAAAGTGCTCACATTGCTCTTCAGCAAGTCAAGTGATGAATGCGGTGAAGATTCAGAATGCTGAGGAGTAATGGTTTCTGGTTCGTATCCTTGTACATATATACTTATTCATATTTTATACCATCTTGTAAATAGATATATAGAAAACCTGCATTTGTAAATAGAGAATCTTAAATCCTGAAAAACCATAAAAATTGAAAAATAGAAAATACCAAAAATAGTTTCACCTAGGCATGTCTTCTGTTTATCGATAACATTTACGGATCTAGAAATGTCATTCAATAATGACATGGATCTTTAAATGAAGCTCGAGCAGAAGTTATACTAATCGGTTAAAACATGTCTTAATGGCTTGCTATTACTTTAGATAGCAACCCGCACTTCATATTGGGGAAAGCACGTCGCCAAAAAGACGGCTGTTCCTCCAACTGGGTGATGTTCACCTGGGCATGGATTACTTCATATCCATGTTTCCTGATTTGATGTACGTTTCAGTGCATCATTTCTTGTAAAAGAAGAGAAATCTTCTTAGTATAACAAATAGTTTTCATTCTATGATTCTTCTAAAAATTATTTGTGAGACACTTGGTGAATATGTGCTGTATGAAATTTGTTTATACTTGGATTATGCATAAAAATTTGTCACTCAATCAACGACCACAAATCTTTAACTTGAATATGGGTCATTGATTGAGGGGGAGAGTGAATTCAAATTTTATATCATCAAACGGGTTTCTTGATTAATTCATGACTCTTAGAAAAGGTTTTGCAGTTAATGGGGTATTAGTTGAAGAGGATATTGCTTAAATATATCAAATGACCAAGTGTGTTAGTTGCTAGAAAGTTTAGGACATTATGTGCAATTTGCTTGTAGTATCCTAGCTTCATATAACTAGAAGGTTCATTTGTATCTCTTTGGAATCCTCGTTTAATCCCCTAGATACATTAAAACTCAAAATCTAAAAGAAGTTAGAAAACCCGATGTGTTTGATGTTCTTGAATGCTCCACTGACATTTGTATGAACTAAGTGAATGAGTTTCAAATGTTGTTTGTCTCTGCTGCTTGAATATCTTCTGATGATGTGCTTGATGTGGTAGCCATAGTAACTACGGGATTTTACAGATCTTGTGATTTAACCGAGAAATCGAATCTTTCGCGGGAATTTCTAAAATCACCAAGACACAAACCGCATACACGCCTGAGAGACAAACCGCGTGGACAAACAGCACAGACAAACAGTCTAGACAAACTGCATACACACCGCAGAGACAAACCGCGTAGACACAAACCGCATACACGCTGCAGAGACAAACCGCGTAGACACAAACCGCATACACTCCTCAGAGACAAACCGCGTAGACACAAACCGAATACACTCCTCAGAGACAAACCGCGTAAACACAAACCGAATACACGCTGCAGAGACAAACCTAGTAGACACAAATCGCATACACGCCTCAGAGACAAACCGCGTAGACACAAACCGAGTACACTCCTCAGAGACAAACCGCGTAGACACAAACCGAATACACGCTGCAGAGACAAACCGCGTAGACACAAACCGCATACACGCCTCAGAGACAAACCGCGTAGACACAAACTGCCAAACACGTCGCTTTCAATGCTTTTTGTCCTTTTGCCTAAACTAGTAATAAGACAAACCGCGTCTTCGAAATGACACAAACCGCGTCCAAGAACTTGTCCAAAGCACACAAACCGCAGCGAAGAACACTTGAATAAACACCCACGAATCACCCAAAATCACCACACAAGTCTTAAATCTGTGAATTCAAGCACCAAATACTACTCTTATACTGTTCCTAAGCTAGAAAGTACAAGGTATAACAACTTCTAATCACTAAACAAGGCACAAAATGAAATTTTTGTTACTTTTCTATTCGAACTAAATAACCCCAAAAACTAAGTAAATCCGTGAATACCAACTCTCATGGACCTAACCATGGCTCTGATACCAATTGTAGGATATAACCATCTTGATTGTGTGGATGATTCGGGTGGTCTTGGGTTGTGGAAGATTAGATCCATAGTTAGAGAGATGAGAAGAACTAGAGAGAGAGGGAACCCTTTGAGAGAAAAACCTAGATAAGATTAGCTTGTGTGTGAAAGGTTACAAGAGTTCCAACCCTTCCCAAGTGTGGGAAGGGGTATTTATACTTACTAATATTATGCCCCTAGTGGGCTGTGGAGTGAGCTGACAGTGGGGAAAGCCCCGACCCACTCCACAAATATAAATACGACTAATACTATTAATACTAATACTAATAATACTAAGCTAATATAAATAAGCCTACGAGCTATGTAAATGCTAAATAGATACTCGGGGTGACCGAGCCTTCATCTGAATATTTATATTCCTAACAGTAGGGGATTAGTTCCACCCCATAACACATATAAAATTTCCATCATATTGTGAGAGAATTCGGTAGAAGATCAAAGTTCCACCGTGGTGTTCTATGGCGTTTTTTACTTTCAACTCAAGTAAGTCTTTCTTTTGTGATCATTGATCTTTTGTTTATGTGATGTTTAAACATGATTACTGGGATTAAATAACACGTCCATCTGGTGATCCCAGTGATCTCAGAGATGGTGGAAGAGCTGTCTGATAACCCTATGCGAAAAACCCCGCAAATAACACAAGTAGTAATTTCGTCAAGATCCCTATAAACAAAAACATAAATTATACCAACGGTCATAAAATCCGTCGATAACTATGTATTGCGTCATTCACATTAGTTTTATGCAAAATCCATATAAAACTCACCTGAGGATGAATCCGATTTGGTATGCATGCTTCTAACATACTGACATGTTCTCGTTCAAGTGGAGATGTGAAATTTATTTGCTTGGCATGGCCCATGCCAGAGTTGAGTCTCATATTTATCATAGATCAAATGAAGCAATTTTAGCCATCCATTTTTCATCTAGATTAATAAAAAATTAATTTTCATCTTTTTTTTTAAAAACAATATATCTTGCAAACGATAAATCTTCAAGCTACAAAAAATACACCATCGCGACGAGAATTAAATTATCTATCTATAGATATGCATTTCTCTATACTTTCGACGATCCTTTTTTTTTTTTTTTTTAAATCGCCCAGAAAAATCACATGTGATTTGTAAAAATCGCATGTGATTTGTAAAAATCGCGACGAGAATTAAATTATCTATCTATAGATATGCATTTCTCTATACTTTCGACGAACCTTTTTTTTTAAAAATTTTCGCCCAGAAAAACCACATATGATTTGTAAAAATCACATGTGATTCGTAAAAATCAAATCACATGTGATTTTTAAAAATCAAATCACATGTGATTTTTACAAATCACGTGTGATTTTTTTTGCGGAAAATTTGGAAAAAAAAAAAGTTCATCAAAAGTATATAATAATGCATATCTATAGAAAGATAATTTAATTCTGGTCGCGATGGTATGATTTTTTTCACGTAACGATTAACGGTTTGCAAGATATTTAATTTTTAAAAAAATAGTGAAAGTTTATATTTTTTGTTTTGATAAAAAAAATGAATTTTTATGATTGGTTCATTGGATATATACTAACAAATATGAGATATATATTGAATTTTTGCCGCCCATGCCATGATTGTGATGTTTAAAGCATCTCCGATATTTCAACACACTACATCAATAGGGTGCGGTTATAAGTATCTCTCCAAAAAAGCCATTTGTACCCCCCTCTTGTTTTACTTTTTTTCTTTTTTTATAATTTTGTTTATATTAAAAAACTATAAATCTGAAAGTACGAAATAGAAAATATAAAGTTTAATAAGTTAAAAATATTAAACTGACAGAAAATACGGAAAAGAAACTGATAAAAAACTGTGTCATACTGTAAACAGAATAGCCTAAAGGGTCGAAGACAAAATAGGGTGGGCCAGGAGGGGTACTAATAACATATCCGATATCAATATCCTAGCTATATTTTTACTTTTTAAACAATTAAGTTTACTTGTTCCAATTTACCATTTAGCTTTTCAAATTTACTAATTAACTTAGTAAGATTTTTCTACAGTTATATATGAACGGCACATCCACAAAATTAGGCTAAGCAGGACTTCTAGGTCATGGTCAATATGTTTGACCAATTAATATGAATAGTGTGAGTTGTTTATCAACATTTTGCAAAAAGATATGGATAAAAACAAGGAAATATCACAAATTATACTATATACTAAAAAAGGGAAGTACCACTGTAGCAAAGCACTGTAGCTTCTACAGTAGACTAAACAGTACCCCTGCTACAGTGGACTAAACAGTACCCGTTTGCAAATTATACTTCTTCTTCTCCACCTTCACCCTCAGAAACACACAGACACGCACACGAAATCTAATAATCGAACACACCTTCTCCCCTGATTCATCAAACACACAAATCTAATAATCGAACACACACATCTATGTCTTCTTTCTCAGATCTACCATCAATCAAAACCAAAAAAAGAAATGATACAATTATCGGCTAATCCTAAATCAATCATGATGTTCGATCATTCTTCCTCTCAAAGACACATAAAACCATAACAACCATAGTTTTTGGCTCAATGTCTCAGCCACAAAACTATAGATCTAGCAATTTCAAGGTTCACTTTTCACACATCAAGCTAAAGAAACGTATGCCGACGATCCAAAAAAAGGGATTCCAATTACTTTTCATCTACAAAAAAATTTTGGCTTCAGTGGTGCTTGCGGTATTTAATTTAATTTACTTTTTGTGGTTTTTATTAAAGATTATATCTTGGTTTTTATTTGTCATTATAAGGGTGTAATCTTTATGAGAATTATGTTGCTTTCAAATTATTTTTGAGAGGTTTTATTGGTTTGTTATTTGCAGGTAGTGTGAATTGCGTTGCTAAAGCCTGTCTCAAACCAAGGTATATTCGTCGCCTGAAGGTATAACAGATATTAAAGGGGAACCAAATCAGTGTGTTTCAATTTGTAGTTTTTAGGTGTAAATCGTTTTTAATGTTTAAAATAAGCACTTATGAGATGCTTTGAAGTTTTGTACTAAACTTAGAATGAAATTGTAAAATTTGCAGGTCTTAAAGCATCCCCCAAGATGTTTTAATGGATGTTATTTCATACAGGGTGTAGCTGGATTAGTTGCATATGGGAGACTGATTGTTGCAAGAGCTTAATAAAGTCCACAGCTATGAAAGGTTGTCTCGGTTTCCATTTTGTTTTTTTGTTACTTAGTATGCCATTAGTCGGCTTTTAGATAGTTTTTTAAGTATGGTCTTACCGTATATTCGTGAGAGTATTCTTTGTATTTAGATAAATTTGTTTCATTTCTAAGTATATGAAGGGTGTTTGGAATTGCCTATCTACAGAGTATTGCTTCTTTTGTCTTTGTAAAGAAAAGAAGCACTTTTGAAGTGTTTGGATTAACAGAGCCTATTCTGATTACATTTGAATAAATGACGCGGAATGCTAAGTGGTTACTTCAATGGGACTTATAAGCCATTAGTGTGTGGTAATGATATGCTATCCAAACACCCCCATGACTGGAAATAAATTGTTTCTTACTTGGCTCAACTATAATAAAGGTCATGTTGAATTTCTACAATCGGCTCTACTCCCTAACCTCGGAACGGTAAAAATTTATCCTTTTTTCTGGATTGGATTAGGTATGCATCTTTAGCATCAGACACTTATGGAGAAAAGATTAAGTTGCTTTTCTGCTTCTGCTTATAAAGATAAGTGTAAGTAGAAACAATGAGTAATCCCAAACACCCTTTAATAACCTCGCCCCTGACCCATTAATCCAGCCACTCCTGCATTACATGCCCCCTTGAATCAGATTGTGTATATGTTAAGACTTTCAGAAAAAGTGCTCTTTCAAGTCTTTTTATTCTTCTTACTTTTGCTTGCAGGTTTGACATTATTCGCCTGTAGGTGCCCTCTATGCTACGAATGAGAAAAACAAGATCGAAATAACATGGTGTCAATATGCCATTCCAAAATTTAATGGTATATAAGGCCTGCTTACTTTTTTTTAGTTAGTTTGGTTATACTTATACATAATACAATAAAATTGTATTATGAAATCATAATTGTATTGTATTATACTTATACGTAAATGCCCTCCATGTTATTCCAAAATTTTATGAAATAACAAAGAAAGAGTTGGCACATATTCATCCATTTGCGAACTTGCGAAGTTTCTGGCATTTAAATCGATTGTACTGTAAACAAGGTGGCAAGGCGTCACTATTTCCATTCTATGTTCTTTTTGGTCGAGTAGCGCAAACAGAACATGATTGCGTGTTAAACTGAAAAATTAAACACAACTCATTTAGCTTAGATAAAAAGAATAACCTTATTGTTTAACTTATCGGTCTTTTTCATCTTTGACACCCCAGATTTCGATCACAAGAGGGGCCAAAACGATTCGTTGACAGGTAATCACTTCTTATGGAGTACTTATTATTAGTGGTCGTGCTGGTAGGTGTCCAGACTTATCTACCAACGAATGGGCTGAAACGGTTTAAAAAAAGAATAATCAGTCGTGTCATTAAAAATTTCAACAATTAGTCTTGCTTTTTATCATTAAAAAAGAATAATCAGTCTTCGATCATGGTAAGTTTGTTTGCACAACTTTAGTTTTTGTGCATATAATATGTTTTCGAAATCAAGAATTAGTCTTGCTTTTTGTCATTAAAATTCTCTGATGTAAGCTAAATGTTAGTTCTAAACGTATAACACCACCTTGATTATTCTGCACTCATGTTCACATGTAAAGTATTCCATTTTAATGGCGAGCATCATCTCATTTCTTATAGTTAATGTCACGTGCTATTATTTTTACTTAACCACTATGTTAGAATATTTAAAGCATACAATAAAGGACAAGCCACAACGCTAATAATGGGAGGATGCATTTCAATTTGTAGCGGTCTCTATGTTGAAATTTTTGGTTTACATTAGTACTGAAATAGTATGGATTTTAATAACGAAATTTATGTTACTTAGTGTGTTACAATCTTAAACTGGTAAGAAGCAAAAATACAGCAATATGCTTATATATATATATATATATATATATATATATATATATATATATATATATATATATATATATATATATATATATATATATATATATATATATATATATTGTTACTCTTGCAGGCTTCAACGGATTTCAGTGTACTGGACTTTGAAATACCCTTCTCATTTGTTTTTGTTGTGACCTCTACTATTAAATTGGTCACCATAATCATCGTTAGGGCATCCGTAACATGGCAAATCCTCATTGTATGCGTATTTGCTACGACAACTACCAAATATTTCTAGGTGCATTTACCTCTTTCCTTTTCCAGTTTTTGTTTAAAGGTAACAACCTGAGCAGATTGGGTGGTTTCGGCAATGGGTCAAAACAAGTATTTTTATTATGTGTGGATCAGATGGATATGGAAAACTTTACATTTCACCTTTTAAATATAAATGGTGTACGAGTAAGATCATAAAAATAGTTATATATTTCACTAAAAAGTACAGGTGGTGTTTGGCAAGTAAAGGATTGTTTGGCAAGTAAAGTTTAGATGCCTAATAGTTTATGGTATTTAAAAAGAAAACTACTAAGCACTTTAGAGATGTTTTTCTTACCTATTTTTGAAAGACTTATGGCCTTTGGGGGTATACTCATTATAAGATTGATGTAGAAAAGTTGAGACAGCATGAAGAGTACTTTCGATCATTATCTGGACTTCCTGTAAGCAGAAAACCAGAAGAAAGTTGATAGTTTAGTAAGTTGCAAGTTTGCATTTTCTTGCTAATTTTTCCGGGAAAATAACAAGACAGAAATATAGAAATTTGATGGTTTGTGCAATTTTAGTAGTAACCAAGATTTATGTTGGATTGAAAGCAATCAAAAAGGTAACATTGAGTACTCTTCTTGGATATGATTGTTACATATACATTATACTATATACTAAAAGGGAGGAACGCCCTCCCCGTTCAAATAAAAAAAACATAACAATTTGTACATTTTGTTGTGTGTTTCTTATTGGTTAGCCTTTGTAAGTGGGCAACATGTCAACAATCCATTCTGCTACTGTTCATCCCCCGTCCCGTTTGAGCACTGTTATGTCAACTGTAGCTCCGTTATATTGATGTACTGTAGTTCCATGTGTAATCTGATGCGATATTTCTCCCCCCTTCCCGAATCTTCTTGCTACCAATATCTCTCTAATATTACTAACACGAAATCTAACGCCCCATTATGTGAAAGCAGATTCAATCACCACACATACTCCAAGCGTGGTTTCACAAACAGATTAAGTTGTTTTGAAAAAAGAAAAAAAATAGGGGTCAAGTAATCAGCTTTTTGAGGGCTGTTTGGTATATGCTTATTACGAATATTTATCTGTTTTTTTGCTTTTGATAATAAAAACAAAATAAAAAAAAAACAAGTTTGTGGCCGTCTGGGATTGGTTACTGAAACTGCTTATCTGATAATCGGTAAGTGATATAGGTTGTTTTGGATAAGCAGTTTTTTTTGTGGTTTCTAAAAGGGGTTATTTAACTTTGTTTGTGATTAAGATGATTATTGAAACCATTTTGTGTTGATGCTTGCTTTGTTGATGTTTTGCTTTGTTGATGTTTTGCTGATGTTGGCCTTACCTTTTGGCAACACACAGGTATTTCGGGAACCCTAACACTTGCTGGAAAATCTAAGAGTTTGGATTAATCTGTTTATAGTTTTTATCATTTGGGTTTGGTTTTATTGATTGACTCATGTGTTTTTATTTATGGATTTTGATTATAGGTTGCGGCATGATATTTGTGATGAAGATAAAACAAAAGTTGGTGACGTTGATTCATTCTCTTCGCCTGTTACCACCGGTGGTAGCCAAAAAAAGATACTTTTCAATGGTTCAGATTATGGTTGGTTTCATAATTTTGCCTTCCAATGAATAGCCGTATGACAGTTGTTAACTCATTTGCTTTACGTTATTAAGGAATGTCGACTACCACACACATGTAGTTACCCGAAGCTGACGGGCATATGTTTTATGATCCAATATGTGGGATTCCAATAGGTTTCTTTAAATAACAAACACTATCATCTTTGTGCTTTATCATATGTGCAGAATTTTATGCTATTTTTTTTAATGTTTGCAGGCTATAAACCGGGTCCAAAAGTGCTGGACTTTCCAGGTGGTTGAAAACTGGATTCCAGACATGAGAGTATTGCCTGTTGGGAATTCTTTGTCAGGTATCATTTACTGAAACTATGATCTTTTACAGACACCCGTAAATGTATCATGTATAGATTTCAAGAATATCGTGGTAGAAATGCAAATAGAAAGAAGTTATATTGGTATTGCAACGAAATGCATAAATCAGAGGAACTTTATTACATTAAAAAATAATGTACTCAAAATTGTGTTTTAACAGGTTGAATTTTATTTTAATAGGTTAACAGTATGACTTTAATGTGGGGTGGATAGAGTCCGAGAACGTGTCAAAGGCAATCGGTAAAAGCTGACATAGACCAGACCAGGGCTATTAAGCAGGTGGTTTATTTGAGGAAATGTGTCTCATGGCTACTCCATATCATCAGAATAAAACCTTTTATCCTCAACTGCAGACGAAACTACACGAGTGAACATCGTGGGGGATCACTTTTAAATTACGTGAAAATAGACAAAAACGCTAGGTACCTGTTGATTGTATCTACTATTTTATCGTTCAATGTTTGTACTTTGTAGTACATCCTAAGAGGGGAAAGATATTTGTTCTATTTGTTGACGTAGTATGCTAATAGTTTTCGACATGGTTACAGGTATGCACATAGTAGTGATTATACACCAGCAGCAGTTACAGGTACGTGAATCTGCAATTTGAATATCCGTTGAATTAACACTTTCTTTTAGTGTCATCTCTGTATGAAACTCATGGCCCAAAACTATGTTTCGACCCTATTGAGTAACGGTTACAGGTACCTTTTGAGCCTCATTGGACCAAAAGTGGGCTGCATAGAGAACCAAAAGATTAAGGGACTCGCGGTAATGACAAAATTATACAGCTAAAGCGGCCTGAAGGTCAATTTATTTGTGTTTAAATTCAATATAATTACAAATATAAAATGATTGCAAATGTTAACATTAACTACTCGAACAGATGATTTGTGTAACAGCAGGTTATTGACCCGTGATAGAGTTATTGCAGCAGCTTATTTACTATTGCAGTCGAGCTCCTATTGTCGTATACATCGGAGGAGCCGCAGCTACTATTGCACTCAAGCAACTGAAATGATTGTTTGGCATCAAGGACTTTGCAAAGAAGACCGATATAGTTTCTGTCATGCGCTCTGTCATCAGCTCCGTACATCATGAAGTTAGTCGCCTATTTGTTTCAAGTTATTTATAAACAATTTTTAGCTATACATATGAGTTTCTAACTGTTTCACTTTAGCTAAGCTCTTTTTTATTAATTTTTCTTTTTAGGGGAAATATGATGTATATGGCAGAAAAAGTGGACATCAGGACTGACGTATCCAAGCGGGTGCATTGGATTGTATGCTAGGCTACGTGTTTATTGGAAAGTAAGGCAGTTTCAAGTTACACGCATGTCAAATGTGTTGGGTATTTGGTCAAAACTGGCAAGTTTGCAAAGCTTGGAAAAAATGGGGTGTGGGCTACGTTATGCAATTAACGGATTACCTAAAGGTATGTTACAACTTTTGAAACACCCATGATTGATCTATCAACGAAAAAACAAAGAAAATAACCTACCCGAGACCCAAATAATATTCGTGGTTTCTAATAATTTGTGAAATAAAAAAAAAAAAAAAAAAAAAAAAAAAAAAAAAAAAGATGAAATCTTTGGTGTTATTACTTGATATAATTTATGTGTTCGTGTTAATTTTATAATAAAAATGGTTTGCAAGTCAAGTGGGATGAGTGGTTGACAAATTATAAAGACGCTTGAGGAAGAGGCTAGGCGTTTGGCTAGATATAGTTTCTTTTGTGTTTATGCAGCCACGTTTACCTCAAAAACACATCCTATGGCGGTCCGTGACCGCAAAATCAGCCGAGGTACGCAAATGCCTATGTTTTTTAGTTTTCCATAAATGATCAAATACGTAGTTACAATGAGTAATCCCAAAGACCCCCATAACCATAGATTATGCATGATATGTTTAAAAAAATGTTGGATTATGTTTGTTTAAAGTTTTTAAATATGCATAGCTTCTGGACTTTATTTGTTGTTTCCATTGCAAATGGTACTTTCACATTCCCGCCGTTATGTGGTAGCCACGCTTCCGGTCCATAAATCGATACACTAATCGAATGGGATTGAAGTTTTACAAGGAATGATTAAAGATAGTGAAAGAATTTACATTTTACATTTATATATGATAAGAGGTAGGGAAAATCTTATAATTACACATTTATCATAAAAGCTAAGTAGTTTGACTCATGCTGCCACATCTGCTTAGGTGCCTTGGTTGTGTTTTGCATCTGCTATAGAGGCATGTGGTATATGGTGTAGACCTTTCTCCCCGCCCCCCCCCCCCTGTGAAGTGTGTAGGTGTTGCATAGTACTTGCAGACTTGCAGCTGTCTAAAACAAAGCTGCAGTTTTGCGGCATATCCAAACGCACCCTAAATATTCTTGAAATGAAGTGAGCGAGTATGCCTAAAAGACTTCTATATCTGGTCCTATCTATTGTTATGCTTAGTACATGAATGTTTATTAATTTAATTCGTTGAATATGCTAATGTCATAAAATAGCAACAAACATATCTTAGTATTCCACATATGTCAGTATATTTATGATCATTACCAATTTAGACATCAAACTTCGTAAATATATTTCGTGTTGATCATGTTTATGTTACAAAATAGAAGCATATCCATACACAATGTGCACCTTTTGACCCGCTTTCTACTTTTCTTTTTAGCAGAAGCATTGTGCATGTTTCATACGGAGGTTGAGGCTGAATTGACGGATGAAGCGAATCATGTGAAGCCACTTCGTCAGGTATTCAATCTTTCATCAGCGAGATGTGATGAATGAGAGACGTTATTTCAGCCTTTGTCCAGCGAAAGAAGGGATATATTCAGTTGAGTGTAATTCATCTCTATCAACTTTATAAGCACTCTCGATCTGTATGTCAGTTGTGGAATGCAGAAAGTCATCACAGTATTTGCAGAATCCAGAACCTCTACTCTCTCTTCAGCAATCTCTTCCATTTTCGTTGAATTTTTAAATTCACTCAAAGTCGATAGCATGAAAACTAAAGTCACGAAATGTGGTTGTCCTTAATGTAGCTTACAATTTATGGTATTGTTATGGTTTTGCATACAAAACTCACTGCAACAAAAAGTATGACCTATTCAGTTGTGCATGTTTCATAGGGAGGTTGAGGCTGAATTGACGGATGAAGTGAATCATGTGAAGCCACTTCGTTAGGTATTCAATCTTTCATCAGCGAGATGTGATGAATGAGAGACGTTATTTCAGCCTTTGTCCAGCGAAAGAAGGGATATATTCAGTTGAGTGTAATTCATCTCTATCAACTTTACAAGCACTCTCGATCTGTATGTCAGTTGTGGAATGCAGAAAGTCATCACAGTATTTGCAGAATCCAGAACCTCTACTCTCTCTTCAGCAATCTCTTCCATTTTCGTTGAATTTTTAAATTCACTCAAAGTCGATAGCATGAAAACTAAAGTCACGAAACGTGGTTGTCCTTAATGTAGCTTACAATTTATGGTATTGTTATGGTTTTGCATACAAAACTCACTGCAACAAAAAGTATGACCTATTCAGTTGTGCATGTTTCATGGGGAGGTTGAGGCTGAATTGACGGATGAAGCGAATCATGTGAAGCCACTTCGTCAGGTATTCAATCTTTCATCAGCGAGATGTGATGAACGAGAGACGTTATTTCAGCCTTTGTCCAGCGAAAGAAGGGATATATTTAGTTGAGTGTAATTCATCTCTATCAACTTTACAAGCACTCTCGATCTGTATGTCAGTTATGGAATGCAGAAAGTCGTCACAGTATTTGCAGAATCCAGAACCTTTACTCTCTCTTCAGCAATCTCTTCCATTTTCGTTGAATTTTTAAATTTACTCAAAGTCGATAGCATGACAACTGAAGTCACGAAACGTGGTTGTCCTTAATGTAGCTTACAATTTATGGTATTGTTATGGTTTTGCATACAAAACTCACTGCAACAAAAAGTATGACCTATTCAGTTGTGCATGTTTCATGGGGAGGTTGAGGCTGAATTGACGGATGAAGCGAATCATGTGAAGCCACTTCGTCAGGTATTCAATCTTTCATCAGCTAGATGTGATGAACGAGAGACGTTATTTCAGCCTTTGTCCAGCGAAAGAAGGGATATATTTAGTTGAGTGTAATTCATCTCTATCAACTTTACAAGCACTCTCGATCTGTATGTCAGTTGTGGAACGCAGAAAGTCGTCACAGTATTTGCATAATCCAGAACCTCTACTCTCTCTTCAGCAATCTCTTCCATTTTCGTTGAATTTTCAAATTCACTCAAATTCGATAGCATGACAACTGAAGTCACGAAACGTGGTTGTCCTTAATGTAGCTTACAATTTATGGTATTGTTATGGTTTTGCATACAAAACTCACTGCAACAAAAAGTATGACCTATTCAGTTGTGCATGTTTCATGGGGAGGTTGAGACTGAATTGACGGATGAAGCGAATCATGTGAAGCCACTTCGTCAGGTATTCAATCTTTCATCAGCGAGATGTGATGTATGAGAGACGTTATTTCAGCCTTTGTCCAGCGAAAGAAGGGATATATTCAGTTGAGTGTAATTCATCTCTATCAACTTTACAAGCACTCTCGATCTGTATGTCAGTTGTGGAATGCAGAAAGTCGTCACAGTATTTGCAGAATCCAGAACCTCTACTCTCTTTTCAGCAATCTCTTCCATTTTCGTTGAATTTTTAAATTCACTCAAAGTCGATAGCATGAAAACTAAAGTCATGAAACGTGGTTGTCCTTAATGTAGCTTACAATTTATGGTATTGTTATGGTTTTGCATACAAAACTCACTGCAACAAAAAGTATGACCTATTCAGTTGTGCAAGTTTCATGGGGAGGTTGAGGCTGAATTGACGGATGAAGCGAATCATGTGAAGCCACTTCGTCAGGTATTCAATCTTTCATCAGCGAGATGTGATGAACGAGAGACGTTATTTCAGCCTTTGTCCAGCGAAAGAAGGGATATATTTAGTTGAGTGTAATTCATCTCTATCAACTTTACAAGCACTCTCGATCTGTATGTCTGTTATGGAATGCAGAAAGTCGTCACAGTATTTGCAGAATCCAGAACCTCTACTCTCTCTTCAGCAATCTCTTCCATTTTCGTTGAATTTTTAAATTCACTCAAAGTCGATAGCATGACAACTGAAGTCACGAAACGTGGCTGTCCTTAATGTAGCTTACAATTTATGGTATTGTTATGGTTTTGCATACAAAACTCACTGCAACAAAAAGTATGACCTATTCAGTTGTGCATGTTTCATGGGGAGGTTGAGACTGAATTGACGGATGATGCGAATCATGTGAAGCCACTTCGTCAGGTATTCAATCTTTCATCAGCTAGATGTGATGAACGAGAGACGTTATTTCAGCCTTTGTCCAGCGAAAGAAGGGATATATTTAGTTGAGTGTAATTCATCTCTATCAACTTTACAAGCACTCTCGATCTGTATGTCAGTTGTGGAACGCAGAAAGTCGTCACAGTATTTGCATAATCCAGAACCTCTACTCTCTCTTCAGCAATCTCTTCCATTTTCGTTGAATTTTCAAATTCACTCAAATTCGATAGCATGACAACTGAAGTCACGAAACGTGGCTGTCCTTAATGTAGCTTACAATTTATGGTATTGTTATGGTTTTGCATACAAAACTCACTGCAACAAAAAGTATAACCTATTCAGTTGTGCATGTTTCATGGGGAGGTTGAGACTGAATTGACGGATGAAGCGAATCATGTGAAGCCACTTCGTCAGGTATTCAATCTTTCATCAGCGAGATGTGATGAATGAGAGACGTTATTTCAGCCTTTGTCCAGCGAAAGAAGGGATATATTCAGTTGAGTGTAATTCATCTCTATCAACTTTACAAGCACTCTCGATCTGTATGTCAGTTGTGGAATGCAGATAGTCGTCACAGTATTTGCAGAATCCAGAACCTCTACTCTCTCTTCAGCAATCTCTTCCATTTTCGTTGAATTTTTAAATTCACTCAAAGTCGATAGCATGAAAACAAAAGTCACGAAACGTGGTTGTCCTTAATGTAGCTTACAATTTATGGTATTGTTATGGTTTTGCATACAAAACTCACTGCAACAAAAAGTATGACCTATTCAGTTGTGCATGTTTCATGGGGAGGTTGAGGCTGAATTGACGGATGAAGCGAATCATGTGAAGCCACTTCGTCAGGTATTCAATCTTTCATCAGCGAGATGTGATGAACGAGAGACGTTATTTCAGCCTTTGTCCAGCGAAAGAAGGGATATATTTAGTTGAGTGTAATTCATCTCTATCAACTTTACAAGCACTCTCGATCTGTATGTCAGTTATGGAATGCAGAAAGTCGTCACAGTATTTGCAGAATCCAGAACCTCTACTCTCTCTTCAGCAATCTCTTCCATTTTCGTTGAATTTTTAAATTCACTCAAAGTCGATAGCATGACAACTGAAGTCACGAAACGTGGCTGTCCTTAATGTAGCTTACAATTTATGGTATTGTTATGGTTTTTCATACAAAACTCACTGCAACAAAAAGTATGACCTATTCAGTTGTGCATGTTTCATGGGGAGGTTGAGACTGAATTGACGGATGAAGCGAATCATGTGAAGCCACTTCGTCAGGTATTCAATCTTTCATCAGCTAGATGTGATGAACGAGAGACGTTATTTCAGCCTTTGTCCAACGAAAGAAGGGATATATTTAGTTGAGTGTAATTCATCTCTATCAACTTTGCAAGCACTCTCGATCTGTATGTCAGTTGTGGAATGCAGAAAGTCGTCACAGTATTTGCATAATCCAGAACCTCTACTCTCTCTTCAGCAATCTCTTCCATTTTCGTTGAATTTTCAAATTCACTCAAATTCGATAGCATGACAACTGAAGTCACGAAACGTGGCTGTCCTTAATGTAGCTTACAATTTATGGTATTGTTATGGTTTTGCATACAAAACTCACTGCAACAAACAGTATGACCTATTAAATTAAATTTATAAATTGGTTTAAGAATCAATGAAGTGCACGACTGCTCCAGTTTACTATATGATCTATTAGCAGCCAAGAGGTAAATGTGTTTAATACATGATTTATTAGCAAGCCAAGAGGTAAATGACCAATAAGATATATGTGCAGCGAATTTGTTATAGCACATTTCATACAAACGGGCTTCACAACAAGGCAATCCCGCGGCAACGCGCGGGTTACCACACTCGTATATACCCATTTGACACATGTGTTTTTGTCTTTTTGACCTTTTGTACGTGCCTTTTTTCCTTAAAAAAATCGCACAAGTATAAAAATCTTGCACATATAACTATACTAAAATTTCAGAAAGTCTTAGGGTGTGTTTGTTTTTTTTTATAAAAAGTCTTACTAGCCCTCTTACTCTTATCAGTAAAAGGTGGTAAGACGTTTTGCTTGTTTGTTTTTTTCTTTTGAGTCAGACTCAGTTAAACATATAACATCTTACTCAGTAAGAGGTGGGAGACTTGTCTTACTGCCTCTTACTCGATAAGAGATTGAAGACTCATGTTAATATAATATATTTGATGGTTTATTAACTATGTTATATTTATGATAAAAAGTTTTGTTTCATATCTTCATAAGTTACTTAATTAAGTAGCAGAAACGAGCACTTAAAATCATTCGGACAATTATAAAAAAAACAAACAACATTATTTCGTTCAGATTTAGACTTTCTAGCCACCTCTTACTGGTAAGATGATTCGGACAATTATTATTCACATTCAGACCTAAAACATCTTAATGAAATAAACACACCCTTAATAAAACGTGGTCAAGCCTGGCTACTATGTCTTACATATATTATCACTAAAATGTCACTAAATTTACTAAAGCTGTCACTATAATTTAAGTCTCCCCATCGCTCCTTCCTCCACCCGTTTTGAACAAAACAAGACTACAACGTACGCCAGCAACGTATATATGAAAAATTAATTTGTAGACATTATGTTGGTCTAGTAGATTAACTGATTAAGGACTTTCGGTCATATTAAACTATACTTTTTATTAAAGTAATATATTGGTCATGAACTGATTCACTGCTGTGGAAATAATTCCTACATTGAATAATATAGTTGAACGACTTGTCATTTACTAATATTCAAACAAGAAACAAGCTGACCATGTATTTTACTGTTATAGGCACAATGTTATTCATCTTGCGATTAAATCCAATTCAGTTGAAATATATACATCGTTTTATCACTTATGTGATTTATTGATGGAGTTTTATCATCAAAAAAAGGTCAACTGATGTGGTCGATTACTCCAAATAAGTTGAGCTTTTACATAATCATGACAATCTTATTATATATGGGATACAATGTTCATAGAAACTACGAACGATATACCGACCAAGTTCGGCAACTAAATGAAAAACAACGCAGTTTGCTCTTTTCAAAGACTTTCGTAATGTAAATCTAATTCTTTACATTAAGAAGTGCTCTAAGAATTGCATCAATAAATCCGTCAACATTGAACATAAGGTGTCCAACGCCAGCGAACTCATGGTACTTCACCCATCCGAGTTGTTGAACGATATGACGTTGGAGTGTCACAGGCACAATCAAATCTTCAGCACCCATCCATAAATGGACAGATCCTTCGTTATCTTGAAATGGATTTTCGAGATCCATTGGATCAAAGTCCCACTTTCCGAATCCAACATTCAAGTCTCGATGGAGTGACTCGTATTCTCCTTGTTGTGTTGGGTGAGATTTCATCATTTGTAGCTTTAACACCCACAAAAAAACATAAGGAGTAGCATAAGCATTCCCCACCGCAGTTAAGCATAAATGATTCAAGTCATTACTTTTCCTAGTAAATATTCCATACTCAACATGGAGTAGATCGAGAGTCATTGATTTCTAACCAATGTACCATCTTCTAGCTCTTTTCAAATCATTAATAACATTTAATTAGAAATTAAGGAAGATTCCTTATTATCATTAAACATAAAACTGCAGGGGAAGTAATTACATTTAGATTTGGATGCAGACCATATTCAATTGGGGCTAGCCCTACATGTAATACTCGGTGAGTTTTGAGCGCCGTATTCTGAATAATCTTCCTTGTTGTGAAAGTTTCGTGCGAGTATCTTGAACTCGAGTGTGTTCTTATATTCACTTGGGTTTGATTATTGTTTATCCGATATCGAGGCGCTCACGAGTTGATATGATTCATTTACAACCTTAATTAGAAGAATCGTTGAGCTTTTGAAGTTCTATATATGTCTGCTTCCTAACATATTGCAACTGAATTATGATAATAAGAAAGAAAGAATGTTGTGCCTAGATTCTTTCCTAATTATGTGCTTACAACTATCTGGATTAGCTTATTAATTGGTTTGTGCTAAAGTGAGTCATTTTGTTGTGACCAATGAAACAATGGTACCCAAATTACGAAATCAAAGAGCTTTTGTCTTGTGAATGGCAGTCAAAGAGAAGCTATGACTCAAGACAAGATTATAAACTGGTATCCAAGGAAAGTTATGGAATAGTCATTATGCAACCAAATTAATGACTCCCATGAGCATTTGTTCGTTAAGTGTGATTACAAACACATCTGATCTATGGAGTGAAATGAAACAGTTAGCTAAGGTAAATGATTAAAGTGACAACTGGAAAGAGGTTACTGGGAAAATAGCAACTAAAGCAAGTACAATTAACATTTGGAGTGTACTAAGAAGATTGGTTCTAGCTGCTACTTACTATATTTAGGTGGCAGGAAAGCAGCCTATAAGAATATTAATTTCAAGATGTAAAGAGATCACGAGAAGAACTCTCAAAAGTTATCACTGATAATGTTAGAAGTAAACTGACAAGCTTAATTTAAAGTTCATGCTTCTTCGAATGATTTAAGAGTTTCTGAACTTTGACAACTTATAATGTATATGAAGGCAAAACAGTGTGATTTGGGGGTATGTGGACAGCTTGTATTGCATCTTTCGAGTTGGAGATTGAGTTTATGTCTTGTTTCTGATTCCGCTACTTGTTGATACTTCTATACAATATGTATTGTCAATTTGTCATGATCAAATTTTTATATGCAATCAAACAATTTTATATCGACCTTCTTATAAAACTCAAATGTACGACCTCTAAACTATGATCAGTAAGAAGTCTCAAGGAAAATTTAATTAATATTATCTGCAACTTAATATTATTCTCTGTAAAAATGTTTCTAGATGTAATACGCAATCATTCAGTAGTTTTTCTTCATAAAACAAAACTTCACTAATTCTCGTTAAAAGAAATAGTTTTCAAATAAATAATGGTTTCAACTTTTTTGATATTTTTTAAATGCAGAAAAAAATAGTAAATTCGGACACGAGTAATATAAATTATGCATGCACTGCACATGTCAAACATTTATAAATTAACTATAATCAAATTAAATACCCATCATTTAGAAGCTAATTTATTTTCCATACAAAGTTAATGGTTTTTTGGCTATAAACTAATGAAACCGTGAACCTTAAAAAAAAGCACATGGAGAAAAGACAATAATACGAATCTTTTTGTTCCCAATTAAGCTGGTCTCTTATTCATTTACACCAAATAGGGAACAACAGTTTTTTGTTTAGTTACTTTGATGGTGTATACACGTGGAATATTTAACTCGACTTAGTTAACGAGATCATGTGAGACACACAAACTTGAAGTATTTTAACTAACGAACGTGGATATCATAGCAAAGTTACCAACAACAATATTACACTTAGGTTTGGATTTTGATCTTGTTTAGTGATCTTTGTCCTCCTAGTTTCAAGTGAGTATTAGGGGATTATAAAGATATGTATGCGTAATGTTGGAGTCCTAAATTTCATTCGTGATTCTTGCATGGTTTAGATAATCGAAGACTTTTAAGTGAAGACCTGGTACCTGATTTGGATCCATGCGGGCATATAACTTTAATAAGGCTTGCATGTCTGAGGGACAAAGAATAGCGGTGCTTCCGTCAATAATAGAAAAAGAAGGGAACCATTTTTTAGAGTTCCACCAGTAACTCAGCCATGGTACGTAATGAGCAACTCGGTAAGCCCATTGATCCTGGTAAACTTGCCGTGAAAATGCTTCATTGGTTAAGTTTGAAGGCAGGTTAGGCCACCAAAAATTGATGCCTGGAGCGATAAGAACTGCTCCGGCAAGCCTGTTAGTTCCATATATAGATATATCATCGCAAGACGTATAAAAATTAGTTAGATTACAACATCAAAGAGCTTATAAGTTTAAGTCCCAATTAAGAGAGACATGTCTTCAAGTATCTGACACTAAAAATAGATAATAAATATTACTATATAATGTTACTCTACAATAACTATGTAGAAATGCATTGAAAATATGCATGCAATTATACAAACCAACCTGTGAGGGATATACTTGAGACACGACCAAACAATCATGCCACCCATAGAATCTCCAATTACATAGAACTTTGGTCCGAGGTTCAACTCATCAGCGAACTCTACTTCAATATCAAAAACCACGCTCTTAACGGTTCTATCAGGGTCGGGGTCACTCTCTCCATAAGCAGGCCGATCTATTGAAACAATGTGCGCTCCTAGTTCTTCAACAACACCCTGTAATTAATAAATAACCTTACTGAGAAGCTATTACGCCGAAAAGGATGATCGACATACAATAAAGTAAAGGAAAGTTTTGTACCCGTGAGGCTGTGGTGACATAAGGGTTATTGTACTTGCTACTACCAAAGCCATGAAGGAATATTATCTTAGACTTGGCTATATCTTTTGGGACACCTGATTCTTCGTACGCTAAATATCTTCCATCACGAAGCTTTATCCTTCTGGAAGTAATAAGAAGTCCATCTGGTGAGCCTAATGTTTTGGGAGGTGGTGGAATTGCTGTTTGATAAACCCATGCACAAAACCCCGCCAAGACGACAAGTAGTAATCTCGTCAAGGTTCCTAGAAAATAACAAAATATATATTCTAAGTCAGATTATAATTATTGAAATATTGTTTTTTGAAACAAGAACTGAGATGATGGATAGAAATGGAATTAACAAATCACACTCGCCTGAGGATGAATCGGGTTTGGATTTCCGCGTATGAGATCTGGCTGATGCTGCTGAAATCATCTTGTTTGGACCTAGTGACATTGTTGTTTATGAAAATATGAAATAGAGTTTAGTGTGGGGATATAGAAAATTAAGGTTTCAAGGGTTTGCACTTAAAGAATGAAATTATTGATTGTTTAATGGGCGCATGGCCACATGGTTTTAAATCTTATTATTCCGATAAATTTGGAGTTGCTTTTAGTTGATCCAAACAATGAGTCATTAGTGGTCAAGTAATGGAGTGGTTATGATTTTCATCATAATCACAGATTATTCGTAGGATTATTTGTTCCAAAAGATAAAAAGCCATTAACGATACTAAAATATAAATTTGTAGGATTATTGTACGTATTTTTCTTTTTTCTGATCGAATTTTTGACCAAGACTTGTCAACCTTTCACAAGACTTCTGGCGACAAAACCAAACAAATGACCTTTGCATTTTTCATAAATTTCACAACAAAGACGACTTAAAGTTAGGGTGTATGGCCATAAAGAATAGGTAACATAATGAATAATGGTGCTTGGTACTATATAATGCAATTACCCATTATTCATTTTTGAGTAATGAGTTATTACCCACTAACTTGGGGTAATGAATTTGATTAACTTTATATTCCTTATGCCTTTCCCATTGCTATTCCCCTCTACAAACCAAGTATGCCAACGATTGTGTGAATTTTGACTGTATGCTATTGACACTAGTACAGAAAGTATTTAATGAAACGGTTAAATGAGGTTTTTTAAAACGGTATTGAACCGTTTTATAATAGAGCCTAGTAAAAGATGAGGTAATTATTTAAAGCGGTTCTAGACCGTTGTAAAAAAATGGGTTCCTTTTAAAACATTTTTGAAGAACCTTCTAAAACATTGTTGAAGAACCGTTCTAAGACCACTCTCATCAGTGGCATTAAAGCCACGTTAAGGAGGGAATTTTTGCACTTTAACGTGCGTTAACTTGAGTTACCCGATGTGTGTAGCTGCGTTAACGTGGCGTTAAGGTGCTGCGTTAGCACCTTAACGTCACGTTAAGGGTGTTGTTTGTAAAAAAAAAAAAAAAAAAAAAAATTACACTTTCGGCCCTTGTTGTTTGAATACGATTTTTTTTTTTTTTTTCATTTGTGCCCCTTGTGTTTTAGTATTGTGTTTTAGATGCAATGGATAGATAATTTTTCAAGATATAATAAAACTTGTAACGTCGAATATCTTAGCAAACTGAAACTACATTAAACATCAACTAGAATACATTAAACATGAAATTGAACATACATTAAACAACGACTTGAAAAACAACAAACGATTATCGTAAACAGCGAACGATTAATGAAAAGTATCATCTGAATCTGGGTAACCATCTTCAGATGATTCGGAAGGTGTGAAAATACCACACTCCCACCTTTTCCTGCGTTCTTCAGCCTCTTTTGCTTCCCGCTCCAAACGAGCCCTTCCCTCTTCTCTTTCATTATATTCCATTTCCTGCAAGACCTGCATGTCTTGATCCATTAAGCGAAGTTGTTCATCAGTTAACCCATACGGATTTGGGTCTTCGTTGGCAACCGGTGGATTGTGCACCGGTTCATCATGTTCCATTTCCCACAAGACCTGCATGTCTTGATCTATTTGGAAAACCGGAAAGGTATGCTCTGGGGGAGTATGGAATTCTTCATTATCGCGAGGTGGACTTGGAAACTGTTGTCCAAAATCCTTTTTGCGAGGTGGGCTTGGAAATTGTTGCCCGAAATCTTTTCTGGAAGACATTATGAATTAGAGATGTTTGGATCTAGAGTATTTGAGAAGTTTGGAATGTGTTTTTGTGTGACATGTGTTTCAGAAGCATGGGTATTTATAGGGTACAAATGCACACGTTTTATTAACGTGACTTTGAATTTTAATTGTTGTGACTAAGATGCGTTAACGCAGCGTTATTATGGTGTACTTTAGTTTACGTTTGAATTTGAATAATACTCAGCGTTAACGCTACTTTAACGGCTTATTTAACGGGTAATTTCCACTATAAAAACCATCTTCACAAGACTTCATTTTCTCACACTAATTTAAACACAAACACAATGGCTAACGAACCAGCAGAGGTGCAAAGGGCTATCCTCAACCGATTACGAACAGAACAAGAAAAAGAACTCAAACTTATTAACAGTTTGTTTGGCAAGATAACTCGTATTATGCTACAAATGCATAATCGTGCTCCAGAGATCGAAAGGCTGCGTGAGTTGCCTCAAGACCATCCAGCTATCAGGGTCGGTCTAAAAACTCTACAAAGAACTAATGAAACAAATCTAGAACTTCATGTCGCATTGAAGATGGTTAGGGAGCAGGTGTTACAAGTGTGGGAGGAGAAATCTGATCTTATCAATAATTACAACTCCATATAAAATTTCGTATCGTATTTTAATGTTTTTTTTAATTTCGTTGTAATTTTATTTTATTAAGTATGTAATGTTATGTTATTAATGAATGTTATGTTTTTAAAAAATGATGTAATTTATAAGTTAGGGGTTGAATTTGAAAATTTATGTGTAAAGTTGAGTTAAGGTATGTTAAAGCTGAGTTATTGTTGTGTGGGTTAAAGCTGTTGGGAATAAAATGCTTAAGTCAAAGAGTCTGCCAGATGAAGTATTAGGTCTGCTAGTTCTTTTTGAAGAAGTTGAAGATAAACTAACATTACCTTCTGGGTGAGAAGGTACTGCTAGTTAAAGAAGGTCCTGCCAGTTGAATGTCAAGTTGTTAGATATTTATTTGTAGATATTTAGTTGTATTATTAGTCTTTGTACAATGTAACACGTTAAATAAAAGTAGTTTAGTCTTCTATGTTGTGCAGTAGATAATACTGAGTAGTTTACATTGAAAGTTGTAATAGTAGGTTAGAAAGTCTTGTTATCTTATGCAACTTGATAACTTGTAAAAAGGGTTCCTTATCCTATAAAAGGAACCCTTAGTCATCACCTTAAAAATATCTCTTCAACTAATAACTTTGTCATATTCAAAACACTACAACCTCTCTAGTAACTTAGTTACAAATTCACAAATCCCTTTAACAAATCAGAGATTCAAGGTTACCTTTGTAATTCTGGTGATAGTTTAGATCACCCGTATTATCTTATAAATAATATTGAATCGTTTTGTGTTATTCAAGTTGTGTTCATTGTTCATTATAATTCACGTTTGCATATTCATCACCTTTGTTCCTTTAAGTGTGGTATAGTAAATTCCGCGTACTAAATCACATTCATTCCTAAATATCCCAAACACATTATTAAGATCAACATCCCAATTGTTTGTATAATCCTTCACAAAAGGATAGTTAAGTTAAAGGGTGAAAAAGCTTACATGGCATGACTTAAAATTTAAGGCTGAGTTAACTGATGTCTGATGTGAGTGGCCTAAGGGTGGAGAGAGTGGTTTCACCTATCCCTCCCTTCACCAATTTTCCACATCATCAATATCTAATAAAAACCTTCTAACTCACACTTCATCAATTCACCCAAATTTTCACCAATTTCTCACACTTCATCAATTCACCCAAATTTTCACCGTTTTGATTGTATTGGTTTTACCTAATCACTAGCAAACAAAACACAACAACTGACAACAAAGATTGTTACTTCTCACCACAAACACTTTGATCTTAAAACAAAGTCATCGTAAGATCTACACACACTAAAAAACACACACAGTTAGAATACAAGAATGAGAGAACCAAATAGTAATAATGAGAGTAATAATAATAGCAGTAGCAATGCATCATCACCACCACCATCACCACCACAAGCACTTTTAGAAAGACTTACAGATTATGGTCAAGAAGATGCTTTTGCTTTCTGGGATCAACTCTCTTCTAATCAACAAAATTACCTTGTTCAAGAAATTGAGGTGCTTTGTTTTCATTAGATCCCTCATAAAAATTTGTTATTTACCTTGTTCAACAAAATTTGTCTCACTCTCTCTCCTCAGTGAATACTACCGCTCCTTTTCTTTACCGAGTTTCACCGCCCCACTCGCGGCGGTGTTACCGCCTAACCAATCACTTCACCGACCCACTCCCTCCACCCTAAAAGAGCAAATATTAGTAAAAAATATATATATACATATATATTATATATATATATATATATATATATTATATATATATATATATATATATTAGTAATATATATATATATACATATATATTATATATTTTATTGTTATTTGCTTATCACATCAAAAAGAAATTACAGTACCATTTACCACGTCAACAATCAACAATTTGCTAACCACATCAAGTCTCAAATTGTTCATCATCTAGGTGCCTCTTTAAACAACTAAGTACAAAAACCCATAAATTAGAAAACATCTTATATACAGTACATAATTAACAATTATTACATAAATTGATAAATTATGCCTAAATTCATATGGGTATCTGTGTATTCTCATATACAAACTAAAACAACATTTATAGATCTACAAAGAGACGAAGGAAAAAAGAAAACATGATCTACAAGTTGAAGGTTGGTCATATCCATGTTCAAATTAACAAGACCTGCAACAATAGAAAATTCACATAAACCTCAAAGTAGAGTCATTAGATCTAAAGCAAACAAATCATAAAAATAAAATATAAGAATTATTCAGATCTATAACAAATGAACCTTATCAGATCTTGTGGCAAACTGGTGGTTCTTGTGTTTGGGTCACGGTAGTTTAGTTGATGATGAGAATGTGCTCTCGATTTCCGGCAAGTGGCAGTGGTAGAGGCAAAATGTTATTTGTATGTGTGTGTTTGTGAGAACATTGAAGATAAGAAAAAAAAGATAAAGATAAGTGCGTACCAGTGCTAGTTTGTCATTTGGTTTATCTTTTCAATGTTTCCCTAAGATCAAGAGTAATGGGGCGTTGAAGTGGGCTTAGTTGCCCCTTCAACGCCCGTTGGCCCACCTCCATGGGGCGTTGAAGCCCGTTGAATGCAATAAAAATCAACGAGCGTTGATGCTACAACGGGCGTTTCTTTATTTCATACTGACAAAGTTAACTTTAAAGTCAATAAAAGCAACACTGTTAACACTCTCTCTCTCTCAAGTTAAAGTTAAAGCACTGACAAAGTTAACTTTAAAGTTAACACTCTCTCTCATGCTTTAAAGTCATTCAACGCCCCAACCCATTACCCCCATTTTACCCCCAATTTTCTTCAACGCCCTTCTTCTCTCACTGCCAAGTGTCAACATTTGCCCCAACCCACACCCACCACTTCAACGCCCATTACTCTTGGTTTATCTTTTCAATGTTTCCCTAACAACCGTCGTACAAAACGCGAAAAAGAGAAATAGAGGGAATAATATCCCATTTTTAAATTGCGAAATTTTTTGAAAATGCTTTTTTATATAGCGATTACTAAAAACCCGTACTATAAAATGTTTTGGGATATGTAACCGTTGTAAATAACATTTTTTTGAAACGGTTTTACAAATGTATGTTCTATAAAATGGTTTTTCAGATCTTTTAGAGCGGTATAGTGTAAAACCGTTATAAAAAGGGCGTTGTAAAAAACACTTTTTGTAGTAGTGTGAGATGTGTCTTTTTGTCACAACACAAACACAACTTGGCCTAACACGGTCTATTTAGCCCATTTATCTCAACGAGCCACGGGTTACATGTATGTAACCTGTTTAATATACCACTCGGTTGTGTCCAATGTACGTGTTACATGTATTATCACTTCTCCTGCTTAACATACCACAACTTGTCCAACGAGCCACGGGTTACATGTATGTAACCTGTTTAACATACCACTCGGTATAGTCCGGTTTATCCCTAAACGATTCTTTCTGGCGTATCTATACCCTAAATCGTCTTTTAGGGTTTGAACCGATTTTGGTTTTCTTGATCGCACCACCTTCTGATTTTTATCTAGGTAGGTTTAACAATCCTCTTATATCTTAATCGGTGTTAGGGTTTTGTTGTAATCGATTTACTAAATACTTGGTACGATCATCATTATGGGAGCAGGCTAGGACTTGGATTGTCATGTGTATTAAACCCTAATCTTGTCTTAGGGTTTTTTCTATTCCGTTTGTACGTTGCATGCTGGTGGTTGATTTATTTGTGGTCTAAGTTGGTTATTTGATTGTGTTTGTGGGTTAAGAGAGATGGAAAAGGGTTTTCTAAACGCTAATAGTGCATCCAAACGATTGAAATCTGATGGCAAAGGGGGGTAGTCAGGTTAACGAGTCAAGTAAGGGTAGTAGTATGGTGGGTTCTTCAACTGAATTGGCCGATCAATTTAGTTCTGAAAATGAATACTTGACGCGTAATCTTGCTAACAAAGTGGTGAATTCTGATGGTAAACCTTTGGGTGAAATGGTGCAACGATTATGGGGTCCTCTTCTAGTTTGGCCGATCAAACTAGGATGAATGAAGATCTCATTAGGAGTATTGCTGCTAGGATACATAGTATGAGTAGGAATAAAGACGGACAGGGTACTGTTCCACAACTAGCTCCAATTATTTATGATTGGAATGTTGATGATGGCGATGTTAATTTGTCTACGCTAGTGGACAAGAATGTGAATGTGCAGCCCTTGAGAAATGTTAATGTTGAGAGTGTGGTTTCTCAACATTTAGATGTTAAATTTGATGATACGGTGGTTTATGTTCCTAATGACTCGTCTAAAGGTCCAAGTATACCTTCTCCAACCCCAATGACTTGCGATACGAGTGAAGGCACAGGTAATTCTATTCCGAAGGCTGCTGAAACCAGCCATAACGTGCATGTGTGTCCTCATTCCTTTGCTAATATTGTGAATCAGGATAGTACAACTAGGAAGGTTAATTTCAGGCCCTTGTTCAATGAGATTCGTGTGGAAAACCATGATACGATGTTACCGAAGGCTGCTATGGAGAATGTGTTAGTGCAAATATTACGATATTTAAACTAAACGGTTTCTTCAGTTTTAATAATGACAAACATGTAACTTGTAATGCATAACGTAAAATGCACAAGTTACTTGTAAACACAAATCATCAATGCATACTTACATTAACATCTCTCGACATCTCAAGTATTCTTCAACAAAGTCGTAGATTTTCATCCCGACGTAAATCACTCAAGGTATGAACAAACAAATCTACAACTTGACTAATGATCAAAGGATTATATTTTTCTCTAAACTTCACATTTTTAATGTGACAACATTTTTTTCAAAAATACATTTTACAAAATATTTTTGAATTAAAAAGAAATGTTTTAATTTGAAAAATAAGTTTAAAATCACCAACAGCTATTTCCCCCCCCCCCTAAATTAGCTCCAAACTTCCCCAAATAAACCTTCACCACTAAAAACAAATACTGGAGCGTCCCTTGTCTGGCACGGTACCATGGTACCACTAAATTTAGTGGTACCGTCGGGTATTTAGTGGTACCGTTTGTCTGTAACGGCTAGTTTTTTCTTTGCCTATAAATAGCGGACCATTTTACACTTCCAACTTGACTTTTTCAGTCAGTTTTCTCTGGTCTAATCCCTTCTTAGTTAGATCACTTTCTTTGATCATTTAGAGAGTTTTTCTTTTCTTTAAAAGTGATTCTTTCATCCAACCAAAGATCACCTTCATTCCTCCATTAGTCCAATAGAAGAACACAAAGTATCAAGAAGATACAAGGTGTTAGAGTCATTGTGTAGTGCACTTGCATTAATTTTTGTTTACTTGTTGTATCTAGACATACATCAAGTTGTCACTGTCTTGTTTAGTCATCTTGTGTGGATCATTATGATCTTGTAGAGATCGGGGAGATCTTGTGTAGCTTGTGTTGATAGTGAGTAGATCGGGTAGATCGTGTGAAGATAGGGTTGATCGTATAGATCATGAAGATCGGGTAGATCGTGAGTAGATCGGGTAGATCGAGTGTAGATCATGTGGATCTTGTAGCTTGTGTGATTTGTGAGGATGGGGTAGATCGTGAGTGAGATTTGTACTAGCTAGATTAGTACTCGACATCTAGCTTAGTGTCGGAAAATAATGTAAGCGACGCTGTTTATGTGTTTAGGCCTTAAAACACAAGGTTTGTTATGTTGGGCCATAAAACATAACGGGTTTGGTTGTACCCGAAGAAGAACTCGACATCTAGCTTTGTGTCGAAAAATATTGTAAGCAATGTTGTATGGTTTTCTCCGCCGAGAAGGGAGCTTGTTGATTAGTGGAGTAACTCTCGAGTTGGGTACTCGGGGAGTGGAGTAGGGTGAAGAGGAGCTTCCTGACCGAACCACTATAAATCTTCATGTCCAGTTTGCGCTTTCTTTACTTATCTCTGCACGTTTATTTTTGCATTTACCGCTTTACATTTATACTTTACATTGCATTTATATTTGTGTGGTTTGTTGTTTATATCATGTTAGTTGTGTTTGTATCATGGCATGTTATTACTAATATGTCTAAGTTTTTGTTAATGTGACATGCCTTACTTGTTGTTTTATATTATCTCTAGTTCTTGTAAGACTAGTGTTGACACTTTTCATATTATGTCACACTTGATCGGGTGTTTGATACAAAAGTTTTTAAGTTTTTAAATAGAAACATATTCACCCCCCTCTACGGTTTCCATAATTGGTACCAGAGCCACGTCGCTCAAATTTTTAAAACAAATAGTTTTCAAAATTGAGTACGATCCATGTATCAAATTACCTATGAAGGGGAATATAATTTGAAAAGTATTTACGTGCTTAATACTTACAAGTTTTGTTGTTAAGTATACTTTGTCATACTAGCTTCAAAGTTTTCTTAAACAAATAAAAGAAAAGAGTTTGTAAGTGTTCGGTCATGTCTTTTGAATGAGTCGTAAAGTGATGCGGTTTTGAAAGGATCGTTTGGGACAACTCTTTGTTTTATAGTAAATATATGTTTGTAAATGTTTTTCTTAGTCCTAAACATGGAAATGTTACTTAACATATTCTACATGTTCGGTATCTAGTTTACGAAGTTTTACATCTCTTCGTTACGTCGAAACAAAAATTCAGTCTGAGACAGAACTGTAACAACAGTGGACGGTACCACTAAATATAGGATGGTACCGTTATATTTAACGACACCGTGGTGTATTTAAAGGTACCGTGCATGTGTCTGTCTGTTTTCAGAATTGGGTTATTTTCATAAATTCGTATAAAATCAACCGTAAGTCCATAGGAGTTGTGCCATCTATCGTTTTAAACGTAATTGAGTCTATTTTTATTTAAAAATATCTTTATGAATTGTTTCTAAGTGAAAATATATTAGAGTCCTTAATTTGTAACGAAAGATCCTTTTAATTATGACGTTTACGCAAATTTTTGGCCAAAATGAAAAAGGGCGTTTCAACGTTTGAACATTGATGTATTTTCAAAGTAACTTGGTAAAAATCTTTAAAATGGGGAGGAAACAAATTCATTTGAAAGAAAATAAATAAAGTCAAGTTAGGTATACATTGTTATACTTAATACACAAAATGACGATAAGTATTTTTGTGTGTTACTCTAAATGGTTATTTGTTTTTCTTTGTTTCCTAGTACTGTTAGTTAATATCTTTGAGGGCTTATAGTTATCCTTAGTTGAGCTAATTATATCTATAATCACAAGCGTTTTACATACCTTGTTACTATGTGTTGATTATTAGTTTTTCGGTTTATGCGTCAATAGGACTTAGACTAGACTTCATGCACTAAGTTGCTTAATTGATTTTGCATTGCATATAGGCATAGACCTGTTTTCTTGCATATGTGTTTTCGACATCTTGCAAGTTTTAAGATGTTTTAGTAACTTTCTTAGGAATGGAAACTAAGTTGGTTGATCATGTGCGTCGAAAGATATTGTCTTACACAATTATTTTTCCAAATGTTTAAGTGTAAAAAATATATCACCTCAAAATATTTAACACTTTCTTTAAATCCGTAACATGATCTCTAAAACATTACATCCTTTTGTCTTGCTTGACCATAGGTTGTGTAAACAAGATAAAATATCATATTAATACATTAGCATTTAAGTAAAAGAAAATGTATAAAACTTGCATTGATTTAACACACACACAAAATGTTTTAAACATTTAGTATTTTATGTATGTTGTATAAAAATGGTTAAGATAATTATTTTTATACTCATGATATGTCGAAAACTAAGAATATTTTACTTAATAATATAAATAGTTTTTCGCAAATAAAAATAAATGACAATATCGAAGTAGTAAGTTAATATGTCATTAACATCACACATACAACTAGTATTATAATAAATGGAACACATTCCTTAAATTTTTATTTTCTCTTTAAAAGGAGTGATCGTGAGGGTCAAGAAAGATTTCGAGTACATATCAATTTATTATTCAAATTATGATTAATATCATCATCGAATCTAATTGACAAGTTTTCGAGTATGGAAATGAAATTGGAGTCATTATTTGTCTAGCTTCAAGATAATATCAAAATATAACAAAATATATTATCTTAAATCTACATACTCAATCACACTCGGTTGTTATGAAAATAATGACTTCCTCTCAAGACGAAAATAATATGCATCGGATCATAACTCACACTTGTGTTGAAGATGCCATATTGAGTCTTCCTGTCCAATGGTTGTATTCCAAACATTAAACTAATGTGTTTAAAAGATGCATAAAATACACAACTAAGTAGGATTGACAACTTGGATGTTTCATCCGAAATATACAAGTAATTTACATTGCAATGCAATTAGTAAATGTGTCATTTCTGAAAAACCAAACACGAGCAAACAAACAACATATGTAAAATTTGCTCATGAACGACTCAACACTCAAAATCACATGTCAAGTAAAAGTGTCACACATAATATGTTATTAACTATTATGTACGACATCAATCTTCGAGAAAATCACATGTATTTCTCTTTTCAAAAGATTGACAAAGGATAATTTATAGCATATGCATCTCATTCCCTTTGTAACATGAATGGTTGTGTTACAAGAGAATACATTGCATCTTGTTAACAAATATAGGATATTAGATTTGAATAATAACCAAATACAACATTTGTCATTGCATAAACAAGTAAAATTGGTCATACACTAAAATACTTGTTTTACTAAGCATTCGTAAGAGTGATAAGTTTCCTCTTAAAAAGGCATATTTGTTGAAATATATAATATGTCTCATTTCAATCATACATCATATAATAGTCACAAGATCTATTGAGGTAAGTAACCTTTACTAGATTCTTTTCTCAAGATATGCAAAGGTTCTTGAAACACTCTCGATGTAGTAGATTCTACATTGTATCACATTAAGGCATCTCTTGACTCTAGAAAACCAAATCATGTTAAAATAGCATGTAACAACTCAACAAACAAAGATGTTATCCAAGAGATCATAAAATGCACCATCTCCACCAAATAACCTCTAAATCTCAAACACGAAATTAAAACATTTTGCTTGCCTTTGTTAGAAGTTTTGTAAGACATGTCATCTTGTTAACCGACTTTCAAAATATGGTTAGTTGAGTCATATTAGGCCATGTATTAGTGAAATAAGCTAATATCATCATTGCTATACTTCGATAGGAAATTATAGGAATTTGAATTTTTCTAACATGAGAATGACTACTGGAAAACCTATCGCACTAGAAATTCAATTTGACCTAACGGTTGAATTGCTTCCACGAGAGAAGTTGGGTTCGTGGTATAACCTGTAAAAATGGTCGTGTTTAGCCTGAATTAAGCACCACTAGTGATAGTCTCATACTCATTCTCTAACTTGAAATTTTTTCATTCCTACATTTGACTAAAGATAGTTTACATTGGTGAACTTTATCTCCCATTAGGATTTAATTTTGAACAAGTAGTAATTAGGATCCTCCTTATCGAACCTAGATTACTTGCATCCCACATATGTGTTTCAAAATGATAACATGTTCTCGTAAGATATGATTGAATGTCTTCATGCTCTTAAATGCTAAATGATTATCATGTTTTGCATGATGTTTGCATTTATTCCTTATGTGCATTTTACATGATTTTTTTGTAAATTTTGCACCCACACTATGTCATTTTGGCACATAATGAATTAGGTATGCCTATCACTATGAACTCTTAGACATCATATAGTCATACACTAGTATCAAAATCTATAAGTTAAAGTAGTCGCGAAATTATCATAATTCCTTGGTCATCATTTCCCTTTCTTCCAGGTAATACACCCTTTTGTCACGGGGAGGTTAGATACAAACCTAGTAGAACTCGGAGTAGGTTTGACAACTTAAATATTTCATCCGAAATATTCAAGTAAGTTTAACTTGCGATCGCAATTGTTAAATGTCATATCCGAAACATCATATTCAAGCCTTTTAACAAAATATGTTAAAACGCTCATCCAAAAGCTAAAAGCTAACATCAACCTTCGGGTGACAAAGGACTCACGAGTTACTACATAAGTGATTAGTAGTTCCGTTCATCCTCGTGTTAATATACACTTCTTAAGACCAAGTATATTCATTTCCGTTAGTTCCTTTTATCCTCATAGGTTTGTCATTGTGCTTTGTGTCAAGCTCACCTCATAGATAATGAGGATCGAACTTATCCATCGGTTTTAGGGTATAAAACCAACGTATCATCCTATCTAGCCAAGAGTCCGTTGATACTCTCTTTCTTCTGAATAACGGGCAATATGCCTATACGAAGATTGATATTTTTTAGTCTCTTCTTTTTCGTTTTCAATCTTGATCACCTACCAACGTGCAGTGATCTCACAACTACAATGGATGTTCATCCCAAAAATTTCATCAATCACCCTAAAAACACCAAACCTCAATCAACTTTAAGCTATCCTTATGTTCCAAATCGAGTCTCACCCACACATCTACCACCATTGTGTCAGTTAAATACTTCATTCTTTTATATCTCAAACCCTGCTGTGAATCAGCACCATAGGCCTTGCTCTACTCCTTTCAAAACCCCATGAAACACTCGCGTACGAAGCACATCGAAATCCATAAATTAGCCAAACCTCTCAAACGCGAACCATTCAACTATCTACGTCTAGGTCTAGGAATGATGGAATACACTTCGCGAATCTCATAATTTACGTGTGTTCAAGAACATCTTTCAAATTTCGTCTTATGACTATCTAAATATTTCATTGGAAATATTAAAGTCATCCTTTATATCCCTCTAATGACTACTTACATATTTCTTTGGAAATATTAAAGCCATCTCTTCTTGTCTAGTCTCGTTCATCTCGTCAAAAGAATTTATTAGGTATAAATTCTCTCCTCGTTTCAAAAAGTCTCACTAAATCAGCGAGATTTATTCGTAAAATCCTCTTAAATTCTAATGACAACTTAAATATTTCATCTTAAATATTTAAAGTATATTTAATTTACGAAATGCAATTAAATGTCATCTCTCGTTCTCGATCAACATTTATCGAATCCCGTTGGCTTCATTCATAAAAGAATTTATTTGGTATAAATTCATTTAATCTATGGTCCAGAAAATTCACAAAATATGTGAAATTTCTTCGTCAAAAATTAAATTCTGGGTCAAAACTGACCTCAGCAGGTCACGGTACCCTTAAATAGGGGACGGTACCGCTAAATTTAACGGTATCGTCGGACCGTTGTCTGCTGAGATAGTTTATTTTGTTTTCAATTCTCACAGTTTCAAAAGCACTATCAAAACCCACTCGCTGTAGTCTTGAATCAGAACCGTCTCCTATCGGAATAGATTCTACCTATCTTCTGATTCCTTAGCTTTTTCCCCTTTCACTTCCGCATGGTACTAAACACACCATATGTTTGGTTACTTCCGTATCCATCATCTTCTCAACTTATCTACAATTCTCAACCTTTGTTCTACACTACCAATGCTTCCGAATTCCACTCATCTTCCACACACTTCCAGCGAAGAACCGCTAGGATAAGTTGAGATAACCCGTCTTCATCAACATAGTTTCTTCTATCAAAGATAACCCCACTAGAACCTTATCACTAACTCCACAACCTTGAAGATTCTATCTTCTTAACCCTTAGCACATTTTCACATAATCACATGCCTCATCATATGAATGTTCTATGAATATTCACAATGATTGAGAAGAGCTACGTGACTTCAAAGGTGAAGTTTATTGTATGCTATCCACCACATTTCATGACGTTACTAAGCTCATCGCTTCCGTCAACGTTTGTTTTCCTCTTTAATTTTTTTATTCTTTTTCAAACACATCTTGTTTGGATGGTCATTGATTAAGGGGGAGCGAAAACACACTCATATAGTCCTTCACCAAACACTCTCAAGAACACACAAATGTAGTTCTTATTCCCTAGAATTATCTACAACACTCAACCTTTACAACTAAACTTCACTATTGACAGTGATATTTTGTTTAAGAATCTTTAACCCATCGATCACTTCACTCAAACGTTACAACTATTCTTCACTCTTGATAGTGATAGTTAGTTTAATAACCTTCAATCCTCACAATCATCATGCCCAAAGTGTATAACTACACAATCACACAAAATCCTTTATACACTAAATCATCTAACTCACAACTAGGATCATCCAAAACTAGAATTCTAGAACTTCGTTACCTCAACCCTGTTAGAGATATTCGCCCACAATCCTGTTAGGATCACATGCACATTTTCCTTTTCTCCTTTGAAATATATCATGCATCTCATTGTCAGTGCAAACGATATATTAATCTAAAACGTCTTTTCTCACCTTTTCTCAAAGGTCAAATCCAACACTTCCCATCTTATGGAATCATTTCCATTCGCATCTAGGTGCATATCGTTCTTATTTTCATTTTTTTTGTATATCTTCTATCGATTCTACTTTATGGCATGACTTGTCATAATAGTAATCATTTAGAGTATGTCTTATCAACAAACTATCAATAACACCAATCATCTTAGGTAGATGATTATGTTGTTCAAAATGTTTGTTAGAATTTGCCTTCCCAATGACAACTTGAAAGAAGTCATTTTATGTGTCAGTCAACGAACGAATCTCGTTCGTGTTAGTGTGATTGATTGAACAATTACACCTTAGGTTGTCTGTAACCACCGGCAAATTTCCACTTGTATTAATATTCTAACGAAAGAATACTTATCCATTTTTTACGTCTAAATTTTTTTTAAGATTAAACGTTATCAGTTTATCACAACAACAAACTAATGTGACGTAACCCACACTGAAACTATGTGATCTAATGGACTTGGTGTAAATCTCGAAACTAATAGAATTGGTAAAATAACAAACCAACGGGCTTGCTACAAATTTGGACTAGGGTTAATCTACATATTGCTAGAACGTTTCTAGTAATATCATTTTCATTTTATGTCTTACTCTTATTTACCTATTATTTATTTATAAATAAACGTTTCTACACGATTTTCATGCATAAACAATGTACCATGTACTCCTAATATATAAATATCTAGTTACTATTCATAAATATCTATTTACTATTCATCAAAATATCTATTTACTATTCATAAATATTTATTTACTATTCATCAAAATAACTATTTACTATTAATCAAAATATCTATTTACTATTCATCGAAATATCTAATTACTATTTATCAAAATATATAGATATTTTCAAAAAATTTCACTATAAACAAAAAGAAAACTAGTTTATTTTTTTTACACCATTTTCACTAGCAAAAACTCTCTCATTTTACTTGAGTGTTCGGCCAAGAAAGAAAAAGAAAGAAGACGGAGTCGTTTTTCAAGTATTTCAAGCATTTATCGATCATTTTCAAGCTATAACTAACTACAAATTAATTTGGAGTCATCGTTGGGGATCTATTGTTCAAATTACATTCTAAAACATCTTAATATCAAGTAAGAAATAAATTTCTATACTTTTTATTTGGTGTATTATGTGTCCATTATACTTAATTATGCATTTCTTAAGTTTAAATTACACTTAAACTCATTATTTCACATATATCACCTATGAGCATGTTTGTGAATTTTTATGGTTAAAACAAGTATATACAAGTTCTATATAATTATTGGATGAGAAAAATGAGTATTTACAAGTCTTGGATCATTTTTGATTGATTTACAAAGTTTATTGTTATATATAAGTCTATAATTCTTCTAATACATTTTTAGTCATTTTTACTAGATCTACACTTTTATCATGTTAATATGGTCATTTAGAGTATATAAAAATTATGGAAGAAGTTGGTGGAGGAATATAGATTAGTTTGGTGTTGTTATTACAAGCGGATTAGTTTAGAAAATGGATTTCTAAAAATGTACGCGGAAGCGCTGCCGAAATTTCTAATTTTTAGAAAAATATATTATTATACAAGATTTTCTCAAAGAAATAGAAAAATAGATTTTATAACAAGAACGTGGTCGTTTGAATGAGTATAAACGGGTTTATAACGAAAGAGATACGAATATTTCTAAATCTATTACGATAACTGTTTTCAGAAAATAATAAGTGTGCTGTCCAGATTTTTGCCATAGTAAAACCAAGCTTTAAGAGATAAACTGAGTCCCCGAGACTTCAATATATGTTAGTATACTTAAATACCTTCGCGGGGACAGGTAGAACTTTAAAAACCGAGCTATAACGAATAAGTTATGACTTAATGAAGTTAACGACGAAAACTATTATTTTGACAGATTTATAATAGAGAATAGTAACCTGAATTTCTTTTTAGGCATGGATTTTAGGCACTTTGGGTGCGGTTTTGAATAAAATATCATACACGGAAGTTGTAGTATTTTGATTACGTACTTTAGTCGAGTCGAAGACTTTTTCAATAATATATTATTGAAACGTTCATATCGTGGTTACAATACACACCTGTTAAAAGTGCAAAAATGTTATATTTCAGACTATTGTTAAAGGTTATCTAATAACATTATTTTCATTTCAAACTCACAAACAAACATGCACGGGTGATATAACTTTCATAAAATGCATACACGACATCATTTCATGATCTAAGTCACATCATTCATATTAGGTTGCGGTTAGTGTCCGAGCCTCATTTCAGTGTACCCACTTTTGCCATTAATATATCAGTTCTATCAGGTGAGTTCATGACCCCTATTTTCAATTATTTCTCACTATCTTTGGGGGAGATACATGCTCAACTACTTGCTTTTACATTCACAAGTACTCTAAACTTTCACATATTACTGAGTCATAGCCCCTCTTTTTCTTATTTTGAACTCTTTGGGGGAGATACATACTCGTTTTACTTACGGACTTTACTCGTTGATGAGTATCTAAATACTCATCATTTTTGTCGTATCTGAACTGCCAAAACATCCAAAAACACTCAGAAATGCATCAAAATACTGAAAATATCCCAGGGATTGTGTTTTATATGTTTCAAATGCAAAATGTTTGAAAACAGTTGAAAAACGAACAAAGTTTGCAAAATTGGCAGTTTCAGTCCCTCAACTTTCAAAACTTGTCAAATTTAGTCCCTAGGCATTTGTTTTGTAAGAAAAGTCACCAAAGGTCCTTTTTAAATCATAGGTTGTCATATTTAGTCCTTTGGTGAAAAGTTTCAATAATTTACAAGTTTGGTCCCTGCACTTTCAGAATTTACAAAAATGGTCCCTGGGAAAATTTTATTGTTGGAAATCTCATGTATGGTCCCTGGATTATTGGAACATGGCAGGAATCACCCTTGGTTTATTTTGGAAGATGTACAACTTCAGCCCTTCATCTTTCATGAAATTGCAATAATGGTCCTTGTGCTAAAACTAACCAAACCGGACCCTTATTAAATTACCCAACCCAACCCTTAAATAAAACCCAACCTAAACCCAGTTACATCACAAGCCCAATCCACCAAGCCCAACCCTTCTATTAATAAAAAAACCCAACCCGGTATTTAATACCAGGTTTGACTTCGGTCAAACCATCTTCTTCCTCACAACCCCGCCAAAACCAAAACCACCTTCACCCATAGTAATTCTCTGCCACCTCCCCCCTCCTCCTCAAGCACGCTACCTAACAAACCAAGAAGCATTTATTGCTTCTTCCCCACTCACCTCAGACCCATGTGCCCACTATATACATTTTGGCGCCAAAATCAGTTTGAGTGGCTGAGATGATTTTAAAGCCATCCAAAGGCTGGGATTTGTTCAGAAGATAAAGACAAAGGAAACCCTAATGTTTGTAGTATAAATAGAACTCATTGTAAGCCTTAATTGGCAAGTAGTTAATCTAGTTAAATCGTATTTCATATTTTGTAATCATAGCTTGTAATTTTCAATTCTCAGTTGTAATTTATGTTATAATCAATCAAAGTAATCTTGTTTTAATCACTGTTGTTCTAAATTTCAAGTATTGCTAAGTTTCAAGTTGTTATTAATTTGAATAAGCTCATAATCTGTTAAGATATAATTACAAATAATCCACACCCTTTCTATAAGCTTATATAAGCTAATAATAGCTTTTTGTAAGCTTATATAGTGATCAGTAGTTATAAAATTCAAATTATGAAGAAAGTCAAAGAAAGTCAACCATAAGCTCAAAAGAAGCTGTTCTGAGTGAATAAGCTATTTAGAAAGGCTTATTGAGGGTTTCTAGCTTGTTGTTAACAAGCTAGGTGTTCTGGTCCTTGTTCTTTGTTGCACAATCACATCTCAGTTGTAAGCTCATTTCTAATATTTTGGCATTCTACTGTACAAGTGCTTATTTCCAGCTTATTGTTATTGTTTCTTGCTTATTACTAGTTTGTGATCATATTTCATCAATAATATCAGTCTCATATAGCTTTTGTTTCAGTTTTACTAAAAAACACTTAAAAGTCCAAAAATAGCTAATAGTAGCATAGCTTATTAGATTGCTTATTTTTGTGTTGAAAGTTGCTCATTAGTACTTAAATAAGTTAGTCAATCAGTAAAATCAAGGTTTCTAGTTTAAAACATTGTGTTTCATTTGTAAAATCACCACAGACCATATCAAAGGGGTGTTTGGTTTATGCAGTCAACAAGGTCAACTGAGCTTGTACTGTTCATTGACCACTTTCCAAACTTTGATCTTGCTTAAATAAGTCATATTAAGCTGTTCCTAAGTTATTTTAAGTTAATTTGATAGGTTGTGTAGTTTTGATCCATCTGTGCAAATTTTAGAACCTCAAAAGCTCAAATAAGCCATATTAAGCTATGAGCTTTTTCTGGCCTTTTTCTTTGCTTTTCTGAGTTCTTTGTGAACCATTTAGAGTAGCTACAAAAGTTGGATTAGGTCCCTTTGGTTTTGTGCCCTCTGCACAAAGTCTGCACACAGCAGACTCAGTGTATACTGAGTAGCATAAGCTACTTGATTGTGGCTTATCCAATTAAGCTCTCTGGCTGATTTTTGGTTTCCAAGTAGATTACCTAGCTAGTTTTTAGCTTATAATCTGGTATTCCACTTTTCTGCTTATTTCATAGCATTAAATCAGGCCTGCAACTTTCCCCATTTTCACTAATCCAACCCTGCATAGTTTTGAGTATCTGAACTAGTGCTTAATTGGACTTCAATTCAGCTGTTTGTGATAGGGCTTTTTGCATTTTAAGATACCCAATAGTACTAACTAGCTTTTTCCCCCATTAGTTTGCATCTCAGTAGCTTATTGGAGTGCTTAATCTGCTCTGCTACTTGGCTACTTTCCTGACTTTTCTGCATAAACTAGCCAACTGTTCTACTGCTTATTTTGCTTATTCATTGTGCTTATTGGTGTTTTTCAGTTGTTTTAAGCTTCTTATAGTTGTTTGTACTTGTCCTGGGCATTTGGTAAAATTTTGAGCTTATTAGCTTATTTTTAGCTTATTAGCCCAACTGCTTATCTGCCCATCTGCTTATCAGGGCTTATTAGACTTTTTATTTTAATTTTCCTAGCTTTTAAATATTAATTTAGACTTATCCTGAATTTTTCAGATTTTTCCTAAGTCATTTGATATTTTTAATCTTTTTAATTAGTTTCTAGTAGTAATTAAATCATAATAAATAGAATATTAATCAGAAAAATATAATTTTAATTTTCATAATTTTCTTTTATTAAATAGAATCCAGGAAAAATATAATCATATTTTTAGACCTTAAGAAAATTAAAATAGAAAATAAGTGATAGCTTCTATTTAGTAGAATTTATCTTTTTAAATTTTTAATTAAGTAATTTTCATTTTTATAATTTTCTTAGCTTATTTTCACTTAATAATATTTATATAAAAAGTTTTAGATTTTTCTTTGTTTATTTAGTATTTATTATAAATTAAATTAGTTTTAAATAATTATTAAATAATAAATAATTAATAATAATTAGATAAAAAGTAAAATAAATATATAATTTCAATTTTAAAATAAGTTTTAAAGTATTTTAGAATAATTAGCTTTATTTCATAAACTTTTAGAAATTTCAGTTTTTGTCCCATTTTAGATTCCCCGTTACGCGTTTTCAGTCTAATTGTTAATTATCCGTTGAGAATTTGTTTCTCATTTTGATATAAAAAGGCAAAATCCATATCATCTGTCACTCTAATCCAAAGCTTTTCACAGTTTGCCCATTCATACCTCGTTGGGAAACGATCCGAGTAATCACTTACCTGGTTTCACACTACACACACGAACGTGAGTTTTTGCAAGTATCCTTTTTCACAAAGGGGTAATTTGTATTTATTCACGTGTATCCGTCGTTGCATAATATTTATATATCTATTCAGCACGGATCAAATTTTGGCGCCGCTGCCGGGGAGGTGTGTGCGACAATTGTGTAAGATTTAAGCGATTAGTGATTCGAGACCCTTCTTCCAGAAGTTCCTATTTCCCATAAACAATATAAAATACAAAAATTTCTTCTTTTCTTTTCTATATATAATATCATATAAAAAATAAAAACCCAAAAACATTTTCCGATTTCTTTGTTTAATAACAACAATAAAATTTACCATCGAGAACCAAGACAGAGTACTACCTATCTGGGGGTACGGCCATAATAAGTTCCCAAACATCAGATTTAAAACTTGCCTCTGTATCACTTGCGAATATCGGCTCACCTTTGATTGATAAACAAACTATAACGGAGGTTTAAGGATAGTTTGACATTAAATTGTCGAACTGAAAGAAGCGGGTTTTTAAGGAGCATTAATTGCCCACCTTTGCTTCTCCGCCACTCTGTGCGTTTGTCTTTTAGAGAGCTACCGTACGCTTGTTGATTATTGGTTTAAAGTTCACTTGTATTTTTTCTCGATCTTGATTTAATTGAAATTTTTTGCTAAAAGTGCATGCGCACTCGTTCTTCTAGGTCATCAAGCCCTTTCCGTGAGCTTGGAAACATACCTCGAAGACGTCGTAGACGTTCTGCTCCATCAGTCGTACCCGAGATACGTACTGATCCCATAACCACTGTCATCATGGCAGAAGACCGTCCTATGAATGAGCTTCTCCAAGCTCCCACCGAGGGTTATGGAGATGCCATTATTGTTCCAGCCATCGTGGCTGAGAATTTTGAGCTTAAAACTGGGTTGATAAACCTTGTAACATCGCGTCAATTCTATGGTTTTGAGAGGGACGATCCTCAAGATCACGTTCGATGGTTCAATAAAATCACATCCACCATCAAATGTAAAAATGTCCCGGAGGAATCAATCAAACTTCTTCTTTTCCCGTTTTCCATCGATGGGGCAGCCCGGATTTGGCTTGACAAACAACCCCCTCGATCAATTAGAACATGGGAAGATTTGGTTCAAAAGTTCGTAAATGAATTCTTTCCTCCTTCTAAAACCACGCATCTTAAAAATGAAATCATGAAATTCTCTCAAAGGTTTGATGAACCATTTGGAGAGGCATGAGATCGTTTCAAAGAATTGCTCCGCAAATATCCTCATCACGGTTTCACCGACTTGATGCAGATGGACACTTTCTACAGTGGGTTAAACCCATCTGACCAAGATTCTCTCAATGCCTCAGCTGGAGGTAATTTTCTGAGCAAATCCACTAAGGAAGCCATTGCACTCATTGAAAATAAGTCTAAGGTCCGCACTGCATAAAACAGGCCATATAATTCCCAGGCTAGTGCTGGTCCTTCCACTTCATCTCCCGTGAGTTCTTCTAATACTGATACTCAGCTTGCTGAACTCACGAAGGCTATTCAAGCTTTGGTTTTCTCCACACAAAAGAAAGAGTCCGCTCCGCAAACTTCTCACACTGCTGAAGTCAAAAAGATAGAAGTTTGTGTTACTTGTGGTGGTCCTCACGCTTACTATAATTGTACTGCCACCGATGGCACTACATTTGATGCTAATGCTATAGCCGGAACTTCCAATCAAGGAGGTAATCAATACCGTCCTCAAGTGGACCCAAACCACCGTGCTAGCAATCAATTTGGACCACCCGGATTTCCTCCTCCCAACAATCCAAATAGGATTAATCCTAATCAACAAAGAGGGCAAAACATGCAAAATCAATTTCAAGCCCCAAACAATCAATACCCACCCCAGAGGGGTAATCAAGGGTATCCAGCTCCTAATTATCAGGGACCTCTCCCAAATGAACTTGATAACTACATCAAGTTTAATGAGACCAAAATGAAGGCAATACAAAATCAGATCTCTGGATTGAGGAATGAATTTCAATCTTCAATATACAAGCAAGGAACTGAGCTAAAGAATGAGCTTTCAAACAAAATTGATCACTCTCACAGCGAGGTTAAGAATATGCTTGCCAGTCTCATGAACCATATCAATCCACCTTCTACCTCGGGAGGTCTCCCTGGTAATACCATTCCAAACCCAAAGGGTGAACTCAAAGCTGTCACCACACGCAGTGGTAAAGCTTATGATGGACCCACTATTCCTACTACCCCTTCTTCTCCTCTCCCCAAGGTAGTGGAAAGTGAACCTGAGGTGACTAAGGACAAGGAACTTCCTACTAATAACGGAGGTGCCGACAACGTCCAACCTCAAGTTGTCCCGAAACCAAAACCCAAACCAGGAGTTGTTTTTGAATCGCATGAAATCCCTGTTGAAAACCCTAAATCCAAACCTTCTATTCCTTACCCATCACATTTACATGAGCAAAAGCTCCGCGAAAAGGCTAGTCAACAAATGGACAAATTCTTTCAAATCTTTAAAGAATTACATTTTGACATAAGCTTTGCGGATGCTATCATTCTGATGCCCAAATTTGCATCCACAATCAAACATTTGTTAAGCAACAAGGAAAAACTGTTTGAAATGGCGAAAACTCCATTAAATGAGAACTGCTCAGCAGTTATCTTGAAAAAGCTTCCCGAGAAGCTTGGAGATCCTGGAAAGTTTCTAATACCTTGTGTATTTCCGGGAATGGTTGAATGCTATGCCTTGGCCGATCTTGGTGCAAGCATCAACCTGATGCCTCATTCAGTATGGAAGAAACTTTCTCTTCCGGCTCTTACTCCTACATGCATGACTCTTGAGCTTGCAGATCGTACCATATCTCATCCTCGCGGCATTGCTGAGGATGTATTTGTGAAAGTAGGAAAGTTCCATTTTCCAGCTGACTTTGTGGTTGTCGATTTCGATGCTGATCCTAGGGTTCCTCTCATTCTTGGAAGAGGATTCCTAAGAACGGGCCATGCTCTCATTGATGTATTTGAGCATGAAATCACATTACGTGTGGGTAATGAAGCTGTTACCTTTAACCTCGATCAAACTTCGAGGTACTCCTCAAATTATGATTCTGAATCGGTTAACCGAATCGATGTCATTGATGTTTCTTCAGAGGAGTACTATCATGAGTTTCTTGGTTATTCTCATAATTCTGTGAGTGGGGATGCCACCACATCTTCTCTACCTGTCATTTCCGACTCTTCCCCTTCTCTCACTCCGTTTGAGGGAAGTGATTTCAATTTGGAAGAGATCGAGGCTTTTCTCAAGTGTGATTCATTTCTGGATGGAATTGATGACGCTGAGATTGATCTGGAGGGAGATATTCTTCTTCTTAAGAAATTGTTGAATCAGGACAATTCTCCTCCACTCCCTCCCGTTGAACTTCATAATGAGGAAATTAAATCAGTTGAGAAAACTGATGAATTTCCTGTGGTCGAACTCAAAGACTTACCACCTCATCTTGAGTACGCATTTTTGGAGGGTGATGATAAATTACCCGTCATTATTGCTAAAGACTTAAGTGATGAGGAAAAGACTGCTCTAATAAAGGTCTTGAAGTCACACAAGCAAGCCATTGCTTGGAAACTCTCCGACATAAAGGGTATCGACCCTGAATTTTGTACTCACAAGATATTAATGGAGGATGACTTTAAACCAGCAGTCCAACACCAGCGAAGGGTGAATCCCAAAATCCATGATGTTATCAAACAAGAGGTTCTCAAACTTCTTGATGCAGGATTGATTTATCCCATCTCTGATAGTCCTTGGGTTAGTCCCATTCACTGTGTTCCAAAAAAGGGTGGCATAACTGTTGTCACAAATGATGAAAATGAGTTGATTCCAACTCGATTGGTTACGGGGTGGCGTGTTTGCATTGACTATCGTAAGTTAAATGATGCCACCCGTAAAGACCATTTTCCTCTACCCTTCATGGATCAGATGCTTGAGAGATTAGCGGGAAACGAGTATTATTGTTTCCTTGACGGTTTCTCGGGTTACTTTCAAATCCCCATTGATCCACAAGATCAAGAAAAGACTACCTTCACGTGCCCTTATGGAACCTTTGCTTATAAACGTATGCCTTTCGGCTTATGTAATGCTCGAGGCACGTTCCAGAGGTGTATGATGTCCATATTTTCCGACATGATCGGGAAAACAATGGAGGTCTTTATGGATGACTTCTCAGTCATTGGGGATTCATTCGAAACATGTCTCTCCCATTTAGAAAACATGTTGAAACGGTGTGAAGACACCAATCTTTGTCTAAATTGGGAGAAGAGTCACTTTATGGTCAAAGAGGGCATTGTCCTCGGCCATAAGATATCAAAGAACGGGATTGAGGTTGACAGATCTAAAGTTGATGTCATTGGTAAATTACCTCATCCCACTACCGTCAAAGGTATTAGGAGTTTTCTGGGTCATGCCGGTTTCTATCGTAGATTTATACAAGATTTTTCTAAAATCGCCCGGCCTATGACTCATCTTCTTGAAAAGGAAGCTCCTTTTATCTTCTCACCCGAGTGCATCGAAGCTTTTGAAACATTAAAGAAAAAGCTTACTGAAGCACCCATTCTGGCTGCCCCCGACTGGGATTTTCCCTTTGAGCTCATGTGCGATGCAAGTGATTTTGCTATCGGTGCAGTCTTGGGGCAACAAAAAGCTAAACATTTTCAGCCTATCCACTACGCAAGTAAAACAATGACTGAAGCTCAAACTCATTACACCACTACAGAAAAAGAATTATTAGCTGTGGTGTATGCCTTTGAGAAATTTTGGCCATATTTGATCTTGACGAAATGTGTAGTGTATACGGATCACTCGGCTCTCAAATATCTCTTTGCAAAACAAGATGCAAAGCCGAGATTGCTCCGTTGGGTTCTCCTCCTGCAAGAATTTGATATCACCATACGTGATAAAAAAGGAGCAGAGAACCTAGCTATAGGTGATGTAACAATATAAAACACATATCAAATAAATACACGCAGCGGAAAAACATCACCATACACAGGATCCACAGTGCCATATGATCAATCAAATAAAACAAATTAAACAAACATGTTTTATACCTTTGTAGCGTGATCCGGGTAACACCACCACCACAATAACACACGACTTGATCAAGAAACCCCAAGAGATCAATAAGGTTGATCTCCTCTATGTGTGAAACACACTACACGTCACCGTATGCCAATTGATGCTAGTCCCTTAACCCGTAACCGATCAAACACCTTTGAATAATCAAGATACAAAAGTGATTGAAGAAAAAATAAAACCCTAGGTTGTTTTTTTTCTTTTCTTGCCGTGAGATCCACAAGAAGGGAGGAAAAGAGGTAGTTTGTTATCCCCTTTAATTAGGAGATCATATGGAATATATCTCCTAAATTAAAACCAATCTCATCCCTTTCTTTTACTCCATGGGCCGGCCACTTATGGGCTCCAAATGGGCTCACCATTTGTTGTCCAAGTCCAATAGACTAAGTCCATTACTTAGTCATTAGAAGCCCAATAGTGGTTCCTAGTTACGTACGGTTATTTATATGTCGTATATACAATAAACACGATATATATAAAGTGGCACCTCAGTGTATATGTGTGTGACCCCATAGGCTCACATATGTCTAGCCATATAATTAGTGATTATGACACGAGCATACTCCAACAGCTCCCACTTGCGACGTCATAATAATCAAGTAATTATACAAGCAATGGTTAGCGTCTAGCAACACGCCAATGCCCCTAGAAATATGTGAGGTTAGTTTCTTAAACGTCTCATTTCAGATGGTTTATATGTCATCTATCCTTTTATTACAGATACCGTGTTGAACATTAGACATGGATCAAAAGTCATTCTAATAGTTCAACTATTATGTTTCTCGATATAGATATTGAACAAGATTACCAAGTGAATTAAGATTCATCTTAATCTCATTTGGGTACGGCCATACAAACATCTGTTCAATTCATCGAGGGGCCCAATAGTATCTAGCTCCATAACAAGTGGAGGAACAAATCCTGTTTTGACTGCACGTGTCATTCACATGCTTCATATCACTCCTGATAATGGCTTTTATAACTACCTTATTCAGGATAGCGTTTAACCATATCAAGGAATGAAATTCCACACATGCAAGACCTGCTTGCATCTCAAGTCTGAGGATAAGAGACATAACCTCTTGCGAGATTCACTATTGACGACGATCCATGTAGTGAATACTCGTAGGTTGGGTCAATCCAATGTTCATCACAATGAACAACATGTGAGTGTGGCAAATGAATCACCAACACGCTCACATTTGCCTTAATTCGATGATACTCCCATATCATCAACCGACAATGGATAATTTTAGAATAAATAAATTACTCATGGAATAAACATGCAAATATAGAACACAGTTGATATGAAATGAAAACGATCATAACCAGTACATCAATTCATTATAAATATAAACTGTTTAACGTTCCAATTATTCAAATACTAAAAATACAGATCTACATGAGACTACTAGCTGGTCTAAGTCCAATGCTCCTAGCATGTTCGACATGTTTGGCACAAGGCATTGGTTTCGTAAAAGGATCAGCTATGTTGTCATCTGTATGAACTTTGAGAAGACGAATATCACCACTTTCGATTACTTCTCGAATGTAGTGAACTTTCCGACGAAAATGTTTGGCACCCTTTTGAACACCTGGTTCGTTGGCTATGATAATGGCACCTGTATTGTCACAGTACATATCCATAGGTCGTTCATTGCTGGGGACAACGCCAAGCCCAGAAATGAATTTACGTATCCAAATCGCCTCCATAGCAGCTTCAGAAGCAGCAATGTATTCAGCTTCTGTAGAGGACATCGCGATAGTGCTTTGTTTGGCACTCTTCCAGTCAACAGCACCTCCGTTCATGATGAAAACATATCCCGTTTGGGATTTGGTGTCATCACGATCCGTCTCCCAGCCTGCATCAGTGTAACAAGTAACACCGAGCTCACGCTTGACATCACCACCATAGACAAGAAACATATCTTTAGTATTTCGTAAATACTTTAATATGTTCTTAACAGCAATCCAGTGACATTCTCCTGGATCCTGTTGAAATCTACTCGTTAGGTTCTGAGAGAACGCTACATCAGGTCTAGTGCATCTAACCGCATACATTATGGATCCCACAGCCGAAGCATACGGGATTCCCTTCATCCTCTTCACCTCATCAGGTGTGGAGGGTCCTTGAGCTTTACTCAATACTGTATTTGGTTGCATTGGAAGATTTCCACGTTTGGAATCTTGCATCCTAAATCGCTTCAGGATTTTGTCAATGTATGCACTTTGACATAATCCGATTAATCGTTTTGATCTATCACGATAGATTTTGACTCCAAGTATGTACGCGGCTTCTCCTAGATCTTTCATGGCAAAGCAATTTCCAAGCCAGGATTTTACATCTTATAGCATTGGAATGTTGTTTCCCATGAGCAATATGTCATCGACATATAAGATTAGGAACACGACTATACTTCCACTAGTTTTCATGTATACACATGGCTCATCGAGATTTTGAGTGAAACCAATCTTCTTGATTTCATCTTCAAATCTCTTATTCCAACTTCTAGATGCTTGCTTTAATCCATAAATGGATCTTTGAAGCTTGCATACTTTAGTTGGATGTTTAGGATTCACGAAGCCCTCGAGTTGCACCATATAAACGTCTTCGTTCAGGTGGCCGTTCAAGAAAGCTGTCTTGACATCCATTTGCCAAATCTCATAGTCATAGTACGCTGCTATGGCTATAAGAATCCTAATAGCTTTTACGTCTGCAACAGGCGAGAAGGTTTCTTCATAGTCAACCCCGTAGGTTTGAGTGAAACCTTTTGCTACTAGACGAGCTTTGTAGGTGTGTACTTTTCCATCCATGTCGGTCTTCTTTTTGAAGAGCCACTTGCTCCCAACGGTTTTAGCGTTAGGAGGTAGGTCAACTTCGACCCAGACATCGTTGTCTTTCATGGATTTCATCTCCGCATTCATAGCTTCGATCCATTTATCGTGTTCAGGACTCGATAATGCATCTCGATAGTTAGCGGGTTCACCATGATCCCCTAACTCATGTTCCTCAACATCGACATAGAAACCATATCGCTCAGGTGCTTGAGGTATCCTTGCGGATCTACGAATGGGAGCAGCATCTTGATGAGTTTCAACATTTTCATGTTCAATCTCATTTTGATGCTCACTAGTGTTACCAGAAGGTTGTGCATCTTCCTCTTGAATTTCATCAAGGTCTACATTGCTCCCACTTGCTTCTTGTGAAATGAGACGGTTCTCAAGAAACTCAGCATTCCGGGCAACAAATATTTTGTTCTCGGGTGGGTAGTAGAAATAGTAACCCATCGTTTCCTTTGGGTATCCTACAAAGATACACTTGATAGCTCTGGGCTCAAGTTTGTCAGGTGTGTCTCGTTTCACGAGAGCCTCACAACCCCAGACTCTCAAGTACGACAATTTAGGGACCTTCCCATGCCATATTTTGTATGGTGTCTTGTCTACCTTCTTGGTTGGAACCATATTGAGAATGCGTGCAGCAGACTCTAGAGCATAACCCCAAAAGGACATTGGCAATGTTGTTAGATTCATCATGGATCGAACCATGTCTAGCAAGGTTCGATTTCTCCTTTCAGATACACCATTATGTTGTGGTGTATATGGAGGAGTGAATTGTGAGACAATCCCACACCTTTTTAGATGATCTAAAAACTCTAGACTCATATATTCACCTCCTCGATCTGATCGAAGAGCTTTATGGTCTTGCCTAGTTGATTTTCCACTTCATTTTGAAAAACTTTGAACATTTCAAAAGCTTCATGTTTATGTTTAATCAAGTAAACATAACCATATCGACTGAAATCATCAGTAAAAGTAATGAAGTAGTTAGCTCCTTCCCTTGACGTTGTTCTAAATGGGCCACATACGTCAGTATGTATGAGTCCAAGTAGATCTTCAGCTCTTTCTCCTACATGGGAGAAGGGCTTTCGTGCCATTTTACCAGATATACAAGAAATGCATTTATCAAACGACTCAGGGTCGGTTGACTCTAAAAGCCCATCGTGTTGCAGCTTTGTAATGCATTTCTTGTTTATGTGACAAAGACGACAATGCCATAGGTAAGTGGAATCTAAGTTATGTTTAGATTTCTTATTGCTAACATTATATATAGAACTATCGTTTGAAATAGAATCACGCATATCAATTTCAAAAATACCATCACGAGGAATAATATTAAAATAAAAAATATTATCCTTAGAAACTGAAATGCCAAAATCCGTAAATGTATGAATGAAACCATCATCCTTCAAACGAGAAAGTGAAACAACACCTCTAGTAATAGTAGGTGCAAAATGGCAATTATTTAAAACAATAACTAAACCATTAGGGAGGATGAGATCAAAGCTCCCTATTGCTTCGACAGCTGCACGGTTGCCATTACCAACGTACAGGTTCAAAGCTCCATGCTTCAACTTTCTGCTTCCCCTAAGCCCCTGCACATTATTACAAATGTGAGTGCCACAACCAGTATCATATACCCATAATTTGTTAGGAAAAGTATAGAGTTCTATAGTGAAGATACCTGATGTGCTAGCTGCGCTAGCTTTGTTCTTCTTCAACTCTTCAAGGTAGGTCGGACAGTTCCGCCTCCAGTGCCCCTTCTTTCCACAATGGTGACAAAGGGTGTCCTTAGCCGGGTGCTCCTTCTTAGCAGGTGGGGGGATCTTAGGTTGGGGGGCATAAGCAAGCTTATACTTGCCCTTCACTTGTCCCTTGCCTTTTGCCTTCGGCTTTTTCTTCTGGATTCGTCCTTCCTTTATAGCTAGGACCATAGGAGCCTTCTTGGGCATTCCTTTCTCTGCAAGTTTCAGCATGTTATGCAGCTCAGGAATGGTCTTGCCTATGCTGTGCATGTTGTAGTTTTGCACAAACTGATCATAATCCTTTGAAAGTGAGGTAAGTATCAAGCTCACTCCAAGGATCTGAGGCATGGGTATCCAAGACGCTCCATTTGGTCAAGGTAGCCCTTCATTTTCATGACGTAGCTACTGACCGTTTGGCCCTCCTCCTGCTTGCACGCATGAAAAGCTTTGACAGTGTCAAACAATTCTTGCTCAGCTTGCTGCTCGAACATGGTTTTCAGTTCGGTCAGCATGTCAAATGCTGCAAGGTTCTCTAAGTTCTTTTGGAGCTCAGGGATCATGCTTTCAAGCATAAGACAAGCAACCTCTTGCTGCTCATTAACCCTACGAGTGTAGGCGGTACGAACAGCAGCGGAGGCATTAGCAGGGGGTGCTTCAGGTAAAGGTTCTTCCAGATGGTAAAACTTTTGTTCAGCCCTGAGGACAATCCTTAGGTTGCGATACCAGTCCAAAAAGTTATTACCATTCAAATTTTCTTTTTCAAGAATTGATCTGATGTACGAGTTGTTTATGGTATTATTAGGAGTTGTCATCTACAAAACAAACAAAGTTCAAATTTTAGTAAGTTTCAATAATTAATCCTTTTTAAAATTAACTACCCAAGTTTAAGCATATTAAAACAATTAATTTTACGAAAAGGCTAAGATCCTCATTGAGGTTCGACCATTAATGCAGTTGATCTACTAGAAATGGTGGATTCAATAGGTAGGTAACGTCGACCAATTGCATTACATGTGCAACTCTTAGATCTTTATGGGACTCATGGCACTAGTGAACAAGCAACTAGTGTCAAGCTGGCATGTTTAGTCCCATCTTTGCCTCGGGTAAGGGTCTGACCACACTACTCGATTAAGTCATCCAATTTGAAAACTGTGAGAATAATCCTAGGTCTGACCATGGAAAATAGTCACCTTGGGTTACAATTCAACCTAGGTCTGACCAGATGTTAAAAGGTAATTGCAAGTGTTCTCATAATTGGACGGCATGACTTAAATTTTTGACGGGTAAATCGTTTTGATGTGAATAAAAAACGTGTACGAAAGAAGCATGCATTCATTCTTCGTAGCACAAGTTAAAAAATTTTCTTAACTTAAGTCTAATCATTGTTTTAATTTATGTGTGTCAAGTTGTCCATTTTCAAGACTAATATATATCCTAAGTGGATTATTAAGTATGGACAATACAATAAATCAATAAATAAACAATCTTAACTAGTTTAAGTGTTATTTAGAAAACAATGATTTTTAAGTTTCAAATCATATTTAAACTTAGTTAAACTAAATCATAAGACTTAGTTCAAAATGGTTTATGTTTAGTTTCAAGTTTTAAGAAAATATTTTTCGTTTTACATGTAGTCACAACATACATAAAAACAACCAACCAAACATTCAACCACAATATGCAAAGCCTCAACCGATGAAAATCCTATGCTTGGTCTTGTGAGCCATCACAAGAACCAAGAGTCAACTAGGGACATATATCACAACCACATGGAGGGCTCCCACTTGCTCCAAGACAATCATGAGCAAGTAAAAAGCCCATTATGCACATGAACTTCAGTTTCTGTCAGCCCAGTTTTTCTGTTTTGCAAGGCCCAAATGCCCAGGAAGATCACCTCTTCATGATTCGGCCCAGTTGACAAAGTTGTAGCCCTATGTCTTGTGGACCTGCACCAAAAATTTTAGAAAAAAATACCTTACTAATCAGCAGGTAAGCACGTTTTCCCAACAGGTGTCCAGCAGCAACTTTCAGTCTACAACTCTTCAATCTTTCGCCATTTGCTTCCAAGCTCTTGTTTACAATACATATAAAGTAAAATACAACTAATATACTTTGTATCTACTGTAAAATGCCCAAACATTGGCTACACCAAAAATGAATTACATTACAAAAGTGCCGAAACAATGGCAAACCCCAAAACAAGAAAAAAAACCAACCAACAATCACAATCACAACGCACAAGTGGTCTAGGTTTTCATCGGCTTTGCATATGAACACATAATAATACATTCAAATAAAGATTATTACATGGTGTTGGCTAACTCCATGGACAAACATGTATGTATTTGCCATGGATAACAAATTAAATAACAAGAAATAAATTGTTAGCCAACGAATCGAAGAAATAATTAACAAGATTAAAACCCCGAATGGTACGCGTGACAAATGGCCAAATACTCAAACCCCACTGATGTTAGGACCTTCTTAACACCATTTTACCACAGAAAAATAAGCCTCATGGGCTGATTTGAAATCGGGTTAAAAATCTTCCAAAAAACGCGTTTTTAGGCCATTTTACGGGTACCGATCAAGTAAACAAACAACGTATGCATAACAAATGGCCATAGGATCAAAAAGTCCATATCTTAAGACCTTTTAAAAGTCGACATATTCATAATATATAAGCCCTAGGGGCTGTTTTAAAATCCCACTTTTAAATCCATTAAAAAACATGTTTTTAGCCATTTTTATGCATACAAGATGATCATATGACAACATATGATGGCTCGTGATACCACTATAGGTGATGTAACAATATAAAACACATATCAAATAAATACACGCAGCGTAAAAACATCACCATACATAGGATCCATAGTGCCATATGATCAATCAAATAAAACAAATTAAACAAACATGTTTTATACCTTTGTAGCGTGATCCGGGTAACACCACCACCACAATAACACACGACTTGATCAAGAAACCCCAAGAGATCAATAAGGTTGATCTCCTCTATGTGTGAAACACACTACACATCACCGTATGCCAATTGATGCTAGTCCCTTAACCCGTAACCGATCAAACACCTTTGAATAATCAAGATACAAAAGTGATTGAAGAAAAAATAAAACCCTAGGTTGTTTTTTTTTCTTTCTTGCCGTGAGATCCACAAGAAGGGAGGAAAAGAGGTAGTTTGTTATCCCCTTTAATTAGGAGATCATATGGAATATATCTCCTAAATTAAAACCAATCTCATCCCTTTCTTTTACTCCATGGGCCGGCCACTTATGGGCTCCAAATGGGCTCACCATTTGTTGTCCAAGTCCAATAGACTAAGTCCATTACTTAGTCATTAGAAGCCCAATAGTGGTTCCTAGTTACGTACGGTTATTTATATGTCGTATATACAATAAACACGATATATATATAAAGTGGCACCTCAGTGTATATGTGTGTGACCCCATAGGCTCACATATGTCTAGCCATATAATTAGTGATTATGACACGAGCATACTCCAACAAAGGAGCTGAGAACCTAGCTGCTGATCATCTATCCCGATTAGAAAACCCACACCAAGATGTTTTCGAGAAAAAGGAAATAAATGAAACATTTCCTCTCGAGACACTCAATGCGGTTGCTTTTCGTGGAGATTCTACTACCCCGTGGTTTGCAGACTTTGCAAATTACCATGCGGGTAACTTCATAGTGAAAGGGATGTCGACCCAACAGAAGAATAAATTCTTCAAGGATGTTAAGCATTACTTCTGGGACGACCCCTACTTATTCAAAATCTGTGCGGATCAAGTCATCCGACGGTGTGTTTATGGACAGGAAGCTATTGACATTCTCAAAGCTTGCCATGCTGGACCCACTGGGGGCCATCATAGTCCAAACTACACCGCCAAAAAGGTGTTTGATTCCGGGTTTTATTGGCCCACAATCTATAAGGATGCCCAAGATCTCATCAAAACTTGTGAAGCTTGTCAGCGTCACGGAAATATTTCACAACGAAATGAAATGCCACAAAATGCTATTCAAGTTTGTGAAATCTTTGATTTATGGGGCATTGACTTTATGGGGCCATTTCCATCATCTCGAGGAAATAAATACATTCTCGTGGCTGTTGACTATTTGTCAAAATGGGTTGAAGCAAAAGCTTTACCCACTAATGATGCCCGAGTGGTTGTAAAATTCCTGAAAGCTTTGTTTGCCCGTTTTGGAACTCCACGTGCAATAATCAGTGATCGTGGTACGCATTTTTGCAATGACAAATTTGATAAAGTCATGCAAAAGTATGGTGTAACTCACCGTCTTTCTACTGCGTATCACCCACAAACAAGTGGACAAGTAGAAGTTTCAAATCGGGGTATTAAAAGAATTCTGGAAAGGACTGTAGGAGAAAATCGTGCATCCTGGTTGGATAAATTGGATGATGCATTATGGGCCTTTCGTACAGCTTACAAAACACCCATCGGGTGTACACCTTACAAGCTTGTGTATGGAAAGGCATGTCATCTTCCGATCGAATTAGAGCACAAAGCCTACTGGGCCTTGAAACATGCTAACTTTGACCTCCAAACTGCGGGTGATCACCATAAACTTCAAATGAATGAATTAAATGAACTGCGTGATCAAGCATACGAAAACTCTTTGATCTACAAAGAAAAGACAAAGAAGATTCATGACTCTAAAATCAAGAACCGCGTTTTTAGCGTTGGTGATCGAGTCCTTCTTTTCAATTCAAGATTAAAGATCTTCTCAGGCAAACTCAAATCCCGATGGTCTGGTCCATTCACTATTACAAAGGTTTATCCATATGGAACCGTTGAGTTATCTCAAAATGACGGTCCAAATTTCAAAGTGAATGGTCATCGTTTAAAACACTACTTTGGAGAGGACATACCACCCATGGTTGTCCCAGATCTTCAAACTTTCCCCATGAACCAATGAATGCGGGGATCGAGTCAAGCTAGTGACTCGGTGAACAAAAACATTAGCAAAACATGGGTTCTCACTCGTGTCTCTGTTTTCTTTCTCTGTTCTACCACCTAGTGTGGGGGAGATGCCCCACATGTTGTATATATGTAAATTTCAAAAAAAAAAAAAAAAAAAAAAAAAAAAAAAAAAAAATGTGTATGTATAAAAATAATGGCTATTAGTATCACCTTTTTACGTTCTAAACGTTGGTTTAACAACCGGTGCTTTGAATATTGAGGGCAATATTCAGTTCTAAGTGTGGGGGGGAATTCTAGAGAATTTGATCAAATGTACCATCTAGTACCTCCATTTTAGCCAAAATTTTAAAATTTTTTCTCACTTAGAACGCAATAAATGGTTATCAGTCCGCCATGTCTAACCCACATAAGGATTGGCTAATCCGAGAGCAAACGGCTCTTGGTAAAGATATATCAAATCCGTTTATGACATGCAATTTGCCAAAAAATTGTATGGTATTCGACTCACCATATCTTTTATAGTGAAGAGTTGGCTAGCCCGCAAGGTTATGGCTTGTGGTAAAGGCAGTGAAAAAACCATAATTGGTAATCAGCTCACCAAAGATAATAACTGTATTTTATCTAAGAGTTGGCTAGTCCAGAAGCAAACGGCTTCTGGTAAAGACAAATCAAATCCGTTGACAGCTGATGGTTTGCTTAAAATCATTTGGTTATCATTGTACCAAAGTATCACATACTAAAACATTGGCTACTCCAGAAGTAATGGCTTTTGGTAAAGAGATAAAATCCATTAAATCTTCATAAAAGATTGCTAGGGACTAGCAATAGTTTAGTGTGGGGGATTGATGAGTATCTAAATACTCATCATTTTTGTCGTATCTGAACTGCCAAAACATCCAAAAACACTCAGAAATGCATCAAAATACTGAAAATATCCCAGGGATTGTGTTTTATATGTTTCAAATGCAAAATGTTTGAAAACAGTTGAAAAACGAACAAAGTTTGCAAAATTGGCAGTTTCAGTCCCTCAACTTTCAAAACTTGTCAAATTTAGTCCCTAGGCATTTGTTTTGTAAGAAAAGTCACCAAAGGTCCTTTTTAAATCATAGGTTGTCATATTTAGTCCTTTGGTGAAAAGTTTCAATAATTTACAAGTTTGGTCCCTGCACTTTCAGAATTTACAAAAATGGTCCTTGGGAAAATTTTATTGTTGGAAATCTCATGTATGGTCCCTGGATTATTGGAACATGGCAGGAATCACCCTTGGTTTATTTTGGAAGATGTACAACTTCAGCCCTTCATCTTTCATGAAATTGCAATAATGGTCCTTGTGCTAAAACTAACCAAACCGGACCCTTATTAAATTACCCAACCCAACCCATAAATAAAACCCAACCTAAACCCAGTTACATCACAAGCCCAATCCACCAAGCCCAACCCTTCTATTAATAAAAAAACCCAACCCGGTATTTAATACCAGGTTTGACTTCGGTCAAACCATCTTCTTCCTCACAACCCCGCCAAAACCAAAACCACCTTCACCCATAGTAATTCTCTGCCACCTCCCCCCTCCTCCTCAAGCACGCTACCTAACAAACCAAGAAGCATTTATTGCTTCTTCCCCACTCACCTCAGACCCATGTGCCCACTATATACATTTTGGCGCCAAAATCAGTTTGAGTGGCTGAGATGATTTTAAAGCCATCCAAAGGCTGGGATTTGTTCAGAAGATAAAGAAAAAGGAAACCCTAATGTTTGTAGTATAAATAGAACTCATTGTAAGCCTTAATTGGCAAGTAGTTAATCTAGTTAAATCGTATTTCATATTTTGTAATCATAGCTTGTAATTTTCAATTCTCAGTTGTAATTTATGTTATAATCAATCAAAGTAATCTTGTTTTAATCACTGTTGTTCTAAATTTCAAGTATTGCTAAGTTTCAAGTTGTTATTAATTCGAATAAGCTCATAATCTGTTAAGATATAATTACAAATAATCCACACCCTTTCTATAAGCTTATATAAGCTAATAATAGCTTTTTGTAAGCTTATATAGTGATCAGTAGTTATAAAATTCAAATTATGAAGAAAGTCAAAGAAAGTCAACCATAAGCTCAAAAGAAGCTGTTCTGAGTGAATAAGCTATTTAGGAAGGCTTATTGAGGGTTTCTAGCTTGTTGTTAACAAGCTAGGTGTTCTGGTCCTTGTTCTTTGTTGCACAATCACATCTCAATTGTAAGCTAATTTCTAATATTTTGGCATTCTACTATACAAGTGCTTATTTCCAGCTTATTGTTATTGTTTCTTGCTTATTACTAGTTTGTGATCATATTTCATCAATAATATCAGTCTCATATAGCTTTTGTTTCAGTTTTACTAAAAAACACTTAAAAGTCCAAAAATAGCTAATAGTAGCATAGCTTATTAGATTGCTTATTTCTATGTTGAAAGTTGCTCATTAGTACTTAAATAAGTTAGTCAATCAATAAAATCAAGGTTTCTAGTTTAAAACATTGTGTTTCATTTGTAAAATCAACACAGACCATATCAAAGGGGTGTTTGGTTTATGCAGTCAACAAGGTCAACTGAGCTTGTACTGTTCATTGACCACTTTCCAAACTTTGATCTTGCTTAAATAAGTCATATTAAGCTGTTCCTAAGTTATTTTAAGTTAATTTGATAGGTTGTGTAGTTTTGATCCATCTGTGCAAATTTTAGAACCTCAAAAGCTCAAATAAGCCATATTAAGCTATGAGCTTTTTCTGGCCTTTTTCTTTGCTTTTCTGAGTTCTTTGTGAACCATTTAGAGTAGCTACAAAAGTTGGATTAGGTCCCTTTGGTTTTGTGCCCTCTGCACAAAGTCTGCACACAGCAGACTCAGTGTATACTGAGTAGCATAAGCTACTTGATTGTGGCTTATCCAATTAAGCTCTCTGGCTGATTTTTGGTTTCCAAGTAGATTACCTAGCTAGTTTTTAGCTTATAATATGGTATTCCACTTTTCTGCTTATTTCATAGCATTAAATCAGGCCTGCAACTTTCCCCATTTTCACTAATCCAACCCTGCACAGTTTTGAGTATCTGAACTAGTGCTTAATTGGACTTCAATTCAGCTGTTTGTGATAGGGCTTTTTGCATTTTAAGATACCCAATAGTACTAGCTAGCTTTTTCCCCCATTAGTTTGCATCTCAGTAGCTTATTGGAGTGCTTAATCTGCTCTGCTACTTGGCTACTTTCCTGACTTTTCTGCATAAACTAGCCAACTGTTCTACTGCTTATTTTGCTTATTCATTGTGCTTATTGGTGTTTTTCAGTTGTTTTAAGCTTCTTATAGTTGTTTGTACTTGTCCTGAGCATTTGGTAAATTTTTGAGCTTATTAGCTTATTTTTAGCTTATTAGCCCAACTGCTTATCTGCCCATCTGCTTATCAGGGCTTATTAGACTTTTGATTTTAATTTTCCTAGCTTTTAAATATTAATTTAGACTTATCCTGAATTTTTCAGATTTTTCCTAAGTCATTTAATATTTTTAATCTTTTTAATTAGTTTCTAGTAGTAATTAAATCATAATAAATAGAATATTAATCAGAAAAATATAATTTTAATTTTCATAATTTTCTTTTATTAATTAGAATCCAGGAAAAATATAATCATATTTTTAGACCTTAAGAAAATTAAAATAGAAAATAAGTGATAGCTTCTATTTAGTAGAATTTATCTTTTTAAATTTTTAATTAAGTAATTTTCATTTTTATAATTTTCTTAGCTTCTTTTCACTTAATAATATTTATAGAAAAAGTTTTAGATTTTTCTTTGTTTATTTAGTATTTATTATAAATTAAATTAGTTTTAAATAATTATTAAATAATAAATAATTAATAATAATTAGATAAAAAGTAAAATAAATATATAATTTCAATTTTAAAATAAGTTTTAAAGTATTTTAGAATAATTAGCTTTATTTCATAAATTTTATAAATTTCAGTTTTTGTCCCATTTTAGATTCCCCGTTACGCATTTTCAGTCTAATTGTTAATTATCCGTTGAGAATTTGTTTCTCATTTTGATATAAAAAAGCAAAATCCATATCATCTGTCACTCTAATCCAAAGCTTTTCACAGTTTGCCCATTCATACCTCGTTGGGAAACGATCCGGGTAATCACTTACCTGGTTTCACACTACACACACAAACGTGAGTTTTTGCAAGTATCCTTTTTCACAAAGGGGTGATTTGTATTTATTCACGTGTATCCGTCGTTGCATAATATTTATATATCTATTTAGCACGGATCACTCGTTTATCATAAACAATTTACTTAGTTGATGAAACACTCTATTTGTTTACTGAAACTTATTACTTGCTGAACACAAGTATTCTCTGTATGCTATCCTAATTGATATTACCTAAGCTTACACTATTGCCACTAAAAGTCCCTCATATCATAAACCATTAATCACTTGCGAGTGAACGTAAATTTAGTGAATAGATCTATTGGCAGTTGACGCCTCATTTGTGTTGCTGGATAAGTATCCAAATGCACTTTATTTGAGATTAAACAGGAAGTTGGCAAGCTCATGCCCGAGGGCATTGTTACTTACATCATCTTTATGATGTCTGTAATTAACATCATTCTTATGATGTCCCACTTTTAACGTTTGCGTGTCATGAGGCTTAGAACAATATTATGGTACTGTAATGGTACGATACTGCCACTACTGAATTTATGGGTGCAACAACAGGGCCCACTGTCTATTAAACTTGAAACTTGTGTTCAACTGACTTGCATACAAACATTATGGATTCACTCAACCTTTGACTATTGAAAACAACTGTTTTACTTATAAACTCTATGAACTCACCAACCTTTGTGTTGACACTTTTAGCATGTTTATCTCAGGTCCATAATGAACAAGGATGGCACGGAGGGGCACGGATACTGATAGAAGGCTAAAATCTTATTATCATTCAAAAACTTATTTAATGAACTGTAAAACTACTGGGACCTCATTTTGTAAACTCTGATATTTATAAAATTCGAATGATAAAACTTTTAGAATGACTCAATTAGAGATCGTTTTATATTATTATAACTGTTATGCCGTCGAGTAACACCCAGTTTGAATTTCGCTGCATATCACGAAATTAGGGGTGTTACATTGTCGGTCAAGTTGTGACTCTCTAGTGTCATTGAATTGCACTACGCATTCACATCTTTGTGCCGCTCAACTTTCTTGGGCTTTCTTCTTGGTTTTTATCCTTTTGGCACACTTTCATCACGTGTCTGACTTCTTACATACTTTGATATGCTCATTAAACTCATTTTTTTGTAGCTACGTTTTAACATAGTTTAACCCTTGCATGTCTTGCTATGTGTATTCTATCCCTATAATGTTGCTCCTAGTCTTTTATATATTATGTTGCACGAAGCTAACACTTGATGTACGAAAAGCCTTTGTAAGAATTTGATCCATGGATTCGCTAGAAACAAAGGTAAAAATATAAGGGAATACAATTACCATAGGGGAGCATTGAACTAGGGGGAGCTCGGGAGTATTTGAATACATAGCATGGAGTCTTTTTAACAGTGGTGATAGAAGACTTCACTGGGATGATGCAAGCTCGCATTTTTTTGGGAAGAAAGGAAAGTAGTGTAATAAGCGAGAGTAGGGAGTGAATTCAAGGGGGAGCTCGAGGCAACTACCTTTTTGCTTCGACAAAAGGGGGAGAAGGAAGCGTAAACAGGTAACTTTTACATTTTACTATGTGTCACGGTTTACATATTTGTCATCATCAAAAAGGGGGAGATTGTTAGTGCAAATATTACGATATTTAAACTAAACGGTTTCTTTGGTTTTGATAATGACAAACATGTAACTTGTAATGCATAACGTAAAATGCACAAGTTACTTGTAAACACAAATCATCAATGCATACTTACATCAACAACTTTCGACATCTCAAGTCTGCTTCAACAAAGTCGTAGATTTCCATCCCGACGTAAATCACTCAAGGTATGAACAAACAAATCTACAACTTGACTAATGATCAAAGGATTATATTTTTCTCAAACTTCACATTTTTAATGTGACAAAACGTTTTTTTCAAAAATACATTTTACAAAATATTTTTGAATTAAAAAGAAATGTTTTAATTTGAAAAATGAGTTTAAAATCACCAACAACTATTTTCCCCCCCAAATCAGCTCCAAACTTCCCTAAATAAACCTTCACAACTAAAAATAAAAACTGGAGCGTCTCTTGTCTGGCACGGTACCATGGTACCACTAAATTTAGTGGTACCGTCTGTCTGTAACGGCTAGTTTTTTCTTTGCCTATAAATAATGGACCATTTTACATTTCCAACTTGACTTTTCCAGTCAGTTTTCTCTGGTCTAATCCCTTCTTAGTTAGATCACTTTCTTTGATCATTTAGAGAGTTTTTCTTTTGTTTAAGAGTGATTCTTTCATCCAACCAAAGATCACCTTCATTCCTCTATTAGTCTAAGAGAAAAACACAAAGTATCAAGAAGATACAAGGTGTTAGAGTCATTGTGTAGTGCACTTGCATTACTTGTTGTTTACTTGTTGTATCTAGACATACATCAAGTTGTCACTGTCTTGTTTAGTCATCTTGTGTGGATCATTGTGATCTTGTAGAGATCGGGGAGATCTTGTGTAGCTTGTGTTGATAGTGAGTAGATCGGGTAGATCGTGTGAAGATAGGGTTGATCGTGTAGATCGTGAGTAGATCGGTTAGATCGAGTGTAGATCATGTGGATCTTGTAGCTTGTGTGATTTGTGAGGATCGGGTAGATCGTGAGTGAGATTGGTACTAGCTAGATTAGTGCTTGACGTCTAGCTTAGTGTCGGAAAATAATGTAAGCGACACGGTTTATGTGTTTAGACCTTAAAACACAAGGTTTGTTATGTTGGGCCATAAAACATAACGGGTTTGGTTGTACCCGAAGAAGAACTCGACATCTAGCTTAGTGTCGGAAAATATTGTAAGCAATGTTGTATGGTTTTCTCCGCCGAGAAGGGAGCTTGTTGATTAGTGGAGTAACTCTCGAGTTGAGTACTCGGGGAGTGGAGTAGAGCGAAGAGGAGCTTCGTGACCGAACCACTATAAATCTTCGTGTCCGATTTGCGCTTTCTTTACTTATCTCTTTACGTTTATTCTTGCATTTACCACTTTACATTTATACTTTGCATTGCATTTATATTTGTGTGGTTTGTTGCTTATATCATGTTAGTTGTGTTTGTGTCATGGCATGTTATTACTAATATATCTAAATTTGTGTTAATATGACATGCCTTACTTGTTGCTTTATATTGTCTCTAGTTCTTGTAAGACTAGTGTTGACACTTTTCATATTATGTCACACTTGATCGGGTGTTTGATACAAAAGTTTTTAAGTTTTTAAATGGAAACGTATTCACCCCCCCCCCCTCTACGGTTTCCACAGAATGTATTGAGCAGGTATGAGAATACTCTCATTGGGTATTACGTTGGCAAGACTATTGCATTCCCCATTGTCCAAAATCATGTTTTACCAATACGTGGGGTAAGTTTGGTTTGAAAAAACTTATGAAGAATGATGCTGGTGTGTACCTTTTTAAGTTCGATTCTAAGAAAGGTGCAGATCAAGTTCTTCAAAGTGGCCCTTGGTTAATCCGTAAATCGCCTCTCATCCTTAATAAATGGACTCCAAGTGTGTCCTTAACTAAAAATGAGGTAACTAAGGTTCCGGTTTGAATTAAATTGCATAATGTTCCCTTATTAGCATATTCGGATGACGGTTTGAGCTTAACTGTTTCTCAAGTAGGGAAACCTATTATGTTAGATGTGTTTACAAGCTCAATGTGTGTGAATTCGTGGAGATGTATTAGATTTGCTCGTGCTCTTATTGAACTAAGCGCGAATTATGCTTTGAAAAGTGAAGTTAGTATGGCTATTCCTAATGTGGAGGATAATGGTTATACTACGGAGATCATTAAAGTTGAATATGAATGGACGCCTCCTCATTGTGATGTGTGTAAAGTTTTTGGGCATGACCGTATCAATTGTCCAAAATGTGTTAAGGAGGCGGTTCATAGTGACAATAATGTGGCAGCTGTAGCTTCTACTACTTTGTAAAAGACGGATGATGGTTTCATTGAGGTACATAATCGCAAGGCTAAAGTAAAGAAGGTTGGGGTTCAAATGCCTTAGAAAAAGCTGTTTCGTGGTGTTGATGTGGGTAAAGGGGCTAAATTTAGCCCTTCAAAACCTAAGCAGGTGTATGTAGTTGTGTCAAAGAAGCTGGATGCTACTAAGGAGAAAATAACCAAAGAGGCAAGTACGAGTGGGACGAATGTTGCTACATCAAACCCATTTTTTTATTTTTTTGGGTAAAGGGTCTTCCACCCGGTAAAATATATTACTCCAAAAAAACGTTTAAGTAAATTGGGAATGGTATTCCTTGTTCTACTCCTATTGTTGAGAAAATTGGGAAGCTTGAAAAGCTAATTATTGATGGGAAAGCTACTTTTGTGGATAATAATGGTAATCCTCTAAAAAGTTTGATTATCCGGGTGTTCATGATTGTGAAGATGAGGTTGAATATGTTGATAACGATATGGCTAATTTTTTTAGTATTGGGTATGCCTGCTGTTGCTAGTTCTTCTAAGGGTGAGAGTGGAAACGGAGGTGGGGGAAGAAGAGTTTATTAGAAAGTTGGAGGGAGAGTTATGGAGATGACCCCTATGAAGATGATCCTGATGATGAAGTCTACGAAGAGCTTTCTGCTAGTCAAATTGCCATTTGTGATTCCTATGGCATAAGGATCCCTAAGAACTCTAGACGTTAGTTTATGTTTGGTTTTGTGTCAAATGTAATCTAGTGAGTAGTGGTTTGTATTCTAGTTTTAAAGGATAGGAAGTGTCTTGTTATGTTAGCTTTACCACCTATGTAACGGGCTGAGATATGGAACTTCACCCATATCATTTGTACTTAAACGTTTTTTGGAGTAATACATTTATCGGGGAAACCCTTTACCAAAAAATAATGTACGTGTTGTGGTGACTTACAGACGCTTGATCACCATCACCTCTTTAATTTGTGCAACGTCAAGTGGCGAAACAAGTAAGGTCACATGTCTTTCTATTGTGGGTCGTGGTTCGTTCACGTTTACAAATACAAGTGAACACTCTTTATGACTATTCTTGTAGGTACCTTCGACTCTCTATGTTGTGATGCAGTAAATGGGCAATTCAGAAACACAAGAGCTTTCCGAACCATTATTTCTTATCAATCAGAATAACAGAAGACACCCATCTTGAAAATTTCCATCGATTGATTTTAGTTGCAACCAAAATACAATTGTGTCAAGTGTCTTTTTTTTTATAATGCTTTGGTGTCAGTGCTCTTCTTTTTGTTAAGGTGCTTCTTGAGTGTTGCTTTGCTCTTCAATATTGTCCATGGTTCTGTATAGATTGTTTATAGCTATCAACACCGCCTGTTTTAAAGGGTTTTACAACACAATAGATTGAAAGAACCTTCTATAGACACTCTTTTTCTATTACTTTCCACACAAAACTGAAAGGTTCATTCTCGTTCAAAAAACAAGAGATGGCGACAATCATACGCAACCGCACATCTATATATAGAAATTAATTATTGCTGTAGCGTATACATGATCTAATGTATCGATAGCTTGCCCAAATTAACATCCAAGACTGTGTCAATATATATCACAATCTTAACTTATTTCTGGTATATAAACTGACTTCTATGCATTCTAAAACTGGAAAATATACACTTTTCATCTCAAATGTTGAGAACGAGGGAGCGAGTGACTATATGTATAGAAACATAAAACCCAAGTATATAGGGTTTTGTTAAACACAACTCATAGGGCTTTGTGTAAGCATTTCAAATTTATGAAAATGATAATTAATGAAATTATATATTTTTAATCATTATAAAAGAGGTAAGTGATTATGTATGTCATATAATCTTTATCTATACAAAACATGGCAAGTGTAGCCACTCATCTTCCGAAAACCAGTTTTGCATCGAATTCATTCATTCTAGCGTTATTTAAGAATGATTTATATATGTGCATAACCGCTAAATCATCTTTATTTATGCCGAAAACTTAAGCTTCAGTATTCCTTAACTGATGTATCATAAGAAGGTTGTCCGAACTTTAAAATTGAATTGATATAACGATGTTCATTTATTCCTTTATATTGTAAATTTCAAAACCATTTACCCAATTTGCTTTTTTGGGTTTATAGGCATTACCGATCTGTATAACTTACAGACAGTGCACGAGCATCGGATTTGAATCCAACAATTTTAGCCTTATGTACCTTAATTAGTTCGTCATATTAGTCAACAGATTGCCACTAAATTTAACAATCTCGATCTAAACCATACAAGCAGAATCAGAAGCTAAGCTTGTGAACCATGTCGAGTCTGGTTGAGCATCATCATTTCTATGCCATGTCCACTGTGCATGACTCGCATTTACCACCTGCAGATGTGCATGCCCAAAACTCGCCTCCCTGAACAATGATATTTTGGGTTGTGGATCTTTGTACCTAAAAACAGGCGCATTCACGAGTTTAGACATTATTAGTTAATGCTTGTGCTGCAAATGTTTTATGCGATGGCGATAGATTTTTTCAACACTATATCACTTACTTTGAAGCGAGACCTTCACGGTTGCCTCCATCTCCAATTGTAATATGTACTGGACCACATTTATCGGCTTTTTGTTTGTACACTCGTGTCTATAACAAAATGAGAAATGGTTAAGATGAGAACAAATTAAAGGTAGTTTGGAGTTAAATAATGGTTCAACTATTATGAATGTTAATTAAACTTACAAAGCGCTCGTACGCATGAACATGGCCAGCGAAAACAATATCAACACGAGCATTATAAAGCAAACCTTCCATTGAATCCCTCATATCGGTACTTTCTTTCTCTCCTTGATGGGCCGAGTTCGAATTGTACCATGGAGCATGAACAAGAGCAAACAACCAAGGGGTACGTTTCCTATCAATCTTTTTTAGATCAGACTCTAGCCATTTGTACTGGCTCGAGTCTGGTCCAAAGTCCGTGTAGGACCCCAACATGATCACATGGACACCCACAACTTCAAACGAAAAGAACAAATTGGAGCTAGAACCACTCTCTTCAAAAGGCATATGCCACCTAGCATTGTATGCTGAAAACCTCTCTTTGTGGATGATTGGAATTCTTTCGACCTCATGGTTTCCTTGTGTAACCATCCATGGCCGTTGGCTCGCCAATGGTTCAACCAGTCGGCCAAACGAGTCCCATGATGGTTGGTAAAAATCGGCGTATGCTAGGTCCCCGGGAAGTAGTAAAACATCATAATCAATATTTCCAATCTGTTGGAGGGTTGCTTTAGTCCATTCGGTTTGTCCTAAATCTCCTGAGATTCAAACGCTTTCATGTGTAATGAACACACAATAGAAGGCCAGACAATGTATTCAAACTCTTTTCTTTAATAAGGTTGTGATAATGGCAATATAGTATTAACGTTATAACTTTAATTAATATCCCACACAACTAACAAACTATGAGGCAATTAAGGATACAATATACCTTCTAAAAGTACATGATGCACATTCTAAGAAAAACTTATCGGGTACGTACCAGAAACCGCAAAATTAATTGGTAACTGAGCCGGAGGAGTTCGGAAACTAAGTTCCGGGCTCGAATCAAGGCCACATTTGTAAAAATACACAGTGCTCGGCTCCAATGGACCAATGACTACATCGTGTATTTGACCAGACTTGTAAATGATGTACTTATACGAAGAACTTGTCCCGGTTTGTGAAGCTTCATATATCCCACTAGATTTACCATATTTTACAGTTGATGGAGTCGAATCATCCGTAATCCACGATATCCTCATTTTCCCATCACCCGCTAACGATATGTGTACCTAGTTTAATTATAATACGAATGATTTGTTTAAGCAACTGGTCAAAATGTATTTAATTACTAAAAACATTAAAATCTACGTACCTGTTGGGGAGATGTTTTACTATGATCCTTCGAGAGCGATACGTAAAGAGACCTGCCAGCCGGAGGCCGAACGTAATCACCAGCACATACGAGTCCTACAAACACTATGAACGGTGCCAACACATGATACGCTGCATTTCTGATAACGCCCATGGCTAATTTAGGAGTTCAGAGACAATGTGTCTTTGTATGTGCGGAGAGAAAAACTCTAGTATTTAACATTTATGAGACATAAATGCAGATAAGTAACCGGGTATATAAAGTGTCGACCATATAAATATACTCTCTCTCCGTCTCAAAATAAGTGTCAGGTTTGACTTTTCCGAGTCTTTTTTGTCCAACTTTAACTTTAAATATATTTATTATGAAAATTATACCAATGGAAATACATTTGAAACCCAATCCATTCATATATTTTGCATAAAGTATTATATATCTCAAATAAAAGTATTTACAGTCAAAGTTGAACAATAACAACTCTAAAAAATCAAACCTGACACTTATTTTGAGACGGAGGTAGTAGTATTTTCGTCCTTTGACATGGAAAGTTGTTTCATTATGCTGGAAGGTAAAAAAGCACTACCTAGTTATTTGGTTCATTAGCAATTGACAAATGATACGTTATCGATAGAAATTCTAATGTGTCATACGCCTATACTTAAAATCAAACACGAATGATTAGGTGTCATATCATATCTTATACTTCCTATATAACGCATATTAGCAGGTTATGCGCGCGTTGCGCCAACTGATACTTTATAATTAAAATTCAGACATCAACAAAATAACAATGATGAGATGATTAACCTGAGAAAAACAAAAAGAAAATGATCCCGGCCCGGCTCGGTTCACCCGGTTCTGACAGTCCTCTTAGGTTCATTTTCGGACGGCTTTTATTGGCTAGTCGAACCGGCAGCAAATCCGATTCCTGGTTAAACCGGTTGAACCCGTTGGTCCGGTGACTCCGATCCGGTTTTTAAAACCATATTTACCATCAACTTGTTTCCATATAAATTGTATGAAGTTTTGTGTGTTTTATTAGTTTGTACAATATATATTATTACGTGTATTTTTTTATTTTAACGGTGTTTTAAAAATAACATTTATTAAATTCTCACACACACACACACACACACACACACACACACACACACACACACACACACACATATATATATATATATATATATATATATATATATATATATATATACACTACATATAATGTAGGGATGAATCTCTCTCCTCTTAGTCTTAAAATTCAGACTTACAAGAAATAAAACATGATTTACAACACTTTAATGCACCCAATTTTCAGACTTACAAGAAATAAAACATAGTGTACAACAAAATAAAGCGTGGTGTTATTTTAAGACTAAAATTCTATCAAACAACATTAATGCTATTAAAAACACCCCTTCACCAAAAATTACAACCATTTAAGCACAATGTACAATAGCTACAACACTCCATTAAAACCCATCAATATTAATGCACGATGTACAATGCCTTTTCCAATAAAAATCCGAATCCAAAACCGAAACAAAAAGACAAAAAAGGAAGAACTGAAATATTACTCGGTTTAGAACGAAACTGAAACAAAAGAACAAATCCGAATCCAAAACCAACACAACAACAACCCACTGTCACTTAGCCACTCATGTAAAAGATTCAAAAATCACAAAACCTACTGTCCTAACCCTTTAAAATCAACAATAACAAAAACCACATCAATCCTTGTTGGTCCCTTTACACGCTTAGAGTTAACTAGAAAGTTAATCTATTTGTGTAAATGACTAATACAATGTTTATGATTAATTCTAACAGTTATAAAACGTGAATATAAATACTCAAGGTAATTTTCAACGTTTAAATTCTTATTAGAAATGAATCAAAGAATCTATACCCAAGTGTTTTGCGGAACAAACACTTGGGATTGAATAGACAAGGTATGGTGGTGTCTCCTATCTAAACTCAAGTTTTGCTTGAGTGGTAACAATGCGACCTCACTGAGCTATCTCAGGGATGCGTTACTCTTTGTAGGAGAGAAGTTGTTTTGTAAAAGTCTAAGCTTTAATTGTACAAAACACACTCAACTTCTCTCCTTCTCAATCTATTTATACACAAGTAATCTGAGTAAAAGTAATTAAAATATTACAAGTTGTTGAGCAAGTTGTTGAGCAAGCGTGTCTGACAATTACAACAGTAATTGTCATTTCCAAGAACCAATAGAAATGGCCTATTAAGTCTTTAGGAGTGGTTGGTCTGACACTCCAAGACTTTAAGCCATCTTAGGAAGGATTTCTTCCTGACAAGATAAGATTTGATCTTATCTTAAATCCTTCCTAGATATTTCTGCCTTTCTTCTCAGGCACTTAGTTCTTCAGGACATGCTTCTCAGTTATCATTCATAATTACTTCATTGTTGTTGAGGAGACTAGGGTTCAGTGAGTTCTTGTCCAACACTCACTGAACCATCATCTTCTTCTTTGGCTTAAGTGCTACTTCAGGGAGTACCGCCTTCCTGCGTAGTGAATCCTTCTATTTGAATTTGCCTTAAGCATCCTGAAGATGACTCACTGAGAGGCTGTTCTCTCAGTGACTTGAATTGTTCTCGGTTTAAGTTAACACTTAGTTAATTTGTGTCCAAATCATGTTTTAAGTATTCTTGGGTTTTTCATGACCCAACAATCTCCCCCTATTTGGATATAAATTATTCCTAAGTGTTTTGATCAGTTATGAGTGAGCTAATGACTTCTACTCATTATGAATGTACTAGAATGTAAATAAGGACACTGAAATAATAAAAACATCATCTTATTGATATCATTACAAGTCCTAACAAGCTAAGTACAAAAAAGGGATAGTGGGGGTATTCAGGCAGATCTATCAGTTCAACTTAATACCAAGGGCTTCAAGCTTGGGCTTCTTTGACTGCAGCTCTTGTTGGTCAGGATGCTCATTGATTTTCCTTTTCAGATCTTGACAAAACTTCACATTTTCAGGACTCTTGAGTGGAGAGGCCATCATTAGAAAACCAAGCATAGCTTTGATCCCTGACAAATCGATGTCACTCCACCTTTGGAAGGCTTTGTCTCCGAACTCATCAATGAAGAACAAACCTCTTTCAGGTTGTTCAATGACCATATTGTTCCTGAAAGGAACACCTTCAGGGAGAGCCCTATTGCAGTCAAGACGTACCTCAGACTCAAGGACTTCAACAGGCTAGGGACCACAACATTTGATTTCTTTGCTATTAATGGACCCAACTCATCCAATTCTGTGATCCCAAAGTCAGCGAATCTGAAGGGGGTATGAACATCAAAGTTTCTCATGTCAGCCCCTCTGTAGACAGTTACACTGGCAGGATTGGTGTTTCGATGAATATGAACATCAGTGATTGGTTCTGGCTTCAACCTGTTTGTCATATACCACTGATATTTCTTAATCCTGTTATGCCTGATCTCTTCAGCCCTTTTATTCCTTTCCTCCCTTTTCTTCCTGAGAGTGATCATCTCCTCAGTCTGAGCCTTTACAAAGGTCATACCACCTTCTCTTCCTGAGAGATCCTTAGCCTCAAGACCAATCTTCTCAGCTTATTCATGAACAACCTTAATTATAGCAGGCTTCCTCACCTTCTCTTCCTCCTTTAACTTCTTCTTTGCTTCCTCTTCCTCTAGGTAAGCACTGAGTTCATCTGCTGAGAAGTGGTGAAGAACTCCATCAATGTCATACGGGATCCTGGGTGGTGATTCAGGATCCTTTGCTACCGAGATTGGTGCTGGTTGAGGCTCAGGATCAGTGAGGATGCCTTTGCCTTTTTCTTGATGGGTGGAATGTTGGTCCACGAATTGTATGTGGATCACTAAGTAGTCTTGAATACCTAGTAGATGGTTAGGATAAATCCGAACCAATCTAAGTGAGAAACTCTAGGTAATTGTTATTGTTAATGCGGAATCTTAACAAGAACAATGAAGAACACACAGGAATATCACTAACTTCGTATATTGATTATAATCACAATAGTGAACTCGTACAACTCACACACTTTGCTAACAATCTTTAGGGATCCTTTTATAACACAAGTAAACCCTAATACTAACCGACTCAGAAGATATTCACAAATCTTCTATAAAGATACTTACACGTTTTGTATCTTTTCCTAACTTATCTCTAACAAACTTTCCTAACTTTACGACCAGACTTAACATTATAAGTCAACCAGACTTAAACATACTACCAGACTTAACTTTGCATTACCAGACCTAATTACAAAGACAGACCTAACTCTGACATACTACCAAACCTAAGTTGTCTTCTCTTGATTCGTATCATAATTCCCAACAATCCTCCCCTAACTTGATCTTCATGCTTCATGAACTTCAAGTTCTTCTGATTAAGCCTTCTGAGGATTGAATCTTAAACACTTTGAACTGTATTTAGGTCTTGATCCCTTCTAGCAGCTTGAATCTTGATAAGCTCTTCTGATATGGTCTTTGCAGCAACATTGACTATATGTACATCAAATTCATTTAAGTTTCAGACTATTCTCATCACTTCCAAATGTGTTACCATCTGTGAGAGGTGAATCATTGAAAATATAATGGATTTGAAATCTCTTTACCAATAGCCATTACCACTAGAGTAGCCAATGTTTTGGTGTTTAAGACCATGGTACATTAATAACCATATGATTTTTAGCAAATCATCAGCTTATCAACGGATTTGTTAAGTCTTTACCAAAAGCCGTTTGCTTTTGGACTAGTCAATTCTTTGATGGAAAAGCACCTCATCATGGTGAATTGATTACCATTTATGGTTTTCCACAGCCTTTACCACAAGCCATAACCTTGTGGGCTAGCCAACTCTTCACTTATCTTAGATATGGTGAGTTGAATACCATACAATTTTTGGCAAATTGTCAGCCATAAACGGATTTGAGTAATCTTTACCTGTTAGCCGTTTGCTCAGGATTAGCCAGTCCTTGTGTTGATGAGACAAGGTGGACTGATAACCTTTTGATGTGTTAGTGCAAAGCACCTCCACCAAGTGAGAAGTTCCAATAGTCTCACTCAACAACTTGTGAAAATTTACTTAAACCAGCATTATCTATAAAAGAAATAGAAGACAATATATATATATATATATATATATATATATATATATATATATATATATATATATATATATATATATATATATATATATATATATATATATATATATATATATATATATATATATATATATATATTTATCACTACTAACAGAACTAAAAACAAAACTACAAGACTTAAAAATAACCTAAATGCTGGTAAGTACTCATACTTAACATACTTTACAGATTGACCTCCCCTTAAGCCAAACCTCCCCTTAACTCAAACTAGGGGTTCATCATACCAATGTTAACTACCAGATAATTGAATCTAGGACCATCAAATGCCTTAGTTAACAGGTCAGCAACATTAAAATCTGTATGTATTTTCTCCACTCTAATCAACTTCTTTTCAAAGCAATCTCTAATGAAGTGATGCCTGATTTCTATATGCTTAGTTTTAGAGTGATATACTGGGTTCTTAACAATACATATAGTACTCTTATTATCTATGTGGATAACAATATTCATAAAATTCAAACCATAGTCCAGCATCTGATTCTGAATCCACAAAACTTGCCCATAGCAATGTGCAGCTGCTACATACTCAGCCTCAGTAGTTGAATTGGCCACAATTGTCTGCTTCTTGCATTGCCAAGATATCAACCTCCTTCCAAGGAATTGACAACCTCAGGTTGTATATCAATCATTTTATCAGGTTCAATGACTATTTCAGTCTATTTAGACTTTCTACCCTGAAAACAATATTTCTGCACATCATCATAATCAATAGCTTTGTAACCTTGATCTCTTTCAAATGCCTTGAGATATGCTACTTGAATTTCCTCATATGACTTCCCTTTCATCTGTTCCAAAGATAGATGCATTTGATTCTTAAGATACATCTTCATATCATGTTTCTTTTCTGCCATAGACATCTTCTTGGGAATCTTTGATTTCTTCTGAAGCTTGAACTTTTCTAAGAATCCACCCAATGTATCATCATTATTTCTTGCATTTATGAAGTCAGCTAACTGTTTGGCTTGTTCATCAGCAGTTAAACCTTCAATAGTTAGAAGTTCCTCATACTTTGTTCTCACTTCATCATCAACATTGAGCAGCTTTGTAAATTCATCAGATTCTTCAGCCAATTGTCTTGCATAAACTGCATCTAACATCTTTTGTCTTTCTTCTTCAGCAATATCTTGTGCCTTAATCCTCTCAATTGCAGCCTCAGATGCTAGTTCTTCTCTTGTTTTTCTCTTAGACTTCTTTGGCAATGAAGTTTCATCCACAACCTGCTTTCCCTTTCTTAGTGCAGATCGTTGCTCTTCATTACCAGAACTAAGTTCATTACCAGTTATCTGTCCCTTGCTTCCTCCAAAAGTAACAGAACCTCCTTCGAATTCATGAAAATCATTTAGATAGTTCTTGTTACCAGTCATGTGCCCAGAGCATCCACTATCAAGAATTCCTCTGTCTTCCATATAGCAAAGTGGATGATCCTGCACAAAAAGAAGAGAAATTAGTTTCTCTTAGGAACCCAGGCCTGAGTAGGCTTGGGTCCGCCTTGTGGATCAACATGCTTAAATTTCTTAATTGAACCTGATCCACTGTTGTTTTGGGATTTATACATTGATTTATTTTTGGTTGAATCCCAAGACATACATGCTGAGGTCTTAACAGCAGACCCCCCATTCCCCTTTAAAGGTTTTGCTTTTTGCTTTACAGCTTGTCTTCTCACAGGTGAATGAGTTTTATAAAAATTATTTCTTTGAAAATTTGCATTCACCTGAGGTTTTTGAAAAGGTTGTTTGGGTCTCACATAGCCAGTGTTCACATTAGGCCTCATAAAATTAACATTTTGCCTATTCACATTAAAGTTCCTGTAGCCAGACCTAAGATTTTGTCTACCAGAATTAACATAAGAGTTAGGTCTGGTAGAGTTATTGAGTTGGACAGGTCTGGGAACAAACTGGTTGGCATGATTAATTCTACTAGCATTATTCCAAACTGGTTTATTTGAACCATGACCCATATTAACATTCCTTCTCTTTTGCTCAGCCTCTCTTTTCATTCTCTTTTCATGGAAGTCACAATCTCTTATTAAATGACTTAAACTTCCACACACAAAGCATCTTTTAGGAGCATAAGTATAACTACTCCTACTTTCTCTGTGAACACTCTTGCTTCTAGGTGACTCACTCATTTTAACAGATTCCCTAGGAGTTTTTATGTGATTAACATAACTAGGTTTGACTGTCTTAGCCTTTGGTTCAGTCACTACAGGTTTAGTAACAACAGGTTCACACTTCTTAATAACCTTAGGTTCAGGATTCTCTTTTACCTCACTTTTTGACTCAGACTTAGAGTGATCAGAGGAACCATCAATAGATCCTTCAGAGTCATTGGATTGACAAGAAGAATATCTACTGGATTTTTCCTCTGAGGTGGTTGGTTCAGGCACTTGAGGACCTTTCTTACCATACACAAAGAGTGAATCATCCAACTCTTCTTTTTCAAGAGGAGTATAGTCATCACTCAAAGGTGGTGGTACTCCCTTAAAGTCACCAGTCTTAACAAACCTATTATACAAAGGCTTATCAGTATAGTCCTCTTCTTTATTCTTAAATATAGCCTTATTCTTATTTTCCTCATATCCTAAGCCACATTTTTTATTTGACTTAATTTGAGAATCCCAACACTTAAACAAGTTATTATTTGAATTGTTCCACTGATCTACCCTTTTTCTCAACTCATCCCTCTCCTTCTGAATTTTAAGGCCCAACTGTCTATACCTTTTAAGCTTTTCATCTTGTTCATATATTTTATTAGCTTGAAAGTATAGCTTTTCATTTAAAGCAGCATGTTGGTTTTGAAGGGTGACCTTTTGTGCCTCTAATGTTTTTACAGCATTTTTATGTGCTAATAGATTTACTTCTAGGTCACCTATTTGTTCTAGCTGCTCATCACACAAAGCCTTAACATGATTATATGAGTCAGTGCATAATTTAGAGCATAATGATACCTCATTACCAATGGCCATGAGAGCATGATCAGACTCCTCATTTACTCTTGGATGCTCACCCCAGTTGACTCCTCTAGCTTCCATTGTCAGCAGGCTCATCTGATTCTTTTCCATCTTCCCATCATCATCTCTTTTCCCATCAGCAGGCTTCTTCTCTGGACAATCTCTTGAAAAATGTCCATGCTTGTGACAGTTGTAGCATTGAACTGTCCTCTTTGTGTATCCCACTGGTGATTTGTTGTTGAAGTTGATGGTCCTTCCATATTGCTTCTGAAATCGATTGACCCTTAAAGCAACCATGGCAATGTGCCATTTTATGTCCATCTCCTCAACTTCAGCATCATTAATCTGTTCTAGGTCTTCACTAATAAAGCTTTCATCTTCCGTTTGATTGGCAAAGAAAGAATGTATCACCTCATCAGTAAAACTTGAAGCAGACCTTTCATTTGAAGGAGTTTCATAGATACCAGACCTAACACTACCAGATTTAACCTTGTAAGTACTGCTTTTGTTTTGTGACACAAAAGCAACATTTGATGAACTGGTTAAAGCCTGAGTGTTGTTACTGATGTCCCTTTCAAACATCCTGAGATTATTGTATAGGTCATCAGGTGTCATTGAATCGACTTCCTCCTTAATCCTCATCGCCACAGATACATTGCCCCATTCTGATGGTAAAGATCTAAGGAACTTGTGGTTTACATCCTCATTTGAAACTGCTGCACCATGAACTTCCAGTTGTGTTAACAGATGTTGAAATCTGTCATAGCCCTTCTCCAAACCTTCAGTCTTTGAAACACTGAATGTCTCAAAGTGCTGTTTAAGAACAGCCTTTTGCATCTTCTTGGAGTTTGCATTGCCTCCAAATCATTTCTTGATAGCCTCCCACATCTCCTTAGCATCAAGGATGCCATGAAACCTTTGTAGATGCTCCTTAGGAATAGCCATAAGAAGCAAGGTTCTGGCCTTCTTTTCCTTCTCCACAGCCCTAATCTCTTCAGCAGATACTGGTGGCATTATTCTGATCTGCCCATCATTCCCTTGTGAAATTCTTTTCTTAGAATTTCCCTTTTGAATAACCTTCCATACATCACTATCAATGTATTCCAGATAATGTTCCATCTCCATGGCCCATATATCATACTCTTCTCTTTTCAGTAATGGAAGTTTTATGTTTGAGATTGTGGTTGTGGAAGGGATGGGTTGTTGTTGTGTTTGGGAGTTACTGGTTTCGGTTTTTCCTTCATCTTCATGGTTTGACTTCTCATCCTCACTGTTATGGATTGAGAAAGTTTCAGGCTTATCGAATTCAGACATTGTGTAGGGTGATTTGAGTGAGAATTAGGTTTTTGGGATTTAGTGTTCTTCGAATTCAGAGTCTCTCGCCTTGCTCTGATACCACTTGTTGGTCCACGAATTGTATGTGGATCACTAAGTAGTCTTGAATACCTAGTAGATGGTTAGGATAAATCCGAACCAATCTAAGTGAGAAACTCTAGGTAATTGTTATTGTTAATGCGGAATCTTAACAAGAACAATGAAGAACACACAGGAATATCACTAACTTCGTATATTGATTATAATCACAATAGTGAACTCGTACAACTCACACACTTTGCTAACAATCTTTAGGGATCCTTTTATAACACAAGGAAACCCTAATACTAACCGACTCAGAAGATATTCACAAATCTTCTATAAAGATACTTACACGTTTTGTATCTTTTCCTAACTTATCTCTAACAAACTTTCCTAACTTTACGACCAGACTTAACATTATAAGTCAACCAGACTTAAACATACTACCAGACTTAACTTTGCATTACCAGACCTAATTACAAAGATAGACCTAACTCTGACATACTACCAGACCTAAGTTGTCTTCTCTTGATTCGTATCATAATTCCCAACATGGAAGAAGCTTCAGGAATCTCCCCCTCAGTGTGAGAAGTAGGAGAAGGAGGTTTTTGGCTTGTGGAAGCTTCAGGGACTCCAGTGTCTTTCTCCCCCTCAACTGTTGCTTGAGCCATGGTGATAACAAGAGTTGGAGCCACTGGAGTAGCAGGACCCTTGAAAGCCTGATAGATCTCAGTCATCATTGATTTGATGTCCGAGGTGTCTTTCTGAAGAGTTGAGATCTGATCCGCCAGAGATGCCTGAGAAGCTTCGATGCCTAACATCCTTGACCCAAGAGACCATGCCAAAGATGTTGAAGATTGTGCCCAAGTACCCAGATGTTTTTCCTGAAGACCCAAGGAGGTCCTGATTGAGTCCACTGAAGAGGTAAGACCCTGAATCTTAGAATCCTTCAGTAAGCTGAGAAGATCACTGAATTCAGCAGATTGCTTCTGGTAAGTCTCAGCTGCCTGAAGGACCTTCTTGTTGAGTACGGGGTCATCCTTGACAGCTGTTTGAATAGTTCCAAGGCTTTTGGTGATGCCTTCAAGAGTAAGATTGAACTTCTGGAAATGAAGATCAATAGCTGTCAGGGAGTTGTTGGTGTCAGATTGTATCTCGATCACATCATCATGAAAACTTTCAACATCTGCCTTCAGGTTGGCATAGTGAACAGCAACTTCAGTGTGATGATCGAACATCTCTTCAGTGAGACCATTGTAAAGAGCTCTATTGGTCTTGAGTAGGAATTTGACCAATTTTCTTTCAGTGAGGGGAAGAGAGTCATCATACTTTTGGAGGATGTCCCCAGTATCAGAAGAATCAGAAGATTGAGAACCTGACTCTTCACTTTGGCGTGGAGATGACTGATGTGATTTTTCAGGTTGTTCAGGTTATTCATCAGTTTCTATATCTTCACCTGCCTCAAACATTTCCTCTTCACTCTCTTCCCTGAGCTCTTCATCATCATCAGACTCGATAAGAGCCTGAAAGTCCCCCATGGACTCAATACCTAAAAATTCAACCGGCTCCTCTTTATAAAAAGACTCGCCTTTGGTTTGGTCAGGTCCTGACCCCGTTGTCATAATAACTGTGTAGGTTTGCTCAGCCTGACTAGCCATATGATGAGGCGAAAAGTGTACCGCTTTTAGGGGGTCATTTAAGCCCTAAATCGTATTTATTTGATCAAATATTGCCCTAAATCGTTCATTTTGTCATTTTAGGTACTTTGGAGAAGAAATCTGGAAAAGGAAGCATTTTGGACGTTTTTGGAGCATAAAAGTGAAGAAAACGACAAAGTCTCAAAAATCTACTGAAAAGTACCTGTGACGGCGTCAAGCCCCAGTGTGACGCCGTCAACCCCTGACGCGCCAGAGAGGATTTTGGATGATTAAAAGGGGACGGCGTCAAGAAGGCCATCAAGAAACCCTAACCGCGGCGAGGTGACGGCGTCACGCTCTATAACGTGACGCCGTCAGATCTGTTTTCCTATATATATTTTCATAATTTTTAGTCATGAGTGTGCAACTTTGTGAGGAGAAACCCTAAGACGATTTTTCTGCCATTTTTAAGGGTTTTATACCCTTGGATCTCCCATGTTCAATTGAAGATAAGTAATCAATTAATCATTCAATATGTCTATGTGTTGTTTGATTATATCTTGTTCTTGTCTTTTATTTAACATGCTAGGCTAGATTTATCTTGTGTTTGCTTAGATCTAATGAAACCTAATTATTGATTATTGGTTGTTGGTGTGTTATTAATTGTATTGGATGATTGTTTATCGATGTTAGGCTTAAGAAAACTGGCTAACCTCCTATACGGTAACTTGCTTGAACGTCTTAAGAAACATGAACCAATGCGTACTAAGGTTTGTATGGTTGTATTTAATGCATGAGCGAATTCTAATGATCCCATGTTAGGAGCTTCTTAGCCGGCTCGACATAGGAGTGAAGTAGGAGCTTGTAGAGTTGGGGAAGTACGTACGCCACCCCACGATTGGTATTAAGGAATACACCCGTCATCCACGCAATTAATACACACTAATCAACCGGTAAAAGATAGTGAGGGAGTAAGGAAATCTAAGTAAACACATTTCTCTCCATATAAGTTCCACAACCTTTTTATTTTTAGTTATTTTATTTTATTTGCATTTGTAGTTATTTGGGTTAGTTGACTAGCAACTAATTCTGCCCACTCCTTCAAACCCGAGATTTTACTTGCTTTCATAAAAATATAAAAATACAAAAAGAATCTTCCCTCACCCTTAGACCTATTAGAGTAGTTTTTCAATCCTAACGATACTATTCCCTAGAGAACGATCAATCCCCCGGTACTTGCCACTACACTATACTACATCGGTCAGGTACACTGCCTGGTGGGGATTGCAAGCCTCTTGAGATCCCTCGAGAGGTAAAACCTGTTGTAAGGTCGCAAAACCACGCATCACAATAATAACTGGGGTAACAGCAGCCTGGCTTTTGGGGGCAGGTCCTGAGAGGATTGGACCGCCTGAGGGGTTTATGGGTTCCGTATCAGCGGGTTATTTCTTTCCCTCTGAGTCTTTGTGCCCCTTAGCACCTTCAACCACTGATGGGTGTTTTTCAGTGGTATCACTAGGTACTGATTGTGAAAGTTGGTGGACCCCCTTCCCATCAGGATTGTGCTGTCCTTTTGGGGATTTAGGGTCCTTTTCTCCCTGAGATCCTGAGGGTGATTGCTCAGGAACGTTAACGGGATGTGAATGTTTGTGGGTCCCCTTCTCAGTAAGGTAGTGCTGCCTTACCGAGGATTTAGAAACCTTTCCTCCCTTGGGAACTGATTGTTTTTTGACAGTTCCTTCATCGGGATGTGAGGAGGTGTGGGTCCTCTTCCCAGTAGGGTGGTGCTGCCCTACCGAGGATTCAGGACCCTTTCCTCCCTTGGGCACTGATTGTGATTTATCAGTACCTTCATCAGGATGTGAGGGGGGAATGTTTCCTGATCCATCTGACTTGTTTATGTCAGTTGAACCATGTGGAAAGGGTGTGCCCGAGGTCACTGAGGATGATTGCTCAGTGACCTCCGTTGGCCTTTGTTTTGAGGTCAAGAGGGTCTCAGAAATGGGTGTCTCAGAGGTCTCGGCCTTTTTAAACCTCTTTTTAAGGTTTAGTTGGTTTTGAGGATCAGTCTCAGTGGCGAGTGGCTTGGGTCTAACCACCTGGCTGGACTGACCCTTCTTTGTCTTCTTCAGCTTTTTGGTCGGTGAAGGAACTGGTGAGACAGTGTCATTACCCTGAATGACTGATTGCATGTATTCAGTCAGGGCAATATGTGTAACCTCACTGATGCTACTAGTGAAGTTTGAATTGTGCAGGACGTCAGGCTTTGTACCTTCTGCATCAGGCCTCACGTAGTCAGAACCAAGTAGGTCCTGAAGCACACAGGAAACAAATCTAGGGTAGGACATATGCCTTTGCCTATGTTTTCCTGAGAGCTTAGCAACAAGGTCTCGGAAGATTATTCCTCCGATGCCAATTTTTGTACCCTCAAGGAGACTGAACAACATCAATTGTTGTGATGAGTTCAATTGTTCCGTAGAGGATTTATTTCCACCCAGGACCTGAATGACAAATGTCATCAGTATCCTCCAGATAGGATGGAACAATGTTTTGACTACTGGAGCCTTCTCCAATAAGCCTCCCGCAGACGTTGTAGGACGTCTGGGGTCATGGAGTGCTAGAAAGATCAGTTCATTCTTTATGTCCTGATCAGTAGGGTTGGGTGCAAACGCTTCAGCAAAGTCAAGGCCTGTGGCTTTGATGAAGGTTGAATAGTCAAAGGAGAGGGTTCTGCTCCCATTCATCACCGTGAAGGTGATGATTGACTCTTTGGTGTCTTTGGGGCTGGTAGCCACAGCCGTGCACCAGAATTCCCTCAAATAGTCATGGTAGATGACTGAGGAGGTATGGGTGAAAGCCTTTAAAAGAAAATAATTACGAAGAAATTTCATAACGTTCTTGTAGGCTGGGTAGTTTTGTGGATAAGAGAAATTTTCTACCACATTGTTCTTTGTTAGGTCAATGTCCCCAGTGAGGAATTCCACATTGGGGGCGTATGCTATAGCATTAGAAGAAGCCATTTGTGGGTAAGTCTGGGTTTGACTAAGGTTTCTGGGTTTCTAAAGCTTAAGAATACACACACAATTTGTTTTTGAGAATTAAAATGGCAGAGTTTTGCTTAAGTTCTATAAAAACGTGTGTGTGTTTCTTTTGGTTGGGTTATTTATAGGGAAGTGGAGATGGGGGTGTTTTAGACATTTGAGCGATCTTAATTTATTCAAAAAGAATTATTGGAAATTGTTTTGAATAATATGTTTTGGGATCCGCATTTAATGCCAACACTCCACTTTCCTGGTTTGGCGCAACAGTCGAAGTGAACAGTTGAGCAGTTCTGCAAAAGTGTAATTTGCAGAGATGAGTCATCACATATTCGTAATGTGATTGGAGAGGCATTTAATGCCAAGTGGGAATGTGGTGGCCCAGAGGTGGAAGCCAGAAAGGCAAAAAGAACAAATATTCTTGAATTAAATATGAGTTCAGTTACCAACCTTGGACATTTACTAACTAGATACTTAGAGCATTTAAGTCAGTATTTAATGTCTCTTTTCAGGGCCCTGAATGACTTTTCATCCAGTGATGGTTTTTTAGGGACTTGGGATTAGTCACTGATGATTCAGGAATATGGAATGATTCCTGAGCTACAAGGATTCAGGAACTTGGGTTTAGTTTCTGAACCCTAAAGATTTCAGGAACTTGGGTTTAGTTCCTGAACCCTAAAGATTTCAGGAACTTGGGTTTAGTTCCTGAGGTTGAGGATTCAGTGAGATGTTTTCACTGATGTACACATTGAGTCAGGGACCTGAGGTTTTAAGAATTTAACACTTCAGTTGGAAGGATTCAATCAGTGGACTGATTCTCTATATCCAACATTCCTAATTCAGCTTTCAACCTTGTGAAAGTTGGTTCATCCAAAGGTTTGGTGAAGATATCAGCTAACTGATATTCAGTAGGGATGAAGTGTAATTCAATGTCACCATTCATGACATGGTCCCTGATGAAATGATATCTGATATCAATGTGTTTTGTTCTCTGATGAAGAACAGGGTTGTTTGAGATTGCAATTGCACTTGTGTTATCACAAAAGATGGGTACCATCTTATACTGAATTCCATAGTCACTGAGTTGACTTTTCATCCAGAGTACATTTCCACAACAACTAGCTGCTGCAACATATTCAGCCTCAGCTGAGGACAAGGCAACTGATTGTTGCTTCTTAGCACTCCAACAGACTAATTTCCCACCAAGTATTTGGCAAGAGCCTGAGGTGCTTTTTCTGTCCATGTTGCATCCAGCATAGTCAGAGTCTGAGTATCCTTTAAGATCAAGTCCTGAGCACTTTGGATAGTATAATCCAAGGTTAGGAGTGCCTTTCAGGTACCTGAATATCCTTTTCACAGCAGTGATGTGTGATTCTCTTGGGTCAGATTGATATCTAGCACATAGACATATTGAGAATTGGATATCAGGCCTTGATGCAAGTAGATACATCAGTGATCCTATCATTCCGCTAAAGAAAGTTTGATTTACTGGTTTACCAGTGAGATCAGGACCAAGGTTGTTTGGGGGGACCATGGGAGTTTTGACTGAGGCACAGTCACTGAGATCATACTTCTTCAGTAGATTCTTTACATATTTCTCTTGACTGATAGTGGTTCCTCTATCAGTCTGCTTGATCTATAGACCAAGGAAGCATGTCAGTTCTCCCATCATGCTCATTTCAAACTTCTTTGCCATTAATTTTTCAAATTGTTTACAAAGTTTGAAACTTGTTGAGCCAAAGATGATGTCATCAACATACACTTGTACTAGTATGACATCATTATTTGTCTTATAGATAAACAATGTGTTGTCTATCTTGCCTCTGACAAATTTGTTTTAGATTAAGAAGGCTGAGAGAGTCTCATACCATGCCCTGGGAGCTTGCTTTAGTCCATAAAGGGCTTTGTTAAGCTTACAGACATGATCAGGAGACTCATGGCTTTCAAATCCAAGAGGTTGCTGAACATAAACTTCTTCTTTCAGTGAACCATTTAAGAATGCACATTTAACATCCATTTGGTATACTCTGAAGTTCATGTATGTAGCAAAAGCAAGGAAGATCCTGATGGCTTCCATCCTTGCTACTGGTGCAAATGTTTCTTCATAGTCAATGCCTTCTTGTTGATTATAGCCTTTGGCTACAAGTATGGCTTTGTTTTTAATGACTATGCCATTTTCATCAGTTTTGTTTTTGAATACCCATTTCATGCCAATGACTGAGACATTCTCAGGACATTTGACCAAGGTCATTACCTTGTTTCTGTCAAATTGTTCCAGTTCATCATGCATGGCCTGAACCCAACTTGGATGTGTAAGTGCTTCTTTAACACTTTTGGGTTCAATTGTGGAAATGAAGTCCACAAATAGGCATTCATTGGCTGAGGCTGCTCTTAGACTAGCAGCCATGCTCCTGGTGAGCATACCTTCAGTAGGCTCTCCAATAATATTGACAAGTTCAATGTCCTGAGACCTAGTCCAACTTTCCTGAGGTCCTGGATACTGATTTGAACTTGTGGAGGCCTGATTGGGTAGAGGGGTTGGTTCTGGAGTAGACACATGATCATTGATTGGATCTTGAGTGTCTACCAGATCACTGAGATTGTTAGGTTCTTGAGTATTTTGAACTGACTGATTGATTTCATCAGTGTTTGCATGTGCCTCAACAAACTCAGTGATGGTTGGGTTAGGTAGGTTGTGAGGGATTATGTAATAGGAGAGGTTAGCATCATTTTGATACTGAGTAGAAGGATTGTTTTCAGGAAGATATTCATCAGGAGGATATCTTGAAGAATTATCAATTCCTATCTCTTCTACTGAGGCAGTTGAGAACCTGATTGCATCAGTGCTCTCATCAAAGGTAACATGAAATGTTTCCTCAGTCTGCTGTCTCCTTGTGTTGAACACTCTGAAGGCTTTTGAGACAAGTGAGTATCCCAGGAAGTATCCATCATCAGCTTTTGCATCAAATTTCCCTAGGTGATCCTTGTGATTATGAATAAACACAAGACACCCAAAGACATGAAAGTAGTTGATGTCAGGGATTCTTCCTTTGAATAACTCATATGGGGTTTTCCCATGTCTCTTGAAAATTATGGATCTGTTTTGTGTATAACAGGCAGTTTTGACTACATCAGTCCAAAAATAGTTGGAAAGGACTGATCCACTTAGCATTGTCCTAGCAGCTTCAATGAGTGTTCTATTTTTCCTTTCAGCAACACCATTTTGTTCAGGTGTGTATGGAGAGGAAAAGTTTTGGGAAATACCTTTCTCATCACAGAAACATTCAAGTTCATAATTTTTGAACTCAGTCCCATTGTCAGTTCTAATCTGTTTGACCTTAATGTCATTTTGATTTTCAATGTTCCTGACAAAGGACATGATTGTTTCAGCTGCCTGACTCTTTTTGATCAGGAAGAATACCCAAGTGTATCTAGAGTATTCATCCACTATGACCAGAGTATACTTCTCATGGTTAGTAGACCTATGACTGATAGGTCCAAATAGATCCATATGGAGAAGATGTAGGCAGTTCCTGATGGAAAAGTTGGTTTTGGTTTTAAAGGATGCTCTGTGATGTTTACCTTTTTCACAAGCTGAGCATGGTTTATCCTTTGAAAACGCAAGTGATGGTAAGCCAAGGACTTTGTTTTGTTTTACAAGATTGTTTATGTTTTTAAAGTTCAGGTGGGTGAGTCTCTTATGCCAAAGCCAGTTGAGTGTATCAGTGGCCTTAGCAAAGAGACAAGTTCCATCATGAGTTAGACTGGACATGTCTAATACATAAACATCTTGTCTTCTTGGTGCAATGAGGACAATTTCCTTATTTGCATTGAAGATGGTTCCTTGCTTATCATCAAACTGAACTATGTATTTTGCATCACATAGTTGACTGACACTGATCAGATTGTACTTAAGACCATTTACATAAGCTATCCTAGTAAAGACAATACCATTGCAGTTTACTGAACCATAACCCTCAGTGAAACATGATGAATTATCTGCAAATATCACTTTGGGTCCTGGTTCTTCCACATATTTGTGCAGACACTCCTTAACACCAGTCATGCTCCTTGAACATCCACTGTCTAGATGCCAAATAGGATCCCTGGCATGCTTCTGCACAAATAGTAAACTGGGTCAGTTCTTTCTAGGACTCCATTTCATGGAGGGTTTGGTATTGTAGGTCTTTATGAAAGTATTAATTGATTCATGGTCAGTGGTTGAGTGGACTGAGCTACCACATGTTTTGCATTTAGTCGCAGCGGTAGCCTCAGTAGTCTGAGAGGATTGTTTATTCATTCCTCTTCTTGACTGAATGACCTTCTCTTTTCCTGAGGATTTCTTAGTGGAACTTCCACTAGATTCACAGTATTTGTCTTTTTGACAATCCTCAAGAAGATGGTCATTGAATCCACATAAAGGGCAAGGTGGAAAAGGCTTGGCCTTTTGCTTCTGTTTCTGCTTAGAATCAGAAGGGTAGTTCAGACACTGAGCCTTAAGTCCTGAAAAGTTTGACATGACTGAGCATTGTTTATGATCAGAGGTCCTGTGATCTTCCTTTTTGCAAATCATGCAATAAAGGACTCTATAGCAATCATCAGTGAGATGATTTGTATAGTTGCATAGTTCACATCTTTTCAGGGGTTTTGTGGGTTTGGGTTTGGTTTTTGAGGAAGTTGGTTTTTGCTCCTTCTTGGATTGAGAAGGTTTCTCAGAAGATGCAATCTTCTCTTCCAGCTTCCTGACCATTTCAGTCAACTGATCAATTCTTGGATCAGGACTTTGGGTTGCTACTTCAGAAGGGACTGAAGTTGATGAGTCATCAGTATTTACTGAGACTTCAAGGGGTGGTCTTCTCAGGAGGATTCTACCTATTCCTGATCTCTCTTTTGGAGAGTGTGGGGAGTAGACCAATGGTGGGAGGTCTGAGCTTGGTGCAACACCCTGAAGGGTATTTAGTGGAGGGAGTGGAGGAGTTGATTCTGACTCAGGCTCACTGATTGGATCAGAAATACTGAGTTGGTCAAAGAGTCCAAGCATACCTTTCAGAGCCTGAATTTCAGGGAGCAAGATGTTTCCAGTCTCAAAGTTTGGCAACTTACTGACTAGGTTGTCCCTGAAAATCCAGTCATTTGACTTGGGTTCCATCTCTTGCTCAAAGGATATGCCAGCTGGAACAAAGGTCATTTCACTGGGACTCTCACTGGAGGTTTCAGTGAGGTGGTCAATTCCTATAGTTATCTGAGGAATTAAGCCCACAGAATCAAAGACCTTAGGGTTCTTTTTGGTCCAGCTTTTAATGACAACTTTTTCTTTCTTAAGTTCTGTTTGAAGGGCTTGGTTTTGTTTCAAAATTTCAGTGTTCTAAATTTGTAGAGTAATGGATTCTAGTTTGGCTTGTTTCAATGCAAGCAGTTCATCTCTACATTTATTCAATTCTGACACAATATTGTTATATTTTGAAAATAGGTTAAGCCTTTGTTCCTCAACAAACTTTAGATCAACACAAATATAACTCATGTAAGACTATCAATCAGAATCATCATCCATAGAAAGTAAAGTATTTACCTTCTTCATGGTGATGTTGACCCACTCTCCATTTCTAGCATGGCTTTTTCCCACAGCCACCTGATCCTCTTCAGAAAGTGCCATTAGTGCACTAACTCTTATTTCCTCATCTGAGGAAGCCTCTTCTTCATCCCAATCATATGCTTCAGCTACTAAAACCTTGTTCTTTGTCTGAATAGGTTTAGATGTTTGAGCATTCTGAGACAGTATGGGGTTAGTTTCAAGAAGTGCAAGTTTAGCTTTGATTTTCCTATATTTTGTTTCAAAATCCTTTTGACCCTTGTTTTGAAATTGTTGGGTGGACTGAAACATTTTAGGTTGAAACTTGCTAGTTCCTGAGAATTTGTAAGAGGGTTCTGAGATAGTTTTAGAATAATAGTCCTTAGCAAAATGACCCTTTTTACCACATTTAAAGCATTCAGTGGTTTCATTTGCTTTTGGTTTTGTAAAGTTGGACTGATTTCTTTTGATGAAACGTCTAGAACTAGCAAGGAGTGCCCTTTCTTGGAATTCCAAGTTCAGGTCGTTCAGGTACTCCTCACCAGTCCTTTCATCAATTTCTTCTTCAGAATACTCTTGAGTATCCTGCACAACACCATTAGAATATAAAGTAGTTGATATGGGTGTGGAGGTTAAGGCCTTTTTGGACTCGAGAGATTTTGAGTCAGGGTATCTCCTTGAGATCAAGTTGTCTTCATAGACAAACTTCCCATAAATTTCAGGGAGCTCAAGGGTCTGAATGTGGTTAGCATTCCTCAGGCTTTGTGAGAAGTTGAGCCACTTCTCAGGGAGACTGTTGACAAAGCCAACATTTGTCTCATGCTTAGACAGTACAACACCATCATTTTATAATTCATTTATCAAAGTCCTGTATCTGGTGTAGGTCTGTGAGAGACTTTCAGAGTCTTTTACCCTGAAAGTATTATACTCAAGTTTAAGGTCCATGACCCTATTTTCCTTGGTATCTGAGGGACCCTCAAAGCTGTTTACCAAGTCATCCCAAGTTTGCTTGGCTGTTAGACAGTTGATGACTGATTCCATTATATCGTCAGGAAGACATGATATAAGGATGCTTTTCAGGCGTTGGTCTTGATTGACCACCCTCCTCTCATCAATGGTCCATTGGGCCTCAGGCTTGTTTAGCCCTGCGGCTGTCCTAGGGACAAATGGGCCATCCCTGATACAGGTGATGTAGTAGGGTTCCATACCGGTAAGATAGCAAATCATACGCTTCTTCCATTTGCTAAATTTCCCAGCTTCAAGTCTGGGTGCAACAGCGGAGTAGCTGCCACCCTTTTTGTCGACTAGCTGGGGTACATTGATATCAGCCATAGTAGGATCTTGGTTTTAAAAACCTAGAGCACTCTTGATTAGTTTAAAAAGAATTTATAAACCAGAGGCTCTGATACCACTTGTTGGTCCCTTTACACGCTTAGAGTTAACTAGAAAGTTAATCTATTTGTGTAAATGACTAATACAATGTTTATGATTAATTCTAGCAGTTATAAAACGTGAATATAAATACTCAAGGTAATTTTCAACGTTTAAATTCTTATTAGAAATGAATCAAAGAATCTATACCCAAGTGTTTTGCGGAACAAACACTTGGGATTGAATAGACAAGGTATGGTGGTGTCTCCTATCTAAACTCAAGTTTTGCTTGAGTGGTAACAATGCGACATCACTGAGCTATCTCAGGGATGCGTTACTATTTGTAGGAGAGAAGTTGTTTTGTAAAAGTCTAAGCTTTAATTGTACAAAACACACTCAACTTCTCTCCTTCTCAATCTATTTATACACAAGTAATCTGAGTAAAAGTAATTAAAATATTACAAGTTGTTGAGCAAGTTGTTGAGCAAGCGTGTCTGACAATTACAACAGTAATTGTCATTTCCAAGAACCAACAGAAATGGCCTATTAAGTCTTTAGGAGTGGTTGGTCTGACACTCCAAGACTTTAAGCCGTCTTAGGAAGGATTTCTTCCTGACAAGATAAGATTTGATCTTATCTTAAATCCTACCTAGATATTTCTGCCTCTCTTCTCAGGCACTTAGTTCTTCAGGACACGCTTCTCAGTTATCATTCATAATTACTTCATTGTTGTTGAGGAGACTAGGGTTCAGTGAGTTCTTGTCCAACACTCACTGAACCATCATCTTCTTCTTTGGCTTAAGTGCTACTTCAAGGAGTACCGCCTTCCTGCGTAGTGAATCCTTCTATTTGAATTCGCCTTAAGCATCCTGAAGATGACTCACTGAGAGGCTGTTCTCTCAGTGACTTGAATTGTTCTCGGTTTAAGTTAACACTTAGTTAATTTGTGTCCAAATCATGTTTTAAGTATTCTTGGGTTTTTCATGACCCAACAATCTCCCCCTATTTGGATATAAATTATTCCTAAGTGTTTTGATCAGTTATGAGTTAGCTAATGACTTCTACTCATACTGAATGTACTAGAATGTAAATAAGGACACTGAAATAATAAAAATATCATCTTATTGATATCATTACAAGTCCTAACAAGCTAAGTACAAAAAAGGGATAGTGGGGGTATTCAGGCAGATCTATCAGTTCAACTTAATACCAAGGGCTTCAAGTTTGGGCTTCTTTGACTGCAGCTCTTGTTGGTCAGGATGCTCATTGATTTTCCTTTTCAGATCTTGACAAAACTTCACATTTTCAGGACTCTTGAGTGGAGAGGCCATCATTAGAAAGCCAAGCATAGCTTTGATCCCTGATAAATCAATATCACTCCACCTTTGGAAGGCTTTGTCTCCGAACTCATCAATGAAGAACAAACCTCTTTCAGGTTGTTCAATGACCATATTATTCCTGAAAGGAACACCTTCAGGGAGAGCCCTATTGCAGTCAAGACCAGGAATCTTGATCTCAGGCTCAGCTTCTATCTTCTTTCTTTTCCTTGAAGAAGACTGAGAGGGAGCTGGTTGTGCTGAATCAGGAAGAAGAGATGGAGTGCCAAGTTCCTGAGGTGCAACTGCCAATCTTTCGTACCTCAGACTCAAGGACTTCAACAGGCTAGGTGTGTAGAATTATACAAACACTTGGGATGTTGATCTTAATAATGTGTTAGGGATATTTAGGAATGAATGTGATGTAGTACGCGGAATTTACTATAACACACTTAAAGGAACAAAGGTGGTAAACATGCAAACGTGAATTATAATGAACAATGAACACGACTTGAATAACACAAAACGATTCAATATTATTTATAAGATAATACGGGTGATCTAACTATCACCAGGATTAAAAAGGTAACCTTGAATCTTTGATTTGTAAAAGGATTTGTGAATCAGTAACTAAGTTACTAGAGAGGTTGTTCTGTTTTTGGATATTACAAAGTTATTAGTTGAGAAAAGATATATCTAAGGTGAAGACTAAGGGTTCCATTTATAGGATAAGGAACCCTTTTACAAGTTGTCAAGTTGTGTAATATAATAAGATACTTGGACTTTCTAACCTACTAATTACAACTTTCAATGTAAACTACTCAGTATTATCTTCTGCACAATATGGAAGACTGTACTACGTATACTTAACGTGTTACATTGTACAAAGACTAATAATACAACTAAAATATCTATAAATAAATATCTATCAACTTGACCTTCAACTTGGCAGGACCTTCTTTAGCTTGCAGTATCTTCTCACCCAGAAGGTACTGTTAGTTTATCTTCAACTTCTTCAAAATCAACTAGCAGGCTTAATACTTCATCTGGCAGGCTCTTTGACTTGAACATTTTATTCCCAACAATCCTCCCCTAAACTTGTTATTCCCTTTAAAATAAACAAGTTTCTTATGAATAAAATCCATACCTTGAGGATCTGAGGGAACTCTTCCAAAAACTTTACTCTCTATTCTTCCTTTTTCTTTCACATTGTTCAAAAATGTTCATCAACAAACTTTGAACAACTTCTGACTTTTCTTCATCTTTATCACATCTTAACCTCTTGGAAATCATGGTTGTAAGAACTTCATAGCTCAGTGGATACTCTTTTTCAGCCAACATAAAGAGTTCAATCCCACTTTGTGTAAAAAGATGATGCACACTGCTAAGACTTAGGAATTCCCATGTGGTGGTAGGATCATGATATGGAAACTTCCAATGAACATCCTGTGGATCAGGATCATACATCCTATTGAACTCTACCCAAAGTTCTTGTTCCTTAACATCAGTCTTTTGCTTAGTGTTTAGCCTGATTTGAACTAGATTCCATAGCTCTTCTAAATCAGCTCTATCACATGCCCTTATCAGATTTTCAAAATTTTTGAAAATGGCAGTTTGATTCCCAACCCTGGTTATCTTCCATGCCTTTCCTGATCTATCATGGTGAATTTCCCAATCTATAATAGGGTGTCTAGACCTAATTGGATCAGCATGAATAATTGTTGGTAAAGCAATTATCATTTTACTTACTTGTTCTGGATCCAATTCTGCTTCTAGATTCTTTTGATCACCATTCTTTTTCTTTGAAGGTTTAGCATCAGATGGGATCTTGAAGTAAAGACTCTTGTAGGCATTTAGATAAAGGAAGTAGATTTCATCAGGAGATTTCTTCTTCAGTTGATATTCAGTCCAATTAGCTTGAATTCTTAGAAACCTCTTCATGAAAATCACTTGATCTTTCTCAGATGAGCCCACCTTAAAACCTCTTTTCTGACTTTCCTGAATCTTTTGAAAAATATCATCCAGAGCTGCTTCTTTATACTTTTTGTTGATAAAAGTTTCAAGCTCTGCTGTTTTCTCTTCAGTGTTAAGATTCTTGTCATCCATAATTATGGCAGCTTGACCTCTCACAATTGGATCATTGGCAATAATCCATTGCATCTGTGCATCAAATGTTTCCTGAGCAGCTTGAGAATCAAGAAGAGTTTGAGCAGCATCCTTTTGTTCTTGCATTTCTGCAAGCAGTCTTGAAGCTTCTAAAGCTTTTTGCATTTCTTCTTCATGAAGCTTTTTGGAGACTTCCTCATCTAAAGCCATCTGCACTTGCTCTCTTTTCTTCAACCTTTTGGGCTTAGGTTCATCTTCAACCATAATTTTCTTGCCCTTATCTTTTGGTGTTGGTTCTTGACTTGGAGCAGTAGATTGCTCATCAGCAATAAATAACCTTCCTTGAACAAACAACCCCCCTGAGGCTGTGATTCCCTCTTTCTTTTGTAAACATTTTGAGCAGTACCTCTATAATCCATAGCCAATAGCCTCTCAATCCTAGCAGGCTCTTGCTCTGCTTCAGCAGGCTCTTTTGCACTAGCAGGCTCTTTCCCTGTACCAGCAGGCTCTTCATCATATACTTGTGTTCCTTCATGAAATTGAAACTGAGCTTCCTCTTCACCTTCTGAACTACCCATCCTCCCCTTTTTGGAAGAGTGACCCATGCTTTCTGCATCAGAACTAGATAAAACCAACTGTGAAGATCTTTTACCCTTCAGCATCTTCACTTCATTCTCCAATTTCTTAACCCTCTTAACTAGCTTGGTGTTGATCTTAGAAAATTTGGTGTTCTGGCTTTGAAGAGCATTTTCCAAGAATTGCACTTTCTCCTTTAGTTCCTTCAAAGTCTGAGAATCCAGACTTTGATGTTGAGGTGATTGGGATGGTGATGCATGATATGATGGTGATGGTGTTGTTACAGATGGTATTGGTGATGGGATTGGTGATGGATGATGAGATGGTGATATGTAACCAGGTGAAGAACTTGATGTTGGTGATTCAGATGATGGTGATGGTTCTTCAGCATGTTGTGGTAACATTTCCTCAAAAAGTGGTATTTCTTCCCCATTAAAACCAATTTTCATATTTGAAAACACCTTGTGTGAAAGTTTTGGTGTTTCATAAGGAGAGTGTGGAGGAAGTAACAAATGTTTTGATGTTGTGATGATGCATTGAATAAATCTGAGATACATCAAAAACTTTGTTTGGCTATCCACATTTTTAACCAATCCTTCAAAAATATGTTTGGAAAAGTTGAATTTTCTGTTTGTTGCCAAGCAAATGAGAGCTGTAGCCATGTTACCACTAAACTGCTCCCATGAGGTTTTCTTTTGGCTTAAACAATGAAGGATTGTATGGATCAAAAATCTCCATTGTGGGGTAAAATGCTTTTTAAGAAAAGTGAGTTTAGTAGAATCAACATTATACCCCATTCTTTCCAAATTTTCAAAAATTTCAGTATCAGGCAATTGACTAATACCATCTGAATCATCCAAATGAAGATGTCTTCGAATGGATGACTCAGTAAGAGTGAAGGATTTGCCATCAACTTTGGCTTTTAACTTTTGGTCCCCATTTTCAAGAGTTTCAACTTTTGCCATTTTCCAAAATTGTAAAATTTGAGATTCATAAATAGTGGGATTTACAAGTAAAGCAAACCTGATGTAAGAATCATTTAAAAAGTCCACTATTTGATGAAAAGATTCGTTATCCACAGACTTTTCCAAAAATGCTAACTGGTTGTGACGTTTAACGAAGTTTAGATTAGCCATGGTGAAAGTTAATGAAAAACTTGATTAGGATGGTGGGATTTGATTGTGGTACTGGTAGAAGATGAAAGGTGAGTGTTAATTGTGATAAGGACTGATGAAAGATATTATGAGAGATTTACTTTTAACCGACAATAAGAAAATTTATAATAAGTAAATGAAGAGGCGGTTAAAAAGATCTTTTATATGAGAAATATAATATAATATAACATCAGAAATTTACAGAATTACCCCAACGGCTAATTTTAACTACCAGGCCCAACGGTTATAATTTTAACTGACAGACTCAACGGTTATCTAGCAATACCATTTTACTCTACCAGTACCAAAATTTGAACTACCAGTACCTTTGAAAGTAAATTTTACTTGGCAGTATCTTTGAAATTTTAGCAAAAAATCCCTTATAGTTTTTAGCAAACTATCAGCTATCAACGGATTTGATTTGTCTTTACCAAAAGCCGTTTGCTTATGGACTAGTCAACTATTTATTGTAAAGTATGGTTAGTTAAATACCATATAGTTTTTGGTAAATTATCAACCATCAACGGATTTGATTTGTCTTTACCAAAAGCCGTTTGCTTATGGACTAGCCAGCTCTTAAGTTTGTAAAACTTGGTGAACTGAATACCATTTTCTCATTTACCCAAAGATGGTGCAATTTCCTTGGATGGAGGAATTGTAAGAGGCAATGATGCTGTGTATCTTGGATGCTTGTTTCAACAAGTGAAATCATCTATCAGCATGCCTTTGCAATGAAATTGAAACTTTTCACCGTTTGAACTAGATAGAACTTTCTCCTTTAGGAATGCTTCATCCCTTCTGAATATATGATCTATTCTTATCATTTTCAACCTCTACATCATCTTGTATGCTCTTGTCTTTTCCTTCCTTTTATTGGATTATCTTCCTTTTTTGGGCTATTAAGTCCCCCCCTGAGATTATTACCTCCCCTGAGATATAAATAACTTTTATTTCTCCCTTTGTTTTGAAGATCTCTTGTTTTGTTATCAACCTGAAATTTGTTAGTTGCATACCAAAAGAACAGAGTGCAAAGCACTTGTTTTATAGCATTGTAAACATTTAAGCATCAAGATGAAACAAAAATAGAGCAAACTTTATACTAGCAGGACCAATTATGAACTGACTGTACCTTTTGACTAACTAGCAGTACCATGTTTAAGAGCCAGTACCATTTAATTTTATGTACAAAAACACATGGTTTTTCAAAGATTAATCATTCCAATACCTCCTACCAGGTATTTAAATCTACCAAAATCAAAAGCTTTGGTGAGAAGGTCTGCAAAATTCTTTTCAGAATCAATTTTGACAACTTGTATTAACCTTTTCTCATTGCAATCTCTTATGAAATGGTGTCTGATTTCAATGTGTTTTGTTTTTGAATGTTGAACTGGATTTTTAATGATACAAATAGTACTGCTATTGTCAATGTAAATAATGGTGTTAAGAAAATTGTACCCATAGTCAAGCATTTGATTTTGGATCCAAAGGACTTGCCCACAACAACTTGCACCAGCATAATATTTTGCTTCAGTTGTAGAGTTGGCCACCATTGTTTGCTTCTTGCATTGCCATGATATGAGTCTGTAGCAAAGAAATTGACATCTACCAGTTGTGGATTTTCTGTCTAGGGTTGCACCAGCATAGTCACTATCAGAATAAGCCACCAAGTCAAAAGATGATTCCCTTGGATACCATAGACCCAACCTAGGTTGACCCTTGAGATATCTAAAGATCCTTTTGACTGCTGTGAGATGAGAAACTTTGGGATTTACTTGAAACCTTGCACATACACATACTGAGAACATGATATCTGGTCTTTATGATGTAAGGTACATCAAGGACCCAATCATTGATCTATAATTGTGCAAATCCACATCTTCACCCTCAGCATCCTTGAGTAACCCCTTCTCTGAATCCATTGGTGTACTTGCAACCTTAGAATCTGCAAACTGAAATTTCCTCAGGATCTCTGCTACATACTTATCTTGGCTGATAAATATGCCTTCATTTGATTGTTTCACTTGGAGACCCAGAAAGAAAGTAAGTTCCCCCATGGAACTCATTTCAAACTTACTGTGCATAAGTTTTTCAAACTCTACACACAACTCTTGGTTTGTGGATCCAAAGATAATGTCATCAACATAAATCTGCACCAGCAAGATGTCTTTCTTGGTTCTTTTGATGAACAAAGTTGGATCAAACTTGCCTCTTTGAAATCCATTTTCCAATAAATAGAAAGCCAATATTTCATACCATGCCCTAAGAGCTTGGTGTAGACCATAAAGAGCCTTGGTAACCCTATACACCTTGTTTGGATACTCTGCATCAATGAAGCCTGGAGGTTGAGAAACATACACTTCTTCTCCAATAGTACCATACAGGAAGGCACTCTTTACATTCATTTGGTAGACAGTGAAGCCTATGAAAGAAGCATAGGCCAAGAATAGCCTAATTGCCTCAAGTCTTGCAACTAGAGCAAAAACCTCTTCATAATCCACCCCTTCTTCTTGAGTATACCCTTGGGCCACCAATCTTGCTTTGTTTCTGATCACAATCCCCCTTTCATCTTTCTTATTCCTGAACACCCATTTGGTTCCAATTGCCCAGTGACCTTTGGGCAAATCAACCAATTTCCAAACCTTCTGAAGCTTGAATTAAAGAAGCTCTTCTTGCATTGCTTCAACCCAACTTGGATCATCTAAGGCTTTGTTAATGTTTTTGGGTTCAGCCTGTGAGAGAAAACATGAAAACAGGCATATGTTGGCAACTTCATGATTCTTTTCTTCATAAACAGATGAGATAAACCCTTCTTGGTCTGAAGATGAGACTTGAGTTCTTGTTCTAACACCAGAATCAATGCTACCAATCACATTATCAATGGAGTGATCTTTGAGAATTCTTGTGTTGTGTGTTGTAGGAACTTCATAGGTAAGTGGAAGATTGCCAATCTCCACTTCTTCTGGTAAAGAATCATCTGATTGAACATTTAATGGTTCAGCAGTACCAACTTGTGAACTGGCAGTACCATCTGGTGAACTAGCAGTACCATTTTTATTTGCACTACTTTCTTGATTCTCTTGACCCTGAGTTCCATGATCATCTTCAGTACCTTCATTTGTTGTATTTGAAGGTTCTTCATGACTTGAAGATAAATCCAATCCTTTCCAAATTGGCATCAAGATGTAATCTTGATCCTCAGCTGTTTCAACATTGTCTTCAAAACCTGCATTATCATTAGTATTTGTACCTGCAACAGGCACATAATTCATAGATTCTGAAAGCCTATCAATTTCAAACATCCAATCTGGCCCAATGCCTTTAACATTTGGAAGTTTCTCTTGAAACTCTATGTGCAGATTTTCTTCCACTAGCCTAGTGCAACTATTATACACCCTATAGGCCTTACTTTGCAAAGAATACCCTATCATGTATCCTTCATCAGCTTTTCCTTCAAACTTTCCTAGATGATATTTGGTATTGAGAATAGTGACATGACATCCAAAAGGTCTCATAAAACTTAAAGATGATGTTCTACCAAAGAAAAGTTCATAAGGAGTCTTTTTATGGGGTTTAATCACAAGAACCCTGTTCTGCATATAACAAGCAGTACCTACAGCTTCAGCCCAAAATGAAATAGGCAACTTAGAGTCTACCAACATTGTTCTAGCAGCCTCTATTAGTGTTCTATTTTTCCTTTCTGCTACTCCATTTTGCTGTGGGGTTCTAGCTACACTAAATTCTCTTTTTATTCCTTTTTCTTTGCAAAATTCATCCATAAATCTATTCTTAAATTCTGTCCCATTGTCACATCTAATTACTTTCACTTTCTTATCAGCTTGGTTTTCTACCTCAGTTATATAAGATTTAAGGATCTCACTTGTTTCATGCTTAGATCTTAAAAAGAAAACCCAAGAAAATCTGCTGTAATCATCAGTAACTACAAGACAATATTTTTTACCATTCAAGCTACTCACATTAGTGGGACCAAAAAGATCCATATGAATCATGTATAAAGCTTGAGAAATTGAGTTATGGGTCTTGGGCTTACAAGAAGTTCTATGTTGTTTGCCTTTAAGACAATCAACACAGGATTGGTCATTTTGAAAAATCTTTTTGGGTAAACCTCTAACCAAATCATATTTTGCAATTGTATTGATTGTTTTAAAGTTTATATGACCAAGCCTTCTATGCCAAAGCATAGATTCATCCAATGAGGCTTTTGCTACTAGACAAGTTAAACTCTCCTTAGGAACAATGTTCTTTAAATCAACACTGTACATATTGTTCTGTCTTGGGATTTTAAGAAGAATCTGACTTTCATCAGGAATTTTAAAATCAGGAGAAAGAACCATACATTCATTGTCAGTAAAGAGAACATTGTTCTTTTTGTCACACATTTGTGAGACACTGAGGAGATTAAACTGAAGCTCTTTCACAAAGTACACATTTTCAAAATCTAATTTACTGGTTTTGATTGTACCTTTACCAGTAATCTTTCCTTTGATTCCTCCCCCAAAGGTAACATATCCTCCATCAAATGATTTGAAGTCTGTGAGGTAAGACATGTTGCCTGTCATGTGCCTTGAACATCCACTATCTACATATCCTTGATCAGCAATATCATTTGAATGTTCCTGCACATATATAAACATATTAGTTTCCTTGGGGTACCCAAGCCATAACTGACTTGGGTTTGCCTCTTGCATCAATGTAATCAAACCTCTTTAGGACTGTTGATGCAACTTTTGATTGGAGTGGTCTCCATATCCAACATGCTGAGGACTTAACAACATTTTCCCTTCTATCCCATTTTGTGGTCCTTGGTCTGACAGTACTAATTTTGGCAGTACCATTTGGTCTAGCAGGACCATTTGGTTTAGCAGGACCTTTTGGTTTTGGTCTCCAATCTTGTGTTTTAACCACATATTTCTTTTGAGTGGGACTTTTCACAACTCTTGGTGCATGTTTGAAAGTATTTCTTGCACCCTTAACAGTTGATTTTGAGTTAACAGGCTTAGTTGGTCTAACAGTATGATTAACTTTTGGTGTGTTAGACTTCACAAAACTTTTTCTGGGGTTTGTTCCATTTGTTTTAGACTTTGATGTACTCCCAGAAACCCAATTGTTACAATAAGCATGAGTATGATTAAAACTACCACAGTAATAGCAGGCCTTATTGTACATAACAAAATCATCACCAAGTTGGTGTGACTTAAGATTGTTCCAATTTCTCTGGCTACCTCTAGGTTTGCTATTACACTTAGCACAACATTCAACTGTTTTCAGAACAGTTTTAGCCTTTGTCTTAATCTCTACACTTTTAGGACTGGGTGGTCCTACTTTGTTTCCTTTGTTTGAAACAGTCTCTTTTTCCTCATCATCAGATGTCCAATCTTCTATAATTGTAGCATCTGAGCTCTTATCAGTGAGCACCTTTTTGTTAGAGAGTGAAGCAACACTAGCACTCTCAAAAGGTTCACTTTTCTCTACAGGTTTATCTAGTGGTTTATTGGTGAATTCATGTAAACCTGATTCTGCAAGATCTAAACCTGGGGGACAAGGGATTCCTCTGTAAGGAGGTGGACAAGACTTGTATCCAATCCCAGATTTGATTCTCTTGTTCATTTGATTTTCAATTATGCTTCTAGTACAGTCAGAAGCAGTTTCTAAGGTGGTAACAGTTAGTTGAATATTATCCTTTGCCAATTTCACTTTAGCAAACTCAGTTCTTAACAGGTTTATTTCAGCATCTTTCAAAAATATTTCCCTATTAAGAATGCCTTTTGTGTCAGAAAAAGTGAGTTCATTTTCCCTAAAGTGGATTATCTGTTTCTCAAGTTTGGCCATACCACACTTATGATTAACTAGGTCTTGATGAGTTTTTCTTTGTTCTACTTTCAGTTCATCATAAAGCTTTATTAAAATTTGTAATTCTTCAAAAACTTCACAAGTATTAGAACATTTAGTAATTTGTACCTCAGAATTGGAGAAAGCCATTAAAGCCATTTCATCTGAAGTTGACTCCTCTTCACCCATAAAACTCCAATCAAAACCCAGCCCATCAATAGCTACCATAGCTTTAGGCTCAGTGATTTCCACAGCCTTTCTCTTGTTCTCAAAGCTTCCCTTGTTCTTGTTCTCAAAGCTTCCTTTGTTCTTGTTCTCATATCCTCTTCCCTTATCATCCAGCTTCTTTGGTCTTCTGCACTCTCTTGAGTAGTGACCCTTCATGTGGCAGTTGTAGCACTCCACTTTAGACTTGTCATACCCAGCAGGCTCATTACCATCTATGATAATCTTCTTTCCAGTCCTCATCAGTAACTTCTTAGCCCTTATGCTAAGAAGTGAAAGTTGCCACTTTATGTCCATTTCCTCAAGATCATCATCATTGATCTCTTGAATGTCTTCAAAAGTCAATATGGAACCATTGTGTTGTGATGTCAGGAAAGCACAACCAATTGTTTCATCTAGAATTGTTTTGGTACTGCTAGAAGTATTGGCAGTACCAAAATTTGTGTTGGCAGTACCTTCTTCTCTACCATCTTTTTCTTCATCTACTATCCTTGAGGTACTGGGAGATGACACAAAGGCCATATTCCCTGAGCTTGAACTAGTAGACTTCTTCACTTCATGCTCTACTATCTTGAAGTTGCTGTAAAGATCATTAAGACTCATTTGATCAATATCTGGTTTGTTTTTCCAGACAATGACATGCATGGCCCATTCAGAGGGTAAACTCCTAAGGAATTTGGAGTTTAAGTCTTCTTGAGATATCAGCACTTCATGAATGGCTAACTGACTTGAAAGCTTTTGTAGTCTATTGAACATGCTGTCCAAAGACTCATTTGTTGTGGCTGTAAAGTTTTCAAACTGTTGTTTGAGGAGAGTTTTCTAAGTTTTCTTGGTGGCATCATTTCCACCAAACCTAGCCACAATAGCTTGAAAAAGGGTTTTAGCACATTTGTACTTGTTGAAGATCAAAAGCTGGTCATTTGGAATAGTCATGAGAAGCATACTCCTGGCTTTAAGATCATTTCTCTTTTGGATTCTTTCTTCTGCGGTTGTTGGGTTCACTTGCACATTTGTTACTATTGCATCGTTTACTGTGGAGGTGGTGATTGTAGGTTTAAATGAGTTTCCTTCTTCAATAATCTCCCAAAGTGCATAGTCTTGCACTTGGAAATATTGCTCTACCCTCAGTCTCCACATATCAAACTCATTATGTTTGAGTAATGGAAGTTTTGCAGCAACATTGGTTTGAATGTGTTCAACTTCCATTGTTCTTTTAAATCGTAAATATCAACCTAGCTCTGATACCACTTGTGTAGGATTATACAAACACTTGGGATGTTGATCTTAATAATGTGTTTGGGATATTTAGGAATGAATGTGATGTAGTACGCGGAATTTACTATAACACACTTAAAGGAACAAAGGTGGTAAACATGCAAACGTGAATTATAATGAACAATGAACACGACTTGAATAACACAAAATGATTCAATATTATTTATAAGATAATACGGGTGATCTAACTATCACCAGGATTACAAAGGTAACCTTGAATCTTTGATTTGTAAAAGGATTTGTGAATCAGTAACTAAGTTACTAGAGAGGCTGTTCTGTTTTTGGATATTACAAAGTTATTAGTTGAGAAAAGATATATCTAAGGTGGTGACTAAGGGTTCCTTTTATAGGATAAGGAACCCTTTTACAAGTTGTCAAGTTGTGTAATATAATAAGATACTTGGACTTTCTAACCTACTAATTACAACTTTTAATGTAAACTACTCAGTATTATCTTCTGCACAATATGGAAGACTGTACTACTTATACTTAATGTGTTACATTGTACAAAGACTAATAATACAACTAAAATATCTACAAATAAATATCTATCAACTTGACCTTCAACTTGGCAGGACCTTCTTTAGCTAGCAGTACCTTCTCACCCAGAAGGTACTGTTAGTTTATCTTCAACTTCTTCAAAATCAACTAGCAGGCTTAATACTTCATCTGGCAGGCTCTTTGACTTGAACATTTTATTCCCAACACTAGGGACCACAACATTTGATTTCTTTGCTATTAATGGACCCAACTCATCCAATTCTGTGATCCCAAAGTCAGCGAATCTGAAGGGGGTATGAACATCAAAGTTTCTCATGTCAGCCCTTCTGTAGACAGTTACACTGGCAGGATTGGTGTTTCGATGAATATGAACATCAGTGATTGGTTCTGGCTTCAACCTGTTTGTCATATACCACTGATATTTCTTAATCCTGTTCTGCCTGATCTCTTCAGCCCTTTTATTCCTTTCCTCCCTTTTCTTCCTGAGAGTGATCATCTCCTCAGTCTGAGCCTTTACAAAGGTCATACCACCCTCTCTTCCTGAGAGATCCTTAGCCTCAAGACCAATCTTCTCAGCTTCTTCATGAACAACCTTAATTATAGCAGGCTTGCTCACCTTCTCTTCCTCCTTTAACTTCTTCTTTGCTTCCTCTTCCTCTAGGTAAGCACTGAGTTCATCAGCTGAGAAGTGGTGAAGAACTCCATCAATGTCATACGGGATCCTGGGTGGTGATTCAGGATCCTTTGCTACCGAGATTGGTGCTGGTTGAGGCTCAGGATCAGTGAGGATGCCTTTGCCTTTTTCTTGATGGGTGGAAGAAGCTTCAGGAATCTCCCCCTCAGTGTGAGAAGTAGGAGAAGGAGGTTTTTGGCTTGTGGAAGCTTCAGGGACTCCAGTGTCTTTCTCCCCCTCAACTGTTGCTTGAGCCATGGTGATAGCAAGAGTTGGAGCCACTAGAGTAGCAGGACCCTTGAAAGCCTGATAGATCTCAGTCATCATTGATTTGATGTCCGAGGTGTCTTTCTGAAGAGTTGAGATCTGATCCGCCAGAGATGCCTGAGAAGCTTCGATGCCTAACATCCTTGACCCAAGAGACCATGCCAAAGATGTTGAAGATTGTGCCCAAGTACCCAGATGTTTTTCCTGAAGACCCAAGGAGGTCCTGATTGAGTCCACTGAAGAGGTAAGACCCTGAATCTTAGAATCCTTCAGTAAGCTGAGAAGATCACTGAATTCAGCTGATTGCTTCTGGTAAGTCTCAGCTGCCTGAAGGACCTTCTTGTTGAGTACGGGGTCATCCTTGACATCTGTTTGAATAGTTCCAAGGCTTCTTGTGATGCCTTCAAGAGTAAGATTGAACTTCTGGAAATGAAGATCAATAGCTGTCAGGGAGTTGTTGGTGTCAGATTGTATCTCGATCACATCATCATGAAAACTTTCAACATCTGCCTTCAGGTTGGCATAGTGAACACAACCAAATACCCACACCAATCACTCTTCAACTCTCATCAACCTACATCTAGACTCGAACTCATAATGAGAAAATAAACAAAGATCTCATTTTTCTCTTTTTCGTGTGGAACACGAGGGAAAACAAATCATCAATCTTGTGATAATCTTCGAAAGCCATAAAGAAAGAACAAACACATAGATTTCATTCTTCTTTTCTTTCGGCTATCAAAACACAAGAACAAGAAACCACATAAAATACCTACCCGAGACTTATTCAAGATCTTGAAGCCTTATTCGCAAAAAGAAAACATAAGAGATTCTTGTGGGTCTCAGTGATTCGTGTATGTTTACGAGTTATGGATCTGGTTTATCAAAAGAAGAAAGAAAGGTTCTTTTGATTTGATTCGTTTATGTGAGAAGATGACATATAGGTTGTTTGAGATTGGTTTGTCTTTGGGGTAGTTGTGTTTTCAGTTAGGAGAGAAGAAGGATAAGATAGTTGCGTGTTTTTTAGGTGAGGGGGCAGTGAGTTTGTGATAGAATGTGAGATTAGGGTTGTATAAAAGATTAGGGTGTGTTGTGTTTGGATATTGGACCGGGTATTGTTATCATTTGGACTGGATTTGATCCGTGTGGTGTGTTGGGCTGCAATTGTCAAATGAAATGTAAACTAAATTTATTGTTATTTGTAAATTAATTGTTAAAAAAAATATGGTCGCATAACATCACATTTCCAGAAAATATAGTCACAGGGTACCCGCTGCTGCATCGCGCGGGTACCCTGCTAGTATATATATATATAATAACATGTATTCTGAAACTATTATTTATCTCTTATGTTGATTATAATTATATTGTTCATGTATATTTTTTTGCCTCGTGTGATGAAATAAATATGTTGATGTAATTACAAAAGTTTGCTAAAGATATTGATGTAGTTACAAAATTTTGGAAAGGATATTGATGTAATTACAAACGTGAAAAGAATATTGATGCAATATTAAACTTTAGTAAGGATATAAATGTAATTGAATCAAAATTTTAAGAGGTACTACCTTTAAAGCAAACATTACATTCATTTTACACACGCAAATCTTAAAACTTCACATTCAAACCTATTAAATACTACGGAGTAGTAAGTAATAATAAATATTCATTACTCCGTACAAGCTTAATGACAAACATTGACTACTTTTTGAGGTATTTTGGTTACAACTTTAATCATATTATTAATGTGTTTGAATTTATATGAAACGAGCGTTGTAGCCCGCGCGTTGCTACGGTAGTGTTTTGTATGAATATATGTGACCTGGAAGATGTAATTCATCTGTTTGTGCCCGTCTCTTCCAAGAAGCAATAGACTGAAAATACGGAAAGAATAAGCAAGTTTCAAATAACCAAGCCCACACACCCTGTAATCTTGGAAATGCAATATAAGTCTGAAAATTAGAGAGATGATCCATTTTTCAATCATTACATCAATCCAAAATGGTATATTGAATATAACAAAGTTTCATACGAAAGGTCAAAAGGTATGCCAAATATATTTTAGATTTTCAAGTTTTTTCATAATGATCTAGTTGTACCATCACATGCTTTCACCAACACTTTCACCAAATTAACGACAAAAATGTGAGCAGAAATCATCAAGTTCATTAATAACAGATTCTAGAGCCAACATAAACGAAGGTGTAATCAAATCCATATTTGGGTTGAGGCTTATCTGAACATCCAAAGCGTGTCAACATTAACATTTGCTCAAAAAAGTAAATGTTGCAGTTTTCACACAAAATATTGCAAAGAAAGACAGTAAATTTTTGGTATTGGCAGTGAATCCATCTTTTCATAAAGCAAAATGTTATAGTTGATACTGAATTCATCTCACTTATGCCTGGATTTAACTTTTTTATATTGTATATCATCAAACAAATAATCAAGCTCATATATGAAAACAATGTTCTTATACGAGGTAATGGCTCACCTAACCAAATGAAATGCGATAGTGTGATAATCCTTTGATAGCAGAGGCAGTACCTTGTGGTAGGAATAAGCCTAGGAAACACCAAATAAAATATATATAATCTATATATGTAAAATTAGATCAAAATGCACAAAAAAATTATTTTAGATAATCTTAAAAGATTCGTAGTCCTTTTATGTTATCTAAAATCCACAAATAGAAGATTCGTAGTCCTTTTATGCAATTGAAAAGCCTTGCAAATAATCCACCTTTAATTACTGCTTTACAATCACTTAACCTATTTTCCCTTTCAGATCTCTATCCTGAACACGACCTGTTTTGACATCTAGGGAAAAAAAAAAAAAAAACTATTTTGACTTGTAAAAGTGTTATCAAAGTTGGTATTACTAACATAACAAAAATCACTGTTAAATCACCTTCTTTTTTCTAGACATGAGTCAATCGATTATTGACTCCCATCGAAAAGCTGTTGATGCCGGAGATCTCACTTGATTCACGGGTGTTTGGATTTTCAGGATGCAATTGAGGAAGATATTTTAATTTGTTGGATTTAATCATCTGGAGAAGAAGAATGAGTGAGCTCTGAAAATTTCTAGGAGCTTGAAAAAAAAAATTTAAAATCTTTTTTTGAATTTTTTTTTCAATAACTTTTTTTCGAAATTTTTCTTTTATAAATTTTTTTAAAAAATTAAGAAAAAAATTAATTTTAATTTTTTTTCAAATAAAGTTTTCTGAAAATGTTTTTTTTGAAAATATTCTTTTTTTGAAATATTTTTTCAAAAAGTTTATTTTTCAAAATTTTAGTTTTTTAGAAAAAAGATTTTCGAAAAAAAAAATTTTGAAAAAGAAAGTTTTTGAAAAATAATTTTCAAAAAAAAATTAATAAAAAAATTAATTTTAATTTTTTTTCAAATAAAGTTTTTTGAAAATATTTTTTCTTAAAATATTTTTTCAAAAACTTTTTTTTTCATAATTTTATTTTTTCGAAATTATTTTTTAGAAAAAAAAAAAAAAAAAAAGTTACTGTTCATTGAACTGTAGAAAGCACTGTTCATGGAACAGTAACCTCCCCACAAATATATATATATATATATGTATAATATGGTTGTGTTAAGTATTTTTGTATTTGTTTATATGATGAAATTACAAATAGCACTACAAGAATTGGGACTTTTAGCCACAACTTAAAGTCGTAGCTAAAAGGCAAAAAGTCATATGTCGTGGTTAAAAGGTCGTCATGGCTGAAGGCTCGTAGCTACAAAACCTTTAACCACGACTACGTCACACCTTTAGTCATGGCTAAACTTTTTCGTGACTAAAAGCCCCATTATAATAACTTTCAATTGATATTGAGGTTTTGGCTCGTGATACAGGGTATAGCTCATGTAGTGTTCCTTTTTCTTATCTTGGTTTACCTCTTGGAGCGAACATGAACCTCATTTCCAATTGCCGTCCTTTGATAGACCGTTTTCGGGCTAAACCCTCTTCTTGGAAAGCAAGCACTTTATCCATTGGGGGCCGTCTAACTCTTATAAAATCAGTTTTAGGAAGCCTCGGGATCTACTACATGTCGATCTTCAAATGTCCGGAATCCGTTCTTAAATCCTTTGAGACAATTCGGGCTTCCTTTTTCTGGGGTGGTAGTGGTAAGATTAAAAAAATGTCGTGGCTTAAATGGGAAAATGTTATGGCTTCGTTTGAAAAGGGTGGGTTAAATATTGGAAGTCCGAAAGCTTTCAATCTTGCTCTTCTCCAAAATTGGAAATGGCTTCTTGTTAACAATCTAGATTCTCTATGGGCTCGTTTCATTATGGCTATTCATGGCGTGGAAGCGAGTATTGATCTCAAAGGATGCAACTGTACATGTAGTGGCGTTTGGGCATCAATCATTTCGACGCACTCCATGCTTCATCAACGTAACCTTTTGTCGATGAGTACTCTTAGTCGTAAAGTGGGTAATGTCTTTCTATTCGGTTTTGGAAAGACCCATGGAATGGAAATGACACGTTAATGTCTAGGTTTAACAGGTTATATCACCTAGATGCAGATATGGACTGCTTACTCTCAGATCGGAGAGTAAATGATTCTTGGGTTTGGATTTGGAAGAGGCAAGTAGAGGGCTCTCGTAATGAAGCTGCCTTAGATTTTCTAGTTTCTGAATTCTGTCAGGTCCAGATTCTTGACGAGCCTGACTCGTGGAGATGGAGTCTCGACGGCGATGGTATTTTTTCGGTTCATGTAACGCAAGTTCATCTTGACTCTTGTATGCTCCCTTCGTGTTCCCCATGCACTCGATGGTCCAAAATTTTACCGCGCAAGGTAAATATCTTCGTATGCGTCTTTCTTTGGATAGGCTCCCTACTCGGCTTAATTTATCTTTAAGGGGCATTGATATCCCGTCCATTATTTGCCCAATGTGTAACAATGTGGTTGAATCCATTGATCATGTATTCTTTGGTTGTGACTTGTCTTTGAATGTTTGGACTTTGGAGTCTTGTTAGAAGATTGACCGATATTGATATGCCTTCTTTTTCTTCTTTGTTCGTATGCCTGCAATGGTTCGAAGATTGGAGAGCTCCTAGGGGTGATAAAGATCGAGTGTACGTCATTGTAGTGGCGTTGTTATGGTGTTTATGGCGTTATCGCAATGGAGTTACTTTTTCCTCTCACTCGTTGAGGAAAAGTGACATTTTCGATTCTATTCGTACTTTTTCTTTCTCTTGGCTTAAAAGTAGATGACGTAATATAAACTGTTGGAACTCTTGGCTTATGAAGCCTTTGTAATTTTCCTCTAGCTCCTTGCTTAGTTTGTTTTAATAAATCCCCCATTCAAAAAAAAAGTAACTTTCAATTTTTAAATAAACAAATCATGTATTTAAAGATCATGAATATGCAATTATTTTAAATTGCATAAATATACAATTGAATTTAACCGCGTCATCTTAAAAAGTTATCCAATGCTACACGCGGCCAATCGTGGGTACATAGACAATATATTAAGCTGTACAAAACAGTTTTGACACTCAAAATGTTTAAGTCGACATAGATAGTAAAGTGAAGTAAAGTCACTACCAATACCGTCTTCCACGGTGTATAGGGGAGGTTAAGACGTAGACAGCCTTACCCTTACCTAAGTCGATATAGATAATTTACTTTTTATAACTTTAACACTTTTTGGATGTGCATTGTCAAACATATAACTGGTTGATGTGATTTAAGATGCTACACTTAATTTTTTAAGTGTTTAATACTTTAATTATATGAAATATCTTTTGTTTCTGGAAATATATATTGCGACACTGTTGTGACAACTGAATTCTTTATGCCACTGGATCGAAAGATTTTGCCACTAATGATAGTTTTGTGACCCGAATAAATTAGCAAAGGTATTAGCGAGGGAATAAATTAAAGCCGAGTTTGTGATGAACGCTGAAGTTTTTTTTACCACCATGCCGCGGGTAAATCATCTCAAAACGCCAGAAATTGCGACGAGCACGTTGTGTACTAATGTAAAATATTGAATTTTAGATAAACAGGTTCGATATGATGGGTCTGAAAATGACTCCAACGGATCACGAGCCGTCTTTTAATAGCTCTCATGTAAAAAGATGATCAGACGGGATATATATACAAAAATTTAAGTATTATGTAAACTTAAAAAAACCTTATATGATATTTAAATCAAGTTGCTTTACAATATATTAAGGAGGTTGGCAACCCATTTCTCACCCAAACTCGCATCACTCACTCCCAACCAATCCTTTTATGTCACATCATTCACTACTTTTTTCATCACTCACTCATATTTTTGTTAGCAACACATCACTCACCCAAAATCTAACTAAAAAACAAAACATTAAATGGCCAATTTGCTTTGTCTCGTGTGTGAAAATCTCACGCAAAACACATCACTCACCCAATCTATAGTTGATGGCGGCGGTGTTCTAGTACCACACCGGTCCAGTCTTTTGCTTTGACGTGGGTGTTGCCAACCCTTTAAGAAAACTCTGTGCGGTCATCTTAGCTATTAATTGCATATTGAATCAGATTTATGATCTAAATTATAATTGACTTCGAATAACATAATGGCTAATTAAAAGGCATATTCGAATAAGCCTTTCATAGTTTCATTAGTTTAAACAAACGTCATTGACTTAAACGAAACCAAAACAAAACATGTTGCACGTAAGTAAGACGGTGGATAAATCACGAAATGTAAGGGGTAGGCACGTGGGCATAGTCTGTCACGACAATGTAAAGTATTCTGTTGAAGGGAAAAGTCTTTTGTGTGTCATTGTATGGTATTTATAAACTTTCTGTTTTTAAGTTTGTCATGATATGTCTCACGGGTAGTTATGCTTTTTTGGACAATATACGACAATCGTTATCTAAATTTGTATCTTTCCAAAGCCGTTTTTCATGTTCATATTATTTGAAAAGATCGAGTTTTTTAACTCATGCATTTTGTGAACCTCACGGTATCAACCCCATAACATGCGGCAACACCGCCGCCGTCCCCACGATGTGGGGCACGGTATGAGGAACAAAAGATGTGATGCCGCACGAGAAGGAGAATAGAAATGGACCGTTGGGATGTTGAACGGTTATTTTTTTTTTTTATAAATATGTTTCCAACAAAATTTGAGAGGTATGCGATGTAGTGTGGTATGGGATGTCAACAAAATTTGGGAGTGTGGTATGAAAAATTAAGAGAATGAGGTGGTATAAGGGAATTGGTTAGGAGTGTGGTATGAGATATAATATGTGGTATGAGTTGCCAACCCACTTAGGCATTTTGTGAGAATATTAAACCTCATTTGTGATGGTTATCTAAATTTGTACCTCTTTAATCAAAAGTTATGTTCGCTGGAGTATAACGTATGGTCGTATGGGTTATGCGAGTTGTTTCAAATTTAGAACTGTCTACACGGCTTGACTTTTAATAAAGGTTTAGCTAACGACACAATGCAAGTGGTTGAAGCCATGAATGCGACATATCAACGGCTAATATTGGACATGAAGAACGTTTGTCGGTCTATGAGATATAAAATAACATACCATTAGAGCCTCATGTCATTGCTCAAACTATTTCGTTACCTTAGCATCACTTCATCATTTAACTTTTCATATTCACGCACCCAACCACCTTCATACTCATATATCTAGTCATTTCTAGTTTTGAGGCCCACCATTGTTTTTCTTTTCTTTTCTTTTTTTTTTTAATTTTTACAAACCAACTAATTTTTCATTTATTTAAATTAAAATACGAAAACTAAAAATCTTACAAAAATTTAAAAAAATAAGAAAAAAAATTGAAAACAATACGAAAATATAAAAATACATTAAATTATCAATAAACTAATTTTCTTGTTGATATCGTTGCAAAGATGCTCCATGAGATCTCGTTGAAGACTATCGTGTGTACTTTTATCACATAATTCTTTGGTTTTCCTCCGTTGAACTTCGCATCTCTCGTACCCACTACGTTGTACATTTGGTTGCGGACTAATATACAACTCTTAGAATTCACTTATCGCAAACTTTTTATCTTTCAAAATCATATTATGCAAAATTATGCACGCATACATGACTCTTTATATCTTATTGCTAGTCCAAGCACGTGTCGGTTGTTGTATACTTCTCCAACGTCCTTGGAGGACACCAAAAGCTCGCTCAACATCCTTTCGTGCACCTTCGACGCCTTTTAAAGTGTCCATGTTTCTCGTCTCGTGCCACCGTATATGATTTGACAAAACTTGCCCACTATGGGTAAATCCTGTCCGCTAGGTAATACCCTTTTTCATACTTAACTTTATTTGTTGAGTCAATATTTGACCAAATTATCTCTAACAAGTATCCGAAGCATAAAAACAGCGTAAGTCACTAGCTGATAAAATCACAGAACAAGTTCACTCTCTGATAAAGCCAAATTGTAAACCATGAGCAAGTTTACTCCCTAACAAGGATCAGTACAGCTGATTACAATCAGCTATCAAAAGACTCGCAAAGGTATACACCTCAGCGAGCAACCTCAGGAAAGTTAAAGTCAGACCACTTGATATATATTCAACCATTGATGTAAAGAATAGCGGTTCTGACAAAGGAACTCACTGAGTGACTTTACATATCAGAGCATAAACAACTAAGATATGTTCAATAGCTCTTGGTGATAAAAAGTCAAAGCTTCGAAGAAGACGAAGTCCAAACTAAATAAATACTTTGTAACATGATGGGGAGTCAACTAGCAAAGTACAAGGAGTTGCAAACAACCAGAGTCTTGCGGGACTGAAAAATGTATCTAGGACTCTAAAAGACTTATCAACTCAAAACCATCCTGAAGAACCTTGCAGCCTGACTAGTTATCACTGATCATATATATTTAGTGTATACTTAACTCATTTGAAAGTTATTTGCTAAATATGAAGAAAGATCTGGCTAAAGTTTTCAGACACACTTAGGTGGGAATAATTTGAGATAAAGCAAAGTGGGAAAACCCTTGAGAAGATAAGAACTCATCGATAGCAAGGAAAGCAACTTGCATGTACAAATAGTTGTCAGCACAGTAAAGCAACCCTAGCCACACAAAGGCACGTGCACCTTACTTCCAGTTTTCTTCTAGTTTGGAAATTACTATTCTCTCGTAACTACTAACAGTGCATCTCACTAGTATATAAAGAGAAGATGGTAGAAGTGATAAGCAATCGACTCCACAACTAGAATCTTCCTCCTTTTCTAGTGTGGAATCTTCCTCTTCATAACTTGAAGAGTTTCATTTGTCATTACTAGGGATAGTATTCCGCAACTATTACTCGTAAAGCCTTCACCTTAACTTCTAAGTGAGACAATTACAGTCGTAATGTACAAATGGGTATTATTCGTAGTAGCAGGTCAAGATTGTGTAAACATGTCCTTATTTCTAATGATCATTAGTCATTTTCATATGCTAAAACTATTGTTCAAACGCCTCATGGTTTTACACAAAAATATCAGACCAACATCATTTATATCGAGTTTGATTTCTTACTTTTGTTATTACCCATACTAAACTATTGGCATGGGATCATGTTTCTTTTAGTTCAACCCATTTTAACAGAGGTATGTTTTTTGGGTCAATATGAAAAGGGGATTGTTTAACGGGTGCTCATAAGGCATTGGTTATATGTTACTAGCTTAAAGACCAGTGAAATCGCAGGTAAGAAATACTTATAAAGATGTTATATGTATAGATAAATGAACTAACAACAAACTTAGTTTATCTTCTTTTGTAAATAATTTGTACTCATAGCTAGGGGTGGAAATGAGCCGAGCCGCTCGTGAAAAGTGTTAATACAAATATCGTCCTAAAAACGTTATTTATAATTTACGATCTTTGCTTTATTTTGTTAATGACAATTATAAGGTTTATCTTTAGCAAAACATAAATATATGTTAAAGTCTTTTACATTTATATTAACAAGCTTTTTAAACTCATTTACATATCACATGATCACTAGGAATTACACATTGCATACATATATACATTTACATATTTATTTTTATTTCTTAAAAATAGAAATATACATGACATCATGGTATGCATCATTTAGATAGTTTAGTTGACTTTACAATATATTTTGAAAAGATCTTGACGCAAATGAGTTGACTTTGTAAGATCTTGACAAGACTTGACAAAATATGGAAAGATTTGTGAAGCTCTTAGCTGGCATGTTCCCGCGGAACCAAACCAGTGTATGGGCGGAACCCTTATTTTGGGTCTGCCAAATCCGCCAGTTGTCTGTTCAGTTTTGCCTGTAAATAGCAAGCTAATCATTCAAGGACAACTATCACTCATATAGCATAAATTACATATTCATTCATTTGTACATTACTAACCCATTCATTCATTTCATTCTTAGTGATCTTCTTCTTGTAGCAAAGAGATCAAGCATCAAGGATCAACAAACTGTTGCAATCCTGTTAGTTTAGTTACTGTGTGATTTGTTAGTAGTTCACACATCATTGTTATACCATTCATTCAGTAGTGATCGGTTAGTGTTTTAGTCCTCAAAACACATAGAGTGTCGGGAGTGGTTGAACCCTTGTAACGAACTCGACATCTAGCTTAGTGTCAGAAATTATATAGGCGACGTCATGTTGGTTCTACCTTGAACTAGAACCCGGTATTTAGCTTAGTACCAAAAAAAGGTGTAAGCGATGTGTGTAAAGGTTTTCTCCTCCGAGAAGGAAGCTTGTTTCTTAGTGAAGAAAAACTCTCGAGTTAGAGGCTCGAAGAGTAGAGTAGGGCAAGGAAAAGAGTCCTTGTAGCCGAACCACTATAAATATCCGTGTTGTGGTTTGATTGTTCTTTTCCTTACTTGCATTACTTATATTGTTTATTTGTGTGCATTAATTTGAAATCACGTTAAGTCTCAAAGCGAATTAAATTTAAAAAGGGTAAAAACTATTCAACCCCCCTTCTAGTTTTCCACAATTGGCATCAGAGCTAAATTACTCAAGATTTTCAAAATATATTGTATTTTAAAACTTGAAATGATCAATGGATTTTGAAAACTTCAAAGAAGGGCAATCTATGCAAAGACCACCACTATTTGAACCAAATAGTTTTATATATTGGAAAAATCGCTTTGAAACTTATGTGAAGTCAAAGGATATAGATTTGTGGTATATTATTGTAGAAGGAGATAATAAACCTATATAAAATATATCAGGTGGTCGGGATGAGGGTACTTCTCTTACTCGTCATAGTGATGAGCAAAAGAAGTTGATTGCCAAAAATAATGAAGCCAAAATGATGTTTTATAATGTCTTACCTAAGAAAGAATATGAAAGAGTTTTTATGTGTAAAACGGCTAAGGATATTTGGCAATCATTGATTATCACTCATCAAGGGAACTCACAAGTCAAAGATAACAAAATTGATCTTCTTGTTCAACAATATGAACAATTTGTTATCTCTGAAGATGAGACAATTGATAGTGCTTTTGCTAGGTTTAATACTATAATTACTTCTCTTAAAGCACTTGACGAATCTTTTTCTAGTAAGAACTTTGTCAGGAAATTTCTTAGAGCACTTCATCCGAAGTAGAGAGCAAAGGTGACGGCTATTGAAGAATCCAATGATCTTTCAAGCATGACACTTGACGAGCTCATCGGAAATCTCAAAGTTCACGAGATGGTGATGGAAAAAGTCTCAGAAATAGTTAAAGGCAAAAAGGAGAAGATGAAGTCCATTGCCTTAAAAGCTAGGGTAGAGTCAAGTGATGATGAAAAGTCTAGTTCGGGTAGCGAAGACGAAGAGTATGCCATGGCCGTTAGAGATTTTAAGAAGTTCTTTTGGAGACGAGGAAAGTTCGTAAGACAACCTCGTGAAGAAAAGAAATCCTTCCGGAAAGACCGTGATGATAGGAAAGGAAAAGTAGATAGGAAGTGTTTTAGGTGCGGGGATTCCGGTCATCTAATAGGAGAATGTCCAAAGCCTCCAAAGAACAAGTCTCAAAGAGCATTTGTTAGTGGAGCTTGGAGTGACAGTGAAGGTGATGACGACGAGCCTAAGAACGATGAAGTTGCTCTCATGGCTCATGACTCAGAAGAGGTACATTCTGACTCGTCATACTCTTCTATTGATGATGAAACCTTAGAAGTAGAATATAACAAACTGTGTGATATCACTCTAAAAATCATAAACAAAAATAAGTTCTTAAAAACCAAAATGACACTTTTAGAAAATGAAGTCTATTGGTTAAAAGAAAAAGAGATACGATTAGAAAAGGGTAAATGTGCTAAAGAAACATGTGTCTCATGTCAAGAACTTAAACTAGAATTAGAAACACTTAAAACCACACAGGAAGATCTTATCAAACAAAACTCTAAGTTTAAAAGGTTTGATAAAAACATAAGTTGTGCAGATGAGATAATGAAGATACAAAAATTACCTCATGATAAAACCGGACTAGGTTTTATGAAATTAGGAAACTTAAGTGACTTTCAGAAACAAACTGTGAAAGTACAAGAAACTGTTCCAACAAAGTCAGACACCCACGGATCCGGCGGATCCAAAAATTTGGTTCCGCCAGTTATGGCCAAAGGGTCCGCGGGTACTGTTGATGAACAGAAGGTTTGTACTTCGGACCGTACTGAGTTCGTTAAGGTCACTAGAAAACCTAGCACTAATACAACTGTTAACAAACAAAAACCAGCAGTTACTATAGGAAAAGGACAAGTTAAACATGAGTTTAGGACTAAAACAGTTCAACAAAGACCTAGAACTAGTTTTCCCAAACACCCCTTTCCAAAGAGTAACTTTGACTCACAACATCATCATCAAAATAGTTGGAACCAAAACATGTCTAGGAATCGAGGTCCCAACTACATGCCATGGAACACTTATCCACCATTTCCATACATGAACCATGATAATGTAATGTTTAACCCAAATGGACCCATGAGATATTGGGGACCAAACGCTTGAGTTTTGTTTTAACTTAGGTGTGCTTAAAAGTCGGGTTAGAACCGGACGAGTGGATCAAAGATAATGGGTGTTCAAGACACATGACGGGAAACAAAGGCCTTTTCTCAACCTACCAAGTGTACGACGGAGGTAATGTCACATTCGGTAGCAAGCTTAAAAGTAAAATCATCGGAAAAGGTACAATCTCTCATGACTCTCTCACTATTGATGATGTTGCTCATGTAGATAACTTAGGATTTAACTTGCTTAGTATTAGTCAATTATGCCGTAAAAAGTATAACGTCCTTTTAAGTGAAAATGGAAGTAAAATACTTAAAGACGGTATAACCGTAGGAAAAGGTGTTTTAAAGAATAACGTATATGTTATGAAATTAGACAAAACACCTAAAGACAAACTTTGTCTCACCTCCTTGGATGAAAACTCAACTCTATGGCATAGACGCTTAGGTCACGCCAATATGAGGCTAATCCAATCCTTATCATCTAAGGAACTCGTTAGGAACCTACCCAAGTTGAAATACGACCAACACTTTTGTGATGCTTGCAAAATTGGGAAACAAGTTCATAATATTCATAAGGCTAAAAACATGGTGTCTACATCTAGGTGTCTAGATTTGTTGCATATTGATTTGTTTGGTCCATCCGCTATACGAAGTTATGGGGGAAACTTCTATACTTTGGTAATAGTCGATGATTACTCTAGGTATACTTGGACTAAGTTTTTGAAAACTAAAAATGAAGCATTTGATAAATTTGAAATTCTAAGTAAGAAAACTTAAAATCAAATAGGAAATAGTATATAGCATAGCTGTCAAACTCGCGAGTTTACACGTAAGATCGTACGATCTTACGTGCACACCAGTCAAAATCGTGTAGGATCGTGGTAGGATCGCATCTGAGGTAGGATCGCACGTAGGATCGTAAGATCGACACGCGATCCGAGTTCACCTTTTTTTTTTTTTTTTTTTTTTTTTTTTTTTTTTTTTTAAGTTCATCCCACTTGCTTAGGCCAAAAAAATACTAATGTATAATAAGTAAACCATTATTGTTTCATTTTCTAAATAGATTATAGTTTTCTACTTTTTCTAAATAGAATATAGTCTAAAAGTATTCAATAGTTTAATTTACTTTACTTCACTGTGATTAAACTAATCAAAGGGTATGTTTTGGAATACCACTTATGAAACGTTTGTTTTCTTGAAATCATGTAGATGGCTCGTATGTTTTGAGACATTTAGGACTTATGTTATGTAATATTATTCCACTAAATCGTTAATGTAACGATTGAAACTTTACTTTTTGTGTTTTACTATTACTTTGGTGTTTGAAATTTGAACTTTGTCATTTTCAAGAGGATATTATATGAATTTATCTTTGATGTTGAGTAGAAATGTAAAACAGTTTGACTCGTATATCATTTGTTTACAAAATATGACAAATTGGTAGGATCGTAGGATCGTGATCCGATCCTACGATCTCGATCTTGCAAAGACAAAAACGATCCTGCGCGGGATCGCGATCTTGACAGCCTTGGTATATAGTGTCAATTAGAACCGACCACGGTCGTGAATTTGATAACGAAATCCAATTCGGAGCTTTTTATGATGCTAATGGCATAACACATAACTTCTCAGCTCCTCGAACTCCTCAATCTAATGGTGTAGTAGAACATAAGAATAGAACACTTCAAGAAATGAGTCGAACAATGTTAAACGAGCAAAACATACCCCAAAAGTTTGGGTGTAATGCCGTTGACACATCCACATACATCCTAAATAGAGTCTTAATTAAACTATTCTTAAATAAAACACCATATGAGCTTTAAAGAGGCAAAAAGCCTACACTAGGATATTTTAGAGTTTTTGGAAGCAAGTGCTTCATTTTAAACACTAAGGATTACCTCACCAAGATTGACCTAAAGTATTATGAAGGTGTATTCCTAGGATATTCACAGAATAGTAAAGCATACATTGTCTTGAACAAAGAAACCTCAAAAGTCGAGGAATCGTTGAACGTAACATTCGACGAAAGTTTACCTCCCTCTAAGACATCACCTTTGGTAGATGATGACTTAGTTGAAAGTCAAATGGTTGAAAACCAAGAAAATATAGAAAATGACAAAGAAGATGAACCCGTGGATAGTGAATTAGTCAAAATCAAAGAATTCAAAAGTCATCCATTAGATAACGTCATAGGTAAAATTAATGAAAGAACATTAAGATCAAAGGTCCAAAACCAAAGTAATTTCTTTTGTTTTGTTTCAACTATTGAACCTAAAAATGTAAATGAAGCCATAAAAGATGAATCTTGGGTCGTAGCGATGCAAGAAGAATTAAACCAATTTGTTTGAAATGACGTTTGGACATTAGTACCTCAACCTCAAAATCAAACCATAATTGGAACTAAATGGGTGTTTAGGAACAAAATAGATGAAAATGGAGTAGTATCTAGAAACAAAGCTAGGCTAGTAGCTCAAGGCTACAATCAACAAGAAGGTATAGATTACGACGAGACATTTGCACCCGTCGCTAGGCTTGAATCAATTAGAATACTACTTGCACATGCATGTGCACACGACTTTAAACTATTCCAAATGGATGTTAAAAGTGCATTTCTAAATGGTTTTATAAATGAGGAAGTGTATGTTGCACAACCTCCCACTTTGCCGATTTTAAAAAACCTAGTTATGTCTACAAACTTAAGAAAGCTTTATACGGACTTAAGCAAGCACCAAAAGCTTGGTATGATTGAGTTAAGACTTTTCTAGTTGACCATAAGTATACCATGGGCCTAGTAGACAACACTCTTTTCACCAAGAAAAAGGGATCACATATTATCATAGTCCAGATATATGTGGATGACATTATATTCGGTTCAACTTGTCAAGAGTTAAGCGATGATTTTTCGAAAATCATGCATGATGAGTTTGAAATGAGTATGATGGGGGAACTAAACTTTTTCTTAGGTCTCCAAATAAAACAATTAGAAGATGAGATATTCTTCAACCAATCCAAGTATATAAGGGATATGCTTAAGAAATTTGGTCTTGAAGATTCCAAACCCATGAAAACACCCATGTCCTCCGAAACCAAACTCACAAAGGATGACGAAGGTGAATCCGTAGATAGCACTAAATATAGAGGAATGATTGGTAGTTTACTCTACCTCACGGCTAGTAGACCAGGCATTATGTTTAGTGTTTGTCTATGTGCACGCTTTCAAGAAGATCCTAAAACATGCCATCTTGAAGCCGTTAAACGAATCTTTAGGTATATTAAAGGTACTACACATTTAGGATTATGGTATCCCAAAGGAACGGGAGTAGAAACCATAGTGTATGCAGATTCAGACCATGCCGGTGACTATGTCGATAGAAAAAGTACAAGTGGTATTTGTACTTTTGTCGGGCATTGTCTCACCTCATGGTTTGCCAAGAAACAAATGGCCCTAGCTATATCAACAACTGAAGCCGAGTACGTGTATGCAGGAAAGGCGTGTCAACAAGCACTGTGGATGAAACAAGCTCTCGTCGACTATGGAATCGAACTCAATGACATTCTCATTCTTTGTGACAAAATAGGAGCCATCGACCTTAGCAAAAATCCAGTCCAACACGCTAGAACCAAACACATAGAAATACGTCACCATTTCCTACGCGAAAATGTTCAGAAGGGAAACATCTCAATCGAGAAAATATCCTCAGACTCACTAAACCTCTTAAGAGAGCACCCTTTAACATTCTTAGACTTGGTTTAAGACTAATGGAGCCTAGTGAGTAGATAAAACCTCAGCTTGAACCTTAGATTAACAAAACACAACAATAACCAAAAATTGAGTCTGATCCAGCGGAACCAAACGACAACAAGGACGGACCCCTTGTTTTGGTTCCGCCAGATCCGTGAGTCTCCAGGCTAGTTTTTCTAGTTTATTAAACAAACACCCTGTACTGTGTATCACAACTCCCAAAAACATACCACCTACTGGAACTCGACTCAAAATCAACCAAACTCACAATTTAGGTCATCTCCTTCCACCAATTTGTACTCTAATCATCTCTGTAAGTATCCTAATCACATCTACATTCCTGATCTGAGTCTAGGATTTCTATTTTATGCATAAAATCAAAACTTAGGGTTTATGCATATTTTTAGTAAAATCATGAAACATATTTACTGAATTGCATCACAAATCATGTTTTACTTAGTTAGGAATTGCATCTTGTAGGACATTATCATAATTCATCAAAAACCCCATGAGAAATTTTTATCAAAATCTTCTCACGACTAGGAAAAACGGTTTTTGAACATTGTTCATACAAATACAAAACGTTATGTTTTAAACATCACTTGCATAATGTCTCTTGAATGCTAAAGGGAATACATAACTAATATGTATTTTCAGTTACATTCAATCGTAGCCACATTGAAGTAGTAGCGTTTGGGTTATCTCTTGTTTTATCATAAAACTTGCATACACAAAATTTTCATGCATCAAAAGGAGTCGAGATAACCGCACCTCCACATTGTCCACATATAGGCACACACACTAGAAATCTATATACGTATTTTCGATAGTTTTAACTAAACTATGTAATTTTCATGTCTAGGATAATCATGCCTCCCTTGACTTATTATGATCACAAAAAAACCATCAAATACCTACCTCCACACCATAAAACCAATGGACTCACTGAGGACCAAGTTGAAATCTTTAAAGCCTTAGAAAAATGCTATGTACATGAGGGTAGAACCGTTGACCCCTCATTCCTAGAAGGAACCATTCTTAGAGAACAACTCGCCGCCATTCGATTCGATTGTCTCCTAGATATTGATGAACCCATAATCCCTAGATTCATATTAGAATTCTATGCGAGTGTAGGTCTTAGCTTGTAGGATGTTCACAATATATAACACACGTATGGATTGAGATTTAGGCCGAATAGTAGAAGATTTCTAGAGAGATAAGTAGAAGGTTGGGATCCTTTGTAGAGAGAGAAAGTAGAATGTGTTAGATTAGAATGAAAGGTCCAACCCTTCCCTTATGTGGGAAGGGCTTTATATAGGATTACATATGGTACTGTGAGCTGTGGAGTGAGGTAACAGAGGGTATAGACCCAACCCACTCTACGAATACTTTAATTACTAAACTATTACTAATATTAATAATGATCCTACGAGCTAGTTAATGCTAACAGATACTCGGGGTGACCGAGTCTTCACATGAATAATTGTATTCCTAACAATCTCCCCCTAAGGGAGGTCACCCCGAAAATAGTGTTTTGAATTCTAGCATTTTACCATATGACTATGACTTCCTAGCTCGTAGTTCTTGATTCTTCAAAGTCATTAATCTTTGTGCGTTCAGCAGCGAACTTTTGATGACTGATCTTTTGTCTTGGATGATCTTTGAGGTTTCTTTGAGAATATCATCCAACATAATTCTTCAAGTCATCATGCAGCATCTCCTCCATATGAAGTTGTGATTTTGAACCGACATGCTCACACTTTTCTGGATCATGATCTTCAGCATCAGAGTTGCGGAAGCAGTGTTGAAGGTCTTTTAGATATCATGATTTCTTTGATTATGATGATGAAATGTGAGCGTGGGGTGATGAATCAGCATCTTTCCGGCACTTATAGGTTTGGATTTCGAGATTGTTAACAGCATAGTGTGAAAACTTTCTCTGATCCTTACCAAGGCCGTTCCTAAATCGGAAACCCCCGAGAGGGTTTACAAGATCTACCGAAGTACATCAACGATTAGGTGAGTCGCTGGAGTTCACTCCACGACTGTAGACCGTTTGTAACCGCCGTGACCACTAAGCGTAATTCACAAGGAATTACCGAAGTGACCTGCTTTCAGGGCTGTTTGATGTTGACCCTGGCAGGAATTTCCATTCAATCACTGAGAATTACATTTGTAAATTCCCTCATGAATGTTCTGGCAGATTGCTAAGATCTGCGTAGGACTCATAAGTTTACACCTGGTGTCCTTAATGTTGAACAACCAGTGTAGAAGTAACATGTGTTCCTATTGAGATCTTTTGATGCATCTCTTGGCTCTAGACTCAATAAGTGCATTTTTGGTAGTCGGAGACTGGAGCGGTGTCTCCTGTTTCAATATCAACAAAGCTCGCAATGAGCCGTCGATAGATTATGCAGGGTTCCCCGTGAGAATGAAACAAGTCCTTTTAAGAGAACTTGAGTGGTTTAGAAGGTTTAGTACAGTGCGTCATTGGGTCCATGACGTCTTGTCTTCAATACCGGTGTTACCTTAGTAACCACCAGTAGTATATGAATTGAACCCGGTTTCTACCCTAAGGTTGAATAATTGGAGGGCTATTTCTTTTCACCCTTTTCTCATTTCTTTTCTTTTTAATTCTTCAACCCCTTCTTTCTCCTTTCTCATATTACTCCTTTTTTCCATAATCGTACCTAAGGACTTTCTAATACTAACTATTCGGTATTGTCCTTGGGTAGATCCCTCCGGCTCTGGCGGATCATAGGACGGTTTTTTCCTAACCTTAGCCACCTTATAACTTCATGACTATCCTATGTTGCCATTAACCAAATCCTTGAAAAATCTCTCAAAGTGTCTATGATTATGAAACACATTTTGCTAACACTTTGAGAGTTTTATATTTTTCAAAAGCTCCCCCTCAACATGTGCTCATATGTTTTAATTTTAAATTTACACATGTTGGGTGGAGATCGCACTTTTGAATTGATCCACTTTCAGTGAATATGACCGATTCGAGACACGCTTACATCACTAGTTAGACTAGCTTGAAATTATTACCCGGCCTGGTCACATCCATAGAAAGTTTCTCGAAACGGTACACTCTACTCAGACATATCCTCTTCAAGACATGCTTACATTACTGGTTAGACCAGCTTGAAATTATTACCCGACCAGGACATGTCCTTTCGATTAATGACAGTTTGTGTTTCGTCAATTCATTGGTAAAGTCTGAGTCATGCACACATGAGATGCCACATCCATTTTGCTATTGCACACCATTTGCTCCTCCTCAATATGTGCATCGATATACGAAAGAGTTTAGCACATATGGGAGAGCTTACACTTAAGTCCAATGAATCACATTTTCATCAGGTTTCATATTTAAATCACAATCTCTCCCCCGATCAAAAATTTCAAACCTTTTGAGATTTGTGATCCCAATTGATTTAAATAAGTTAGAAAAATGTGGGAGAAAATGTGGTCAGATTTGATATATTCTGATGATGGTGCATACTATGCTCCCCCTCAAACCAAGAGAGAGTGTCACTGCTGATGTTGCACAAAGTTTAAAAAGGTGTCAGAAATTTGAACAAATACTCTCCCCCTCAATTAATGACCCATTTTCTATTTAAAGAGCTGTAGTCATTCAATTGAGCATGAAGCATTTGTGAAAATTTAACTCTCCTGAAGAATCATAGATGCGAAGAGTTTGTGGTGTAAAGAAGACTTCTCTTCTTATACAAGAAATGATGCACTGAATCGTACATCAAGTCGGAGAAACATGGATATAAAGTAATCCATGCCCGGGTGAACATCACCCAGTTGGGGAAGCAGCCGTCTTTATGGCGACATGCTTTCCCCATAATAGAACGCGGGTTGCTATCTGAAGTAATAGCAAGCCATTAGACATGTTTTAACCGGTTAATATAACTTCTGCTCGAGCTTCATTTAAAGACCCGTGTCATTATTGAATGACATTTCTAGGTCCGTAAATGTTATCGATAAACAGAAGACATGCCTAGAAGAACTATTTTTGGTATTTTTGATTTTCTGATTTTTATGGTTTTTTTATAGGTTTTATAATTTTCTATTTTCTTTTTGTTTTAAAATATATAAAAATATATACAAGGATATGTGAAGCAAGTCCTTTACTCCTCGTTTTCTTCTTGGAGACTCTTGAGTGTTTCTGGAGTCAAACTCTTCATGCCAAGTCGTGGGAGAATAAATTGAAACCGTTCTCTCGGAAGTGCCTTAGTGAAGATATCAGCCAATTGAAACTCTGTCCTCACGAAGTAAAGTTCAACAACCCCTTTTTCCACCTGTTCCCTTATAAAGTGGTGTCGGATGTCGATGTGCTTTGATCTGGAGTGTTGGACGTTGTTGCAGCAAAGAGCTATGACACTTTTGTTATCACAATACAGAGGGATCTTGTTGTATGCCAAGCCATAGTCTGAAAGTTGTGACCTCATCCAAAGAATCTGAGCACAGCATGCAGACATGGTGATGTATTCAGCCTCTGTTGAAGATATAGAAGTACTCATTTGCCTTTTAGATGACCAGCTGACCAACTTATCTCCCAGAAATTGAGCACCTCCCGATGTACTCCGACGAGTGTCTTGACACCCCGCATGATCTGCATCTGCATAGGCCGTGAGTGCCATGGCGGTGTCCTTAGGATATCAGAGACCCATGTGAATAGTCCCTTGAAGGTATCGAAAGACCCGCTTTACTGCTTCCAGATGTTTCTTGGTAGGCTTGGACTGGTATCGGGCACACATACATACCGCAAACAATAAGTCTGGCCTACTAGCAGTGAGATACATTAGGGATCCGATCATACTTCTAAACTTTGTATGATCAACCGGGATCCCAGAGAGATCTTCATCCAACTTCGATCTCTCGATCATAGGGGTGTCAACCGCATCACTTGAATCAAATCCAAATTTCTTCAATATTTCATTTGCATATTTGGATTGATTAATAAAGATGCCTCCGGAACTTTGAGAAATTTGTAAACCCAAGAAGAAAGACATTTGTCCCATCATAGACATTTGAAATTTGGAACTCATCTCATTGGAAAACCGATCACACTCCATCGGATCAGAAGAAGCAAATATGATGTCATCTACGTAGATCTGAACAATAAGTAGATGATTACCAGTCTTCCTAGTGAATAGAGTAGGATCAACAACACCTTTGGAGAAACCTTTAGCCATAAGAAAATTTGATAGAGTATCATACCACACCCTAGGTGCTTGCTTTAGCCCATACAGAGCCTTCTTCAAGCGGTAGACATGAGTAGGACGCTCAGGATCTACAAACCCTTCTGGTTGACTAACATAGACTTCCTCTTTCAGGTCACCATTTAGAAATGTTGTCTTGACATCCATTTGGTAGACAATCATGTTTTGACTGGCAGCATTAGCTAGAAACATTCTGATGGCCTCAATTCTAGCAACTGGTGCGAATGATTCTTCAAAGTCTATGCCCTCTTCTTGACGATATCCTTTTGCAACAAGTCGAGCCTTATTTTTCAGAACGTCACCATGTTCATCAAGTTTCACCTTAAAGATCCACTTGAGAGCGATAATCATTGCACAATATGGAGCGGGCACTAATTCCCATACTTCAAGTCTATCAAACTCATGAATTTCTTCTTGCATTGCCTAAAACCAACTGTCTTTAGACATTGCATCTTTGAAATCTTTGGGTTCGATTTTGGAGAGTACAGAATTAAAGAAGCACCACAAGGCATCGGTGGCGAGTTGCTTTCATGTGGATACTGGACGAGTGGGATTTCAAATAATGTTGTCAATGGGGTGATCGTTGGTCCACTTTCTGAGATGATCATGTGGTTGAGGTTGGTGAACAGATGTTGCCGTGTTGTGATCTCCTGAAGAGGATGTCTCTGTAGAAGATTCAGGAGCAAATACATTCTCAAATGGAGCATCATCAATAGGAGCAAAAGGATTCACTTCAAAAGAATTGTCATCTGCAGATCCTTGCTGCACCGAAGAAGATTGAATATTTGATTGACTGGCAGATGGTGCATCTTGACTGATTGAGACAGATACCGATGGACCTTATGAGTTTTGTGGAATTTGAGCATCAGCAACAGGAGGTACAAATGGAGCTTCCGTTTTAGTATTAACCGTTGGTGGCTCAAAATATTCGTCAAACATCGGATCAAATAACTTCTTCAACTCCTCACTGGTAGGTGGTACATAAGGAACTGCAGGCGTGGAATTCTGTACAAGGCCTGAACTGATTGGTCCAGGTGTCAAAAGATTAGGAGCGGGTCTAGAACTAGTTTGTCCAGGAGCCGGTTGCTCAGTCAGCTCATCGAACGTAATGTGAATAGTTTCCATGATTTGTCGGGTTCTTTTGTTATAGATTCTGTATCCCTTGCGATCTGGTGCATACCTAATGAAGAAACCTATGTCTGCTTTAGCTTTCAACTTTCCCAGATCTTGACTGTCATTTGTCGGATAGCACAGTGCACCGAACACACAAAGAAAAGAGAGGTCTGGCTTCTTGCTATGAATCAGCTCATAGGGTGTTTTGTTGTGAATAGTATGAATCAGGGATCGGTTTTGAGTGTAACATGCAATTTGATGCGTGGTTTTGCGACCTTACAACAGGTTTTACCTCACGAGGGATCTCAAGAGGCTTACAACCCCACCAGGCAGTGTACCTGACCGATGTAGTATAGTGTAGTGGTAAGTACGGGGGATTGATCATTCTCCACAGGGAATAGTGTTCGTTAGGTATGAAAAACTACTCTAATTAGGTCTAAGGGTGAAGGAAGATTATTTTTTGTATTTTTATATTTTTATGAAAGCAAGTAAAATCTCGGGTTTGAAGGAGTTGGCGGAATTAGTTGCTAGTCAACTAACCCAAATAACTACGAATGCAAATAAAATAAAATAACTGAAAATGAAAAGGTTGTGAAACTTATATGGAGAGAAATGTGTTTACTTAGATTTCCTTACTCCCTAACTATCTTTTACCGGTTGATTAGTGTGTATTAATTGCGTGGATGACGGGTGTATTCCTTAATACCAATCGTGGGGTGGCGTACGTACTTCCCCAACTCTACAAGCTCCTACTTCACTCCTATGTCGAGCCGGCTAAGAAGCTCCTAACATGGGATCACTAGAATTCGCTCATGCATTAAATACAACCATATAAACCTAGTACGCATTGGTTCATGTTTCTTAAGACGTTCAAGCAAGTTACCGTATAGGAAGTTAGCCAGTTTTCTTAAGCCTAACATCGATAAACAATCATCCAATACAATTAATAACACATTAACAACCGATAATCAATAGTTAGGTTTCATTAGATCTAAGCAAACACAAGATAAATCTAGCCTAGCATGTTAATCGAAAGACAAGAACAAGATATAATCAAACAACACATAGACATATTGATTGATTAAGTAATTACTTATCTTCAATTAAACATGGGAGATCCAAGGGTATGAAAACCCTTAAAAATGGCAGAAATTCGTCTTAGGGTTTCTCCTCACAAAGTTGCACACTAATGACAAAAAAATTGCAAAACTATATATAGAACTTAAGGGCTGACGGCGTCACGTTATAGATCTTGACGCCGTCACCTCGCCGTGTCTAGGGTTCCCGGATGGCCTTCCTGACGCCGTCCCTTTGTAGCCCTCCAAAATCCGCTCTGGCCTATCAAGGGTTGACGCCGTCAGAATAGGGCTTGACGTCGTCCCTCTTTAGCTTAAACCGTGACGACCTTGATCACTTTAAAGGGTGACGCCGTCAGACTTTCCTTTGTAAAACTCCCTGGCTTATCATGTGTATTTTTTCATATCCACCTCTTTTGCCAAGCCATGACGCCGTCAAGAGCAATACTTGACGCCGTCAAAGGTACTTTTCCAGCCGATTTTGAGACTTTGTCGTTTTCTTCACTTTTATGCTCCAAAAACGTCCAAAATGCTTCCTTTTCCAGATTTCTTCTCCAAAGTACCTAAAATGACAAAAGGAACGATTTAGGGCAATATTTGATCAAATAAATACGATTTAGGGCTTAAATGACCCCCTAAAAGCGGTACACTTTTCGCTTCATCAAATACGCTTACACTTGGGATTTGCTTGTCCTCAAGCAAATGCGCTTTTATTCTAATCAAAATACAAGTTAGGGGTCATTTAACGCTAATATAAAAGTAATTACAACAAACAGTCGTTCCACTTTAATCATAATAAGCACAGAGATTACAAACTATCACCTCACAAGTAGTATTTAGATACTCAAATCTCTCAGGTGTCATCAAAATAAATCTCATAAATGAAAACGGATAATATCTCTCACTACCTGTCATAGCAAATAGATTACCATAGGCTTGGGAAAGGATCAAAAACCTCCTCCACTAGGCGTAAGCACCTAAGATAAACTATCAAAGAGGGCTTTTACATGGGTTATAATGTAAGGTGTAGGGATATGATAAACACGGATTTGTTGGATAAGGGATATTTTACTGGTGGCGAGTTAAAGATCTTGATTAATTACATGTAAAATATGGCGTTGCTAAGCCAAGACTAGACTTGACTTAAGCTAAAAAACAAAATAACAAAAACATAAACATAAAATGAAACGGGATGGTAGTCCGTATGTTTTTTCTACTTTTCTTTTTCTCATTTTTTTTTGTATTTTTCTTGATTTTTTTTTTTTTTCATACATTCTTGCCCTACCATCCAAAATAATACATCATAGGGGCGTTGCATTCCCCTTACACTTGAACTTTTACATAACTTTACAAATAACTATTCTAATGACTCGAATTAAGATAATCGAAACACTTGGAGTACTTTTAAAATATTAACATACATATGGGGGTAATGAATGATGTTCTTCCCCATTACTCCATTACACTAGTACTTTACCCATAAGTCCCAATCGTCCCAAAACAATATGTACAAGGATATGACTCGACTTAGCAACCATGTAATCAATTAGATAATTAACTAAGGGTTTAAACAAATGTTGTAACAATAATGCACTAAAAATGAGTGCATACAAGGTAGGCTAAGGCGATTTGGGTGTACATTTAAGTGGGGTGTAACAAATTCTTCCTTTAAGTAAAATGCTTAAAGGTTGAAACGAAAAGATAGGCTCTGAGGGGTGTACTAGGGGTATCGTGTACTAAAAATGAGTACAACGCAAAGGGTGTGGGAGAATTACTTGACCAATGTAGCCAATGTAATTATAACAAAAACACAGGTGTAAAACAATGGGTTAATCCTAATGCCTCTTATCATGTAGTAAATCTAACTACACGAATGTAGTCTCACTTGTGGCCTCGGAATGGTCCTAACGCAAGTTCTAGAATCTAAGTGCTACCGGTACACACATCATAGCATAAATGCTTTTCCTACCAATTCTAGGGGCGAACCTCACATATTTGGGGGTGGAAAATTTTTTAGTGGTACGGTTTTTGTGCTAGTCATATAACTCCTATCCATGAGACGCTCATTAAGACCAAAGTTTCACTCCTATATGTTGTAAAAAATTTTAAATTTGGCACTAAAATTGCCTTAACAGGTATTTCTCTCAGTTTTATTACACATCTACCATCAAACAAACAAAAATCAAGTGCAATTGTATTCTCTAAAATATCGTATTTTTACCCCCCCCCCCCCCCTTACACTTAAGATGAACATTGTCTCCAATGTTCAAATAACATGATGTAAAAGTAAATAAGGTAAAAGAATGAAATCAAATACTCCCCTGATTCGTTCGATGTGGATAATCCGGTAACATGGTTAAATCCTCCTCCAAGAAAATGAACGTTGAAATCTTCCCTTCCGAAATATAAATCTTCTTCTTGTCCAATATAACCTGTTAAACCTGAGAAAACAAACACAAAAAACCCAAAGCATCAACCTGAACAAAGAAAACTCACAACTAGATGTAATTCCAGACTTAGAAATAAAAACAAAACGATTAAAGATATAATGCTTGTAGAATGAATATTTGCAGATTTCCTGGAGTTTATAAAACTAAAGATTTAACAAAAACTTTATGACTCCGGTAGAAAAACAAAACTTGCAAAATTTCCAGAATTTTACACTTGACGCCGTCAGGTGTTAACCTTGACGCCGTCAGAAGTGACCTGCAGAAATTTTATGGTTAGTTTCCGGAAAATTTCTGGAAAAACTTATGCCTTACTTCCTGGAAATCCTGCAAAATATTCATTATGACTCGATACAAGCATTTGACTCTAACAATTACTAGTATGCATGCTCATTTAATATTGTTGTGATTCATGTTCAATCTTGTTCTTGTAAACAAATTTGGATTCCCTTACACTTATCTTTTGCAAAATACCTTTATATGTAGTTAAGACGAAGTTAAAAACAAAATAAAGCATTTTCACAATTTTCTTTGAAACATGAGCACAAACAATAACAATTAAACATGCATACGGAAACAAATAAAATCAAACAAACAAACAAACAAACAAATAAAGCTTGGGTTGCCTCCCAAGAAGCGCTTGTTTTTGTTCGAGTCACGAGCCTGACTCTACCCTTATTTAACGAAAATAGGGGAGGTTTTCCCTACACTTAGGATTAAGTGCGGGTGAAAGTAGCGATACACACCCTTAGGGTGGAAATATGCCACGTGAGGAAAGAGTGGTGGATGAATTATATACTCAAAGGGGTGTGCTCCTTTCATCATAACCTTACCTAGTTCACTTTGGTCAATGGGTGAATTAAAGTTTTCTCCTAAAAAGGGATCATCTTCTATCAACTTCGAGAGATTCCTAGTTGGGAATCCATCTTGACCTAATAAACCCGGTTTAAACCCATAATGTTTCTTGTGATCAATCATGAATGGGTGATGTAAGTATGTAAGGTCATGGTTCACTCCTATATTAGCTTCCACTCCACATGGCCTAGAGTCTAATACCTTAATCTTAACATTACCCGGACTACATGGTTTGATGGGTGGATCGGGACCTTTTTTAATTCCTAAATTCACATCTAAAGATGGAAGATTAGGTAATGGTTTTGGTTGAGGCTCCGGTTCATCAAAAATAGGAAATCCCCTAGAACTAAGAGTAAGGTTGTGATCACTATAAGCATTCAAACCTATATCCTCTAGTTGTGTTTGGTTCAAAGGTTCTACCTCCATCGGGATTCCTAAAGTCTCTTCTACTTCTTCCGGGTAAGTCACGGGCGGTGTGTGTGCCTCAAATGATGGTAGGACTTGTGAGGTACTTAGCGGGCTTATTTTACTAACCTCATCATTCCTTGTGTCAAGATCACCTATATCCTCATCATGGGTTTTGGTAGAATTTAAACCTAACATTTTCCCTAATATCTCAAGTGCTTCTCTAGGCATCTCAACTTCTATATCCGAATCATAAGGATCATCCTCAATATTCTGACTGCTATATTCAAATTGCCAAAACGATTCATCATATGTTTCTTGAGATTCATCGTCATCGATCATAAAACCTAGGTCTTTTTGATCAATGTGATCATGTTCGGCTAAATCCTCCATCACATCAAGGTCACCTATGTGTTCATCCTGTATTATGGTAGTGCCTAACCATGACATGCAACTAGGTGGCTCAACTCTACCCTCATCCCCAAACAAACTTGTTTCATGATCCTTGAAATTTGTGGTCAACTGACTTGTATTAATGTTTGTTGGGTTGTCTACTACATAATAATATTGGGCATAATTCTCAATAGCTTCCCATGCTTCTTCAGCACTTAATTCCTAAGATCCCTGCCGGCAAAATGGTAAATGTCCCTTTGGGCATGTCGGTCGACATGATTGTAAAAGATTTGAGTTAGGGACCAAAAATCGAAGTTATGATGAGGGACTTTTGGAGTAAATATTTAAAACGAGTCCATGCATCATAGAGAGGTTCATCTTTATGTTGTTTAAACATCAAGATGTCATAGAGTGGGTGAATTACGTGATTGGTGGTATGGTGGATTCGCGTTCTCCATATGGATGGTGAACGGAGTCAATGGAAATTACGAAACAAAACACACACAAAGAAATAAGATAGACTAAAGAAGACCTATAAAAATAAAATAAAAATCTCATTAGAAAGGAATCTAGTGAGTAGACCTAATAAAATAAAAATTCAACCTAAATGATAACTATTCCCCGGCAGCGGCGCCAAAAACTTGATGCGTGGTTTTGCAACCTTACAACAGGTTTTACCTCTCGAGGGATCTCTAGAGGCTTACAACCCCACCAGGCAGTGTACCTGACCGATGTAGTATAGTGTAGTGGTAAGTACGGGGGATTGATCATTCTCCACAGGGAATAGTGTTCGTTAGGTATGAAAAACTACTCTAATTAGGTCTAAGGGTGAAGGAAGATTATTTTTTGTATTTTTATATTTTTATGAAAGCAAGTAAAATCTCGGGTTTGAAGGAGTTGGCGGAATTAGTTGCTAGTCAACTAACCCAAATAACTACGAATGCAAATAAAATAAAATAACTGAAAATGAAAAGGTTGTGAAACTTATATGGAGAGAAATGTGTTTACTTAGATTTCCTTACTCCCTAACTATCTTTTACCGGTTGATTAGTGTGTATTAATTGCGTGGATGACGGGTGTATTCCTTAATACCAATCGTGGGGTGGCGTACATACTTCCCCAACTCTACAAGCTCCTACTTCACTCCTATGTCGAGCCGGCTAAGAAGCTCCTAACATGGGATCACTAGAATTCGCTCATGCATTAAATACAACCATATAAACCTAGTACGCATTGGTTCATGTTTCTTAAGACGTTCAAGCAAGTTACCGTATAGGAAGTTAGCCAGTTTTCTTAAGCCTAACATCGATAAACAATTATCCAATACAATTAATAACACATTAACAACCGATAATCAATAGTTAGGTTTCATTAGATCTAAGCAAACATAAGATAAATCTAGCCTAGCATGTTAATCAAAAGACAAGAACAAGATATAATCAAACAACACATAGACATATTGATTGATTAAGTAATTACTTATCTTCAATTAAACATGGGAGATCCAAGGGTATGAAAACCCTTAAAAATGGCAGAAATTCGTCTTAGGGTTTCTCCTCACAAAGTTGCACACTAATGACAAAAAAATTGCAAAACTATATATAGAACTTAAGGGCTGACGGCGTCACGTTATAGATCTTGACGCCGTCACCTCGCTGTGTCTAGGGTTCCCGGATGGCCTTCCTGACGCCGTCCCTTTGTAGCCCTCCAAAATCCGCTCTGGCCTATCAAGGGTTGACGCCGTCAGAATAGGGCTTGACGCCGTCCCTCTTTAGCTTAAACCGTGACGACCTTGATCACTTTAAAGGGTGACGCCGTCAGAGTTTCCTTTGTAAAACTCCCTGGCTTATCATGTGTATTTTTTCATATCCACCTCTTTTGCCAAGCCATGACGCCGTCAAGAGCAATACTTGACGCCGTCAAAGGTACTTTTCCAGCCGATTTTGAGACTTTTTCGTTTTCTTCACTTTTATGCTCCAAAAACGTCCAAAATGCTTCCTTTTCCAGATTTCTTCTCCAAAGTACCTAAAATGACAAAAGGAACAATTTAGGGCAATATTTGATCAAATAAATACGATTTAGGGCTTAAATGACCCCCTAAAAGCGGTACACTTTTCGCTTCATCACAATTGCAATTGCTTCTGCCCAAAGAAACATCGGTGCTTTGGAAAATATTAGCATGGTTCTTGCAGCTTCCACCAGAGTACGATTTTTCCTATTTTTCCTAAGGGGAAAAGGAATAGGCACTACATCAACAGCATACTTACTACAAGCAGAATCCTTTGGAACAACATTATCACCAGTGATGGTTGGCATTTTCCCTTTCACCTGAGCCTTAAGATTCTCGATTTCATTTAACAAAGAATTTTTCTTTTCATTATGACTGTTTCTTGTGACCTTAATTGAGTCATATAACTCTTTGAAATGTTGTTTGACTTTTGAATTTTCAGCTCGAAAACACTCATTTTCATGGTGTAACTTATTAATGGTGTCTTGATAGTGAAAATTCTGAGAATCTAAAGACGCTGGTTTATTGGTGCCATACACATCACTCTTGTTTGATTTTAATTGGGCAATTTGAGCCCTCAATTGTCGAATCGTGTTTGTGTGAGCTTGAATTTTTTCATCGCGTTTGCTTAATTCAAAATATGTGTCAAATTCAGGAGCATCCAAAGATGTCTTAGCATTTGATATTTTACATCTTTCTTCTAAGTGTTGATATTTTAATTGCAAATTAAGATGATCAACTTCTAGTTTTGAAAAACGTTTAACCATGTTATCATGGTCATCATTTTGAATTTTCTCATGCAAATTCCAATTCTCCCCCTCAAGCTCAACAACACGATTCTGGGAAGCATTCAGTGCAATAGACAGTTCATGAAATTAACAAGCAATTAGTGTAGCATCAGTAGCAGTATAAAACACATCCTGGGCAACACATTTAGCAATCAGATTCTCATTGGAGATGAGAATGTTTTTTCTCTCAATCTCACGACTCTTAAGTTCTATCACACATTGGGACACCTCATTTTCCATATCTTTAAATAATGCTTTCATCTCATTTACTTCATTTCTAAGGGTTTTTTGAATACCCTCAAAATGTTCCTTAAGAAGCTTAAAGAATGGAATAACCTCAGTTAAGTAGCATTCTTTGGTTAGTTCAAAACCTCTTTCCCCTTCGGTAATTCCCGTTGGTGTTATTCTCTTCTTACATGTTTTATCAAAATCAGCAAATAGTTGACACAAAACATAGATGCTAATAAGAGTATTGCATTCTGTGGGAAGAGTTAAGGGGACTAAGTGCCTAGGTGTATTGGGAGGATACACCGTTGCAGCCGCAATTTTCCTAAGGGGTGGAGTTTTGTCCTTAAGTTCATCAGCCTTTCTCTTTTCTATGTCCAAAGACCAAAAGATTTGCTCAGACGTTAACTTAGTTTGAGGTGCAAAGATAGTCAAACGATTTTTCTCATAGTAGTTATGGGGTTTAACTATTACTCGTTTGGCTATACATTTCGGGTCCTTCATTTTTTCATTCATCTTTTCTCTCTTGATCACTTCTATCTCATTACTCTCTTCTAATGAGGACACATCAGGTGGGGCATGACTAGGCTTAAGCAATTCGTTTCCATCATATAAAGCAGGTTGGGCCACTTTAGCACTCCTAAGGTAAGCTAACTTAGGTTCACCTACATTATATTCACTATGTTTATCACACAGCTTTTTATGCTTTTGCATCATTTGAGCAGTTTGTCTGGTCTGGTCTTGTGTGTACAATTTGTTTTCTATCTTATTCTTTAACGTTTTAAGTCTGGAAAAATCATTTAGAAGTTTTGATTCTTTTTCTTTGAAATCCTATTTTAGTGTAATTACACTTTCTTGAATCTCCTGTTTTTGCTTAACAGTTTGATTAAGTTGCTTTCTTAAAGAATCTAACTCCTTTTTCAATGTTTCTTCCCTTAAATTACGTTCAGTTACAAATGTATGCATCTGACTATCCATTTTCTGTTCTCGTGCAGTTAGCTCAAATTTTGCACGTTGTTCATAAATTGCCACCTGGTCTTTATATATATTAAGCCTAGTAGTCAAGGTGTCATTTGGGACAAACACAGTGTTTTCATGCCACTCACAATCATTATCTACCACACAAGCATTATCAACAACACAAGCATTATTTATAACAGAAGATGCACCACTTGGTACAATAGACACATCGTTGTGATTCACATATTGTTCATATGAAATAACATTGCTGTTTCCCATATTAACAGTATCCGATTCAACATCGTTTGTCTGTTGTACTTCTGTAGGAATCTTCTGTTCATCTGCCATGTTATATGTATCATATAGCTTTAGTACCTCAGATATGATGAATGGATTGGAAGAACCAGCTTGATGAGATGATGATGCCAAAGAAGACAGGTTGGCCATAAAGATGGTTTGAGCAGTCGGCTCCTCATCAACATCCGAATCAAATCCATCACAATCTTCTGCTTGGAAGATGTTTGGGTTATTGAGGGCCATGTCTTGAACCGGTTGGTCATCTACATCTGCATCAAATGTTTTTCCCCCATCACTAGCAAGGAACAAAAGCTCTTCCTCATCCAGAACTGCACCGTTCTCCTGAGCCTGCATCAGCAACATCTTGTCCTTGAAGTAATCAGAATTCTGAGGACGCTTGGGCTGATTGCAATTCCTAGCTATGTGTCCCAACCCACCACAGTTATAACACTTAGCTTGCCTTCCTTGTCCTTGATTGACATTTCCAACTCTGTTTTGCATATTCCCCCTACCAACATTCCTTGGATTAACATTTTGTCTCCCCTGAACATTCTGGACAATAATTCTTCCATCTTCCACAGTAGCTTGATTACGTGGGTTTGAGGAAATTCGAAGTTGGTTGTTAGTTTGGGGGAGTGTTGCTCGAAATTGTTGAACAAGCAAGGAGACTTGATTGGAAAGATCATCAATCCTTTGATCAGTGAAAGAATACCCTGAATCCAGCTGGGGGTTCATAGCAGTTGGTGGATGCACTGATGATTGTGGAAATGAAGATTGATTATTTGATGACATGGGGTGATGATAAACCTGATCAATTTGTGGTTGATTGTATGGCTGAACATGTGAGACCAATGCTAGTGGATCATTTGTTGTTGTTGTGGCTGGGTTAAGTTTCTCTCTGAGTAGACGATCATAAACAGCATGCTTTTCATGCTGTTGAAGGTAAGCATATAGCTGTTCATAATTGGTCTGCCTCAAACCTTTGTTGAGCTTGACTGCCGTGACAAATCTGTCCCATTCAGGTGACATGTTGTTTACGAACTTGGAGTTGAGTTGGATGTTTGGCATAGTCATTTTGATGATTCTCATGTCGTTTACCAGCTTGTGAAATCTCACATAGTAATCAGTGATGTTCTCACCATGGTTCATTTTGAAATGCTCAAACTCATCATACAGTTGTGACTCACGATCTTCTTTTGTTAATTCTGATCCAGCCAGAAGCATTTTGACGTTGTCCCAAACGGCTTTGGCTTCCGTGTTGAAGTTGAAGAGTTTGTAAACATCTTTGGGCAAGCCTTGAATTACAATATTGGAAGCTCGGACGTCAGCATCATACCACTTCTTTTCTTCCTCATTCAGATCATTGTATTCACGTGGCTGATGCGTGGTTTTGCGACCTTACAACAGGTTTTACCTCTCGAGGGATCTCAAGAGGCTTACAACCCCACCAGGCAGTGTACCTGACCGATGTAGTATAGTGTAGTGGTAAGTACGGGGGATTGATCGTTCTCCACAGGGAATAGTGTCGTTAGGATTGAAAAACTACTTTAATAGGTCTAAGGGTGAGAGAAGATTCTTTTTGTGTTTTTATAATTTTATGAAAGCAAGTAAAATCTCGGGTTTGAAGGAGTGGGCGGAATTAGTTGCTAATCAACTAACCCAAATAACTACGAATGCAAATAAAATAAAATAACTGAAAATGAAAAGGTTGATGAAACTTATATGGAGAGAAATGTGTTTACTTAGATTTCCTTACTCCCTAACTATCTTTTACCGGTTGATTAGTGTGTATTAATTGCGTGGATGACGGGTGTATTCCTTAATACCAATCGTGGGGTGGCGTACGTACTTCTCCAACTCTATGAACTCCTACTTCACTCCTATGTCGAGCCGGCTAAGAAGCTCCTAACATGGGATCACTAGAATTCGCTCATGCATTAAATACAACCATAAAAACCATAGTACGCATTGGTTCATGTTTCTTAAGACGTTCAAGCAAGTTACCGAATAGGAAGTTAGCCAGTTTTCTTAAGCCTAACATAGATGAACAATCATCCAATACAATTAATAACACACTAATAACCAACAATCAATAGCTATGTTTCATTAGATCTAAGCAAACACAAGATAAATCTAGCCTAGCATGTTAAACAAAAGACAAGAACAAGATAGAATCAAACAACACATAGACATATTGAATGATTAATTGATAACTTATCTTCAATGTAACATGGAAGATCTCAAGGTAAAAAGCCTTGAAAAAGCTGCTAAAATCGTCTTAGGGTTTCCTCCCAAAATTACACACAATAAGTTCCACACTAATGACAAAAAATTGCAAAACTATATATAGAGATTAAGGGCTGACGGCGTCACATTGTAGATCCTGACGCCGTCACCTCGCCGCTTTTAGGGTTCCCGGATGGCCTTCCTGACGTCGTCCCTCTTTAGACCTCCAAAATCCGCTCTGGCTTATCAAGGCTTGACGCCGTCAGATTAGTGCTTGACGCCGTCCCTCTTTAGCTTAAGCCGTGATGACCTTGATCACATTAAAGGGTGACGCCGTCAGATTTTTCATGCAAAATTCTCTGGCTTATCATGAGTAATTTTCACATCCACCTCTTTTGCCAAGCCATGACGCCGTCTGGACCAATTCCTGACGCCGTCAAAGGTACTTTCCAGCGTAATTTTGAGACTTTGCCGTTTTCTTCACTTTTATGCTCCAAAAACGTCCAAAATGCTTCCTTTTCCAGATTTCTTCTCCAAAGTACCTAAAATGACAAAAGGAACAATTTAGGGCAATATTTGATCAAATAAATACGATTTAGGGCTTAAATGACCCCTTAAAAGCGGTACACTTTTCGCTTCATCAAATACCCTTACACTTGAGATTTGCTTGTCCTCAAGCAAATGCGCTTTTATTCTAATCAAAATACAAGTTAGGGGTCATTTAACGCTAATATAAAAGTAATTGCAACAAATAGTCATTCCACTTTAATCATAATAAGCACGGAGATTACAAACTAGCACCTCACAAGTAGTGTTTAGATACTCACATCTCTCAAGTGTCATCAAAATAAATCTCATAAATGAAAACGGATAAATTCTCTCACTACCTGTCATAGCAAATAGATTACCATAGGCTTGGGAAAGGATCGAAAACCTCCTCCACTAGGCGTAAGCACCTAAGATAAACTATCAAAGAGGGCTTTTACATGGGTTATAACGTTAGGTGTAGGGAAAAGGAAAACACGGTTTTGTTGGATAAAGGATATTTTACTGGTGGCGAGTTAAAGATCTTGATCAATTACATGTACTATACAATGTTGCTAAGCCAAGACTCGACTCAATCTTAAGTTAAAAACAAAATAACAAAAACATAAAATAAATATAAAATGAAACGGGATGGTAGTCCGTATGTTTATTCTATTTTTCTTTTTCTCATTTTTTTTGTATTTTTCTTGATTTTTTTTTGATTTTTTTTTTTTTTTTCATACACTCTTGCCCTACCATCCAAAATAATACATCATAGGGGCATTGCATTCCCCTTACACTTGAACTTTTACATAACTTTACAAATAACTATTCTAACAACTCGAATTAAGATAATTGTAACACTTGGAGTACTTTTAAAAATATTTAGCACATATGGGGGTAATAATGTTGTTCTTCCCCATTACTCAATTACACTAGTACTTTACCCATGAGTCCCAATCGTCCCAAAACAATATGTACAAGGATATGACTCGACTTAGCAACCATGTAATCAATTAGATAATTAACTAAGGGTTTAAACAAATGTTGTCACACTAATGCACTAAAAATGAGTGCATACAAGGTAGGCTAAGTCGATTTGGGTGTACATTTTAGTGGGGTGTAACAAATTCTTCCTTTAAGTAAAATGCTTAAAGGTCGAAACGAAAAGATAGGCTCTGAGGGGTGTACTAGGGGTATCGTGTACAAAAAATGAGTACAACGCAAAGGGTGTGGGAGAATTACTTGACCAATGTAGCCAAAGTAATTATAACAAAAACACAGGTGTAAAACAACGGGTTAATCCTAATGCCTCTTATCATGTAGTAAATCTAACTACACGAATGTAGTCTCACTTGTGGCCTCGGAATGGTCCTAACGCAAGTTCTAGAATCTAAGTGCTACCGGTACACACATCATAGCATAAATGCTTTTCCTACCAATTCTAGGGGCAAACCTCACATATTTGGGGGTGGAAAATTTTTTTAGTGGTACGGTTTTTGTGCTAGTTATATAACTCCTATCCGTGAGACGCTCATTAAGATCAAAGTTTCACTCCTATATGTTGTAAAAAAATTTAAATTTGGCACTAAAATTGCCCTAACAAGTATTTATCTCAGTTTTATTACACATCTACTATTAAACAAACAAAAATCAAGCGTAATAGCATTCTCTAATCGTACTTTTACCCCCCCTTACACTTAAGATGAACATTGTCCCCAATGTTCAAATAACAAGATGTAAAAGCATGAAGTAAAAGAATGAAATCAAATACTCCCCTGATTCTCTCGGTGGATAAAGAAGTAACATGGTTAGATCTTCTTCCAAAGTAATGTTGAAGCTCCATGACTAATGCATCGCCATAAGCTTGATCCAATAAACATTTCCTTGTCCAAAATAACCTGTTAAACCTGAGAAAACAAACACGAAAACCTGCATAACATCGGCGGGATAAACTCTATATAAGGATATAATGCTTGTGGAATGATAATTTTGCAGATTCCTGGAGATTATAAGTTATAGATTTAATAAAAACTTTTATAAAAACAAAACTTTCAAAAATTTTCAGAAAATTAATCCTGACGCCGTCAGGTTGTAAATCCTGACGCCGTCAGAAATGATCTGACAGAATTCTCATGTTACGTTTCCGGAAAATTTTTGGAAAAACTATACCTTACTTCCTGGAAATCCTGCAAAACATCATTATGACTCGATACAATCATTTGACTCAAACAATTACTAATATGTATGTTAATTTATTATCATTACGATTCATGTTCATTTGTGTTCTAATAAACCGATTTAGATTTCCCTTACACTTAACTTTTGCAAAATACCTTTATATGTAGTTAAGACGAAGTTAAAAACAAGATAAAGCATTTTCACAATTTAGTTTTGAACATGAATCAATAAAAATAAAAATTAAACACACATACGGAAACAAATAAAATCAAACAAACAAATAAATAAACACACAAAGCAAATAAAACTTGGGTTGCCTCCCAAGAAGCGCTTGTTTTTGTTCGAGTCACGAGCCTGACTCTACCCTTATTTAACGGAAATAGGGGAGGTTTTCCCTACACTTAGGATTAAGTGCGGGTGGAAGTAGCGATACACACCCTTAGGGTTGAAATATGCCATGTGAGGTGAAGGGGGTGAGTGAATGGCTTCCTTCATCCTAAAACTACCCGGATAATATTGGTTTATGGGTGGGTCGGTTCCTCTTTTGTCTCCTAGATGTAAATCTAAGGATGAAAAGTTGTGTAAAGGTTGAGGTTCCGGCTCATCAACACTAGGAAATTCCCTAGAACTAAGAGTAAGGTCATCACTAAAAGTGTTCAAACCTATATCCTCTAGTTGTGCTTGGTCCAAGGGTTCTACCTCCATCGAGATTCCTAAAGTCACTTCTACTTCTTCCGGGTAAGTCACGGGCGGTGTGTGTGCCTCAAATGATGGTAGGACTTGTGGGGTATTTAGCGGGCTTATGTTACTTACCTCATCATTCCTTGTGTCAAGATCACCTATGTGTTCATCCTGTATTATGGTAGTGCCTAACCATGACATGCAACTAGGTGGCTCAACTCTACCCTCATCCCTAAACAAACATGTTTCATGATCCTTGAAATTTGTGGTCAATTGACTTGTACTAACGTTTGTTGGGTTGTCTACTCTATAATAATATTGGGCACAATCTTCTATGGTATCCCATGCTTCTTCAGCATTTAATTCCCTAAGGTCCCTATCGGCAAAATCGTTAATGCACATTTGGTCATATCGGTCGACACGATCGTAAAAGATTTGGGTTAGGGATGCTAAATCGAAGCTATGATGAGGGACTATTCGGAGTAAGTTTTTAAAACGAGTCCATGCATCATATATGGGTTCATCTCGATATTGGTAGAACATCAAGATGTCATATGGAGTGAGTGAATTACGTGGTTGGTAGTATGGTGGATTCGCGTTCTCCATAATGGTGAACGGAAGAGTCAATGGAAATTACGAACAAACACACAAAGAAAAATAGATAGACTAAAGAAATCCTAGAAAAATAAAATAAAAATCTCACTAGAAAGGAATCTAGTGAGTAGACCTAATAAAATAAAAATTCAACCTAAACAATAACTATTCCCCGGCAGCGGCGCCAAAAACTTGATGCGTGGTTTTGCGACCTTACAACAGGTTTTACCTCTCGAGGGATCTCAAGAGGCTTACAACCCCACCAGGCAGTGTACCTGACCGATGTAGTATAGTGTAGTGGTAAGTACGGGGGATTGATCGTTCTCCACAGGGAATAGTGTCGTTAGGATTGAAAAACTACTTTAATAGGTCTAAGGGTGAGAGAAGATTCTTTTTGTGTTTTTATAATTTTATGAAAGCAAGTAAAATCTCGGGTTTGAAGGAGTGGGCGGAATTAGTTGCTAATCAACTAACCCAAATAACTACGAATGCAAATAAAATAAAATAACTGAAAATGAAAAGGTTGATGAAACTTATATGGAGAGAAATGTGTTTACTTAGATTTCCTTACTCCCTAACTATCTTTTACCGGTTGATTAGTGTGTATTAATTGCGTGGATGACGGGTGTATTCCTTAATACCAATCGTGGGGTGGCGTACGTACTTCCCCAACTCTATGAACTCCTACTTCACTCCTATGTCGAGCCGGCTAAGAAGCTCCTAACATGGGATCACTAGAATTTGCTCATGCATTAAATACAACCATAAAAACCTTAGTACGCATTGGTTCATGTTTCTTAAGACGTTCAAGCAAGTTACCGAATAGGAAGTTAGCCAGTTTTCTTAAGCCTAACATAGATGAACAATCATCCAATACAATTAATAACACACTAATAACCAACAATCAATAGCTAGGTTTCATTAGATCTAAGCAAACACAAGATAAATCTTGCATAGCATTTTAAACAAAAGACAAGAACAAGATAGAATCAAACAACACATAGACATATTGAATGATTAATTGATAACTTATCTTCAATGTAACATGGAAGATCTCAAGGCAAAAAGCCTTGAAAAAGCTGCTAAAATCGTCTTAGGGTTTCCTCCCAAAATTACACACAATAAGTTCCACACTAATGACAAAAAATTGCAAAACTATATATAGAGATTAAGGGCTGACGGCGTCACATTGTAGATCCTGACGCCGTCACCTCGCCGCTTTTAGGGTTCCCGGATGGCCTTCCTGACGCCGTCCATCTTTAGACCTCCAAAATCCGCTCTGGCTTATCAAGGCTTGACGCCGTCAGATTAGTGCTTGACGCCGTCCCTCTTTAGCTTAAGCCGTGATGACCTTGATCACATTAAAGGGTGACGCCGTTAGATTTTTCATGCAAAATTCTCTGGCTTATCATGAGTAATTTTCACATCCACCTCTTTTGCCAAGCCATGACGCCGTCTGGACCAATTCCTGACGCCGTCAAAGGTACTTTCCAGCGTAATTTTGAGACTTTGCCGTTTTCTTCACTTTTATGCTCCAAAAACGTCCAAAATGCCTCCTTTTCCAGATTTCTCCTCAAAAGTACCTAAAATGACAAAAGGAACGATTTAGGGCAATATTTGATCAAATAAATACGATTTAAGGCTTAAATGACCCCTTAAAAGCGGTACACTTTTCGCTTCATCAGCTTCTGTGGCCTATCAATCCCCAGAGTTATCGTTCCATCTCAGCAGTAGCCACAGCATCACGAGTGGTGCCCATCTGAAATGGTCCTTCATCAATTGACTTGAGAATGTTGAACCCATTTTCTTTACCCAAGTAGTAGAGTCGAATTCTTTGAGCCCATGACTCGTAATCAGTCCTATCTAGCATAGGAGGGCGGGTATCAGACCCTGCAGCTTGGATGTCATCAGACGCAGTGCTTGTCATGATGTAAACGGGATTTTACAACTCTTGTGATTTAAACCGAGAAATCGAATCTTTCGCGGGATTTTATAAAATCAACAAAAGAAACCGTAAATGACTAAGCATGAGTAAACTGCAGTAATGATCTTCAAAGATTTAAGTTACATAAGTCAAATCACAACTGATCAAATCGCAACAAGTCAAATCACAGTTTTTCAAATCGCAAAAAGTCAAATCGCAACTAACCAAATTGCAATGAGTCAAATCGCAAGTTTCAACTCGCAACGTCAAATCACAATAGGTTAAATCGCAATCCGTCAAATCGCAACAAGTCAAATCGCAACTTGTCAAATCGCAATTAATCAAATCGCAATAAGTCAACTGTAAGTCAAATCGCAAAGATCAAGTCGCAGGCACACTTAAATCGCAGGCCCAAAACACACTTCTTCAAATCGCAAAGCTTAACCAAATCGCAATAGTCAAATCGCAACCAGAATAACTCAAATCACAACTATCAAGTCGCAATCATAATACCCAAATTGCAACGATCAAATCGCAGGCACTACCGGACAAACCAGTCGCTATCTGGTCAAATCGCAACCCACAAAACGCTATAAGATTCCCTTTCACGTGATTTGTCAACTTTTTCCTTTTTAAGTTAAAAAGTCAAGTCGCAATTCCGATGCACGAAATCGCAACTGCGGTTTTCCAAATATACTCAAATCGCAACGAAGAACACTTTATCGAATGCCAAATCGCAACCAAGAAATACTTTGAAAAACCACACGAATTGACCAAAAGACACCACAAACCGAATAGAACACTCTTTCCAAACACCAAACTAAGCTTATATACTAACCCTAATCAAGAAAGTACAAGCTTTTAACAAATTCAACCACCAACAAGGTCGAACCAAAGATTTTTCCTTAATATCTATTCGAACCAAAAACTAACTCAAAACCAAAAACTAACCAAAGAAATCCGTGAACATACACTCAAATGAACCTAACCATGGCTCTTGATACCAATTGTAGGATGTTCATAATATATAACACACGTATGGATTGAGATTTGGGCCGAATAGTAGAAGATTTCTAGAGAAAGAAGTAGAAGGTTGGGAGCCTTTGTAGAGAGAGAAAGTAGAATGTGTTAGATTAGAATGAAAGGTCCAACCCTTCCCTTGTGTGGGAAGGGCTTTATATAGGATTACATATGGTGCCCTGTGTGGGCAGTGGAGTGAGCTGACAGAGAGTAAAGACCCGACCCACTATATGAATACTTTAATCACTAAACTATTACTAATATTACTAATGATCCTACGAGCTAGTTAATGCTAACAGATACTCGGGGTGACTGAGTCTTCACATGAATAATTGTATTCCTAACATATCTCAAATGACGATGGTTACATGAATGTCCATTTCAAATAAACCAAACTCAATTCAACATCCCTCTAGATCAATTTGGAGAAGTCTTAGGTGTTCCAAGTCAAGGAACTTGCTTTTATTCGGACAAATGGTCATTATCCATCCTCGATTCCAACCTTGATCGTACACCACCATATGACATACCCCTATCTGCAAAAGAAACCATCCGTGAGCACCTTTTTGTAGCTAGAACCTCCCACACTAGGACTAGTCGAGGTCGAGAGGTAGATCGAGATCCGTTTGGCATGGAGCTAAACGAACTTAGGCCCCAATTCAAGAAGCTAGAGGAAGTTCTTAGGGCAAACGTCATTAGCACCATAGGAAATGGAGACCATGTCAACACAAGCCTTTGCTACATGCTCTATTGTGTGTCAAACCACCAACCATTCAACCTCGCCTATTATATCGCCATAAGAATGGCCGATATTCCAGTTTTAGGAACCACCGCAATGCCTTACGGGATGCTTCTCACCCGTCTTTATAGAGCTTTTGCACCCATTCCTCGAAACGCTAGAGGTTTTGTTCCCGACTACACCGAGATCAAACACACCTTTGTACCACTTAGTGATCATATGGTAGCCGTAGCAAGAGGAAAACGAGCTCATCCTCCCACCTCATCATCATCATCATCATTATCATCGGTTAGCGAGGATGATGGTTTGCCAAATTCTAGGATTCCTCCACCCGAGTATATAAGTCAACTTCCTCCCATCGAAAACCAATCTGAGGAATTTATTCAAACTCGAGGAATGATGAAGAACATTGGATGGTGGATCATGAAGCTCAACAAAAAGCTCAGCAAGAAGTGAGGTTTAGGGAATGTTTGGTATAAGACAATCTCAAGACAATGATGTGTTGAATTCTTGTGTTCTTAGAATATTATGTTGGTATGATACATTTATGTGAACTAACATAACTTTGCAGGACGATAACACGTGATGTTATCGATTTTTCACGCTTAAGCCACCGTTTGGCTTAACTCTCTTTTATGGTAAGTTATTATCATCTGATTGATCTATATGCAAACGTGTGTTAAAATCCGTGTTTTTGCTTTTAATCAATCACCAATAAGTAGTTACATATGTTTTAGGACAATTTTTGGGATTTGAACGGGTATCGGAAAATTTGACATGCTCTCTGTTAAGAATTTGCATTTTCATCTGGCGGATATGGCGGAACTAAAATCTGGGTTCCGTCTGTTGAATTTTTTGGCTCCGCCAGATTTCATTCTGTGGAACCAAAATTTTGGTTCCGCACTTTTTATCGTTTGGATCCGCCCCTCCAACAGTAGCCTTTTCAAATCTTCCGTTTAATCCCGCTCCTTAGATTGTTAATTCTAGTTCTTAGGATTATTCTACTGATCATTAGGAACATTAGGATGATTTAGGAACACTTAAAACAATAAGAAATCCATTTCCCACTAAAATTTGAAAATTCAAAATTTCCATCCAAGTTATCTTTCTATAAAAAGCAAGGAACCCTCAATTTGGTTCCTTGCAATCCGTGGAAACATCAAATCAATAGATTTCCCACTCAATGTAACACCTAAAATCTGAAAAGCATGTAAAATTACCAAATTGCCCCTACAAGTTAAAAATTTAATTAAAAGCTTATAAAGTATCATAAAAATTCCAAACTTCTAGCAATGCACAAGTTATGATCCCAAATAATTTTAAGGATTTCATTTAACATTTATACAAGTTGTAAAATTACCATTATACCCTTATATGAGCCGTACGATATTATAAAGCATTATTATGTATTTTTAAACTTATGAAAACATGGAAACTATGTAGAAAATCAATCAAATAATGGGCCAACTAATATTAACGAAATTTATGGCTCAAGGTGATCCCATGACACGTTTTTACCATAATTAAATCAATCTTCCTATTTTATTTACCCTAAACCTAAATTGCCGAAACAAAAACACACAAGAAAATTCCCTAGCCTCCATACGCCATCTAAAAATCTTCCAAGCAATTTTCTGTGATCAATCTACTCCTAAAGTGTCCTAGAAAAATAGTGGTGAAGGTGTTCTTTGCACGATCTAATTTTGGTGGAATTTTTCCTTCGCGACTTAATCAAAGAGGTATAATTCGTTTTTAATTCATTCGATCATCACAAATCTTGTTTCTCATTTTTCTAACACTCTTCATAACGTGTACAACCTAGGAAAAATAGTGGTGAAGTTTTTTTTGGTCGATCTCTATTTTTGAAGAATTTATTCCTTTTCGTGCGCTAGTAAATGAGGTAATTCGAAATTTAATCATACGACACCTCTAAAATTCGTTGGCCATTTTTCTTATGATCTTTATGTCGAACACCATCTGGGAAAAATATTTTCAAGGTTTGAAGGCTCTTCGTGAAGTCGTGGGAATTTTGGAATCGTTTTGGCCATACGCGTATAAGAAAATTCGTGCACCTCTCATCACACGTTCGAATCTGGTTTTGGTATTTTCCTCAGACCTTTTATGATATAAGAACTTCAAATAAAATGCATAACATGATCCATGCACACTCTATAAATTATTTGGGAATTAAATCTTAAAAACGTGTTTAAAACCTAAATAATTAAATCCGAATTTTTGGGGCTTCATAATTATTTTATTTAGACTCTAAATGATCCTAATAATCTGAGAAAAATATTGCTTCGAATTATCAAGGCCTAAAATATTTATTTTTGATTTATTCTATCTTACCGGGTTTAAGAAAATTAAAAAGAAAAAGAAATAAAATGTGGATCGAGATAGGGTTTGGAATTAGGGCTTGTTTTGGGTGATTAAATGATGATATAATGGTGAAATAATTATTGGGTAATGATTGGTATTTTAGGGTTAGAGTTTTGTTACTAAAAAGTGTTATACGATTTAATTCAAATCATAAGGGGGTGTTTTGTAAATTATAAAACTTGTGGGTTATTTTTAGAATATTATTTGGACCTTATATAAATCGTATAAAATATAAGTTATGGGTCTCTTTTGTAAATTTTACATTTAAAGGGGCTTAAATTGTTAATTTAATAAAGTTAAATTCGATTTATTAAATAATTAAAATAGAGGGACTAAATATGTAATTTATGGAAACTTAGGGTTGATTTGAGAAATAAATTATATTCAGGGAGTTATGTGAAATTTGGTAATTTAATGGCTTAATATGTAATTATTAATAATTAAAGGTGTAAATTGTAAATTTAAGGGCTTAATATGTAACTTTGATAACTTGAGGGACTTGATGTGTAAATTATGAATATCTAAGGGTACATTCGTATAATATGATGGAATAAGTGTACATTGTGTAAAATTGGTAAATTAAGGGTTTAATGTGTAATTGTAAATACCATAAGGTTTAAAATGTAATTTATGTAAATACAAGGGTATAAAATGTGAATTATGAAACCTAAGGGGCTAAATGTGTAATTCTGATAACATGAACAGTAAGATGAGTTAATTATGATATTTTCACTTTAAACCTTCATCTTTGGTACATTTACACTTCAAACCCTAGAATATGAAAACTTGTCATATTTAACCCTAAACTTTTGCAACTTGTTAAAATACACCCTAAAGCCATGATATGACCTAATAATGACTTAACCTAATCGAGAATATGGAAATATTACTAAATATGGGAACTTTCTAAATAAGGAAACTTTCTAAAAATAGAAACTTACTAAATATGGAAACCTGCCTAAAATGGGAAGTTACGTAAAATGGAAAGTGTTGTAACACTTGTCTACCCCTCTAGGTGTGAAGAAGGAGGAGAACTAAGTTCATTCCATCTTGTTCTTTGTGTATTGTGCTTTGCTGGAATAAGGTACAGATATTCTGCTTCTTATTAAGAGGCCTTCGTTCTCTCATTATGATTCATATTAGGGTTTCCCTATACCTTTGCTATGTTCCCTTCATTCATGAACTCCGTTTATTGAACCATCATGATATTGAACCTGTTGTGATTATGAACCCTTGCTTATGAACCATGATTATGAACCATGCTTATGAACTTATGAAACATGATATTTGACCTATGCAAGTAAACTTAAAACATGATTCATGATACTTGACCTTTATCCTCAGTTTGATACTACGAGCCACTCACTAGGCATGAGGGTTTCATGTCCATGTCAGTCGATGCACCGATGGCATGACTCTAGGGCAGGAGAGTGATGACCTGTCCCGTCCCTGCATGTTATGTTTACGTAGAGGCAGATTATGGCCACCTGGGGCGTATGGATGCATCCTAGATTTGTTATGTTCATGTTATGTTATGTTATGCATGGTGACTGATGGTGTGTGCGATACACGTCTTTCACACTCCGGGAGCTAGCTACTCCAAACCATGATTGAGGACACCCCTCATATTTACAGGATACCCATGATTGAGGACACCCCTCATGTTTACAGGATTACTAAGAGGTCTCCCCTCTACATGTTTACGATTATGATTATGATTATGATTTCATGTTATGTTATGGGCTCGTAGTGGATTTCTGACTTCCTTTACCATGTACCCTTTTACTTTTCCTTATGATACCATGTACTCTTACCTTTCATCTTGATACCATGTATTCATGCTTCCACACTCTTTTACTCATTTAAATTATACATTATACTATTGCTTGTTACGTTATATCTGTTCACTGAGCTCTAGTAGCTCAGCCGCGTTTCTTTTCCCGCGGCAGGTTTTAGTTGGAAGCTGGGTAAGAGTGAAGAGACTTTGGACCTAGAAGACTTTGAGTAGAAGCCATTAGAAGAGATGTACTTATGGATTTGATAGGCAGCTTTTATTTTCCTCTGTAACCCTTTGTATTGCAAGATTTCATTTGTAACCTTTGAGAACCATTGTATTACTATTGATTGTATGCTTTGTTTGATCTGATATGGAGCCATTTGTGTGATACTTCTACCCTTGCCGGGTTGGGGTGTTACACTCAAACCTTGCATTTACTGCATATCTTCAACCCTTTACTCAACTCCATCTCAATGGGTTGACTTAGATGATGTGACTAGCTCAATTTTTTGTTCCAAATCATTAGGAACCTCAATCCTTCTATGGATCAACATCAAATCCAAACATCAATTTCCATAATCCTTTTTGCCTATAAATTGGAACCTTTAGTTGATCACAACTCACACCTTCACCATCAAATCTAAGCATCATCCCTATACTTCTTAGCAAACCTTCTCATTTTAACCATGACAAAATCCAACAACTCTTCCACCAAAAGACCACCACGCAGGACTACTCGCATAAGTGTCAGACAGTGTTGCTTTGTGAACTTAGCATCTTCATGAGAGGAGTCATCGCCTCTCAACATCTCCTCACCCATAGCCAATGAGAATTTTCTCACCCTCTCCACTCCAATATCACCAAATGTTGTCATCCATACTCTACCACCAACACTCACTCCTGTAGCTACCACACCACCACCCACTCCATCACAGCCTGCTAGATCACCATCACCTCAACACTCACCCAAACTACAACCAATGGAGTTATTTGCTACTCCTACAACCTCACCACACCCATATCTTGAAACTTTGGAAGACCTTCCACCAAGGACTGCCAATCCTCCTCCTATGACCTTTGAAGGTTAAGAACCGCTACTCTTCCATCCGATTTATCAGGATATCCACGGTCCTCTCTACCGTGACCAAGAGCCACCACAACTGCAACAACTCTCACCAAGGTCCACCCTCAACGCCATCGATGAGGAAATGTGGATTAATCAACCCTAATCCCAACAAGAGATCACTGAAGAGCTTAACCGCCTTTATGCATTCTCAAATATGGTGGATTCCCACCTTAGTGAAGCCATGGATCTTCAATCCATCTTGCTTGCCTCCATCACAACTCCACAAACAACCACCAACCAACAATCAACCTATGAACAACCACCTCCACCACCACCACCACCAACTCATGAACAAACCCTTCAACCACCTAGACATGGTTGTATCATGTGCGAGAGGACCACCTACCTAACTCAATGAACCAACATCTTGGTTCATGAGCTCCAAAACGAAATGAGGTTCATTTTGAACCACATTCTCGAGAGCCTCAATTCGCTTTCTCATCCTCTGCAATAGAAGCTTTTAGTTTCTCCTTAGGATTTCTTAGGATTGTTTTAGGACTTATCTATTTTTAGGTGGTTTTTATTGTTGTAACACCTTGTCTTATGACTTTGATCATAGACAATTTTCAAATGGAAGGATGTTATATTTATGCTTGTGGGTGATCACTACATATGCATTATATTTTAGTTAGTTGGTTTACTAACATTTGCATCATTATATGGTTGGTTAAAATATCTTTGTTTGACCTTTGTGATTGGTTTGGACAATTTTACTTAGTTGACTTTTTAAAGTCAAACGGGTTAAGCTACATTGCTTGGTTGAACCTTTCCATTTGCATTATGCTACTTGGTTGGATTGATTCATATACAACTAACCTTTGTTTTGTAGCTTTTCTCATCCTTGAATCATATACGTTGGTACCCTAGCAACGGGGAGTATTGATCGAGGGGGAGAATATCATGTACTAATCTTTTGTTTTGTAGCATTCATAATCCTTGAATCATATACGTTGGTACCCTAGCAACGGGGAGTATTGATCAAGGGGGAGCATATCATACACTAAATTTTGTTTTGTAGGATCATTTCATGCATCATAACCTTGGCACTCCAATTAGGGGGAGTTATCCAAGGGGGAGCTTTAAGTTCTCAAAATCATTGAATCATTCTTGGTACTCCAAATTAGGGGGAGTTATAACCAAGAACCGTTCACCACATTCCGCTATGCATTTCTTCTTTTTGTTTCGACAAAAAGGGGGAGATAGGATTAAGTTCATACATCACTGTTAACATCACAGTACATGTTTTTATGCTTAAAATAGTTTTCAAAACTTGCATAAAACTAACTTAATCTATATTTTTAAAAGACTTTCACTTTACTTATTCCATTGCTTAAAAATAAACGTTATGTTTTGTCATCAACAAAAAGGGGGAGATTGTTAATACAAATATCGTCCTAAAAACGTTATTTGTATTTTACGATCTTTGCTTTATTTTGTTAATGACAATTATAAGGTTTATCTTTAGCAAAGCATAAATATATGTTAAAGTCTTTTACATTTATAGTAACAAGCTTTTTAAACTCATTTACATATCACATGATCACTAGGAATTACACATTGCATACATATATACATTTACATGTTTATTTTTATTTCTTAAAAATAGAAATATACATGACATCATGGCATGCATCATTTAGATAGTTTAGTTGACTTTACAATATATTTTGGAAAGATCTTGAAGCAAAGGAGTTGACTTTGTAAGATCTTAACAAGACTTGACAAAATATGGAAAGATTTGTGAAGCTCTTAGCTGGCATGTTCCTGCGGAACCAAACCAGTGTATGGGCGGAACCCTTATTTTGGGTCCGCTAAATCCGCCAGTTGTCTGCTCAGTTTTTCCTATAAATAGCAAGCTGATCATTCAAGGACAACTATCACTCATATAGCATAAATTACATATTCATTCATTTGTACATTACTAATGTTGGAAAATACCTCGACAACAAACCCGAAGTTCGATCGCGGAACGCTAGATCGCAAGTTGTATCGAGCACAAGTAGCAAACACGAGAGACACGAAGAACCGACTAGAATATTGCACACGATATACCCTCGTACCAAACCTTTATTAAAACACCTAATAAAGCTATTACAACGAGGAAGAAGAATAAATAACTAGCATCCCCTCATCTCTATTTATATAGAGATGAGGAGGTGGAAACCTAGCTTGCCTTGCACTCCAAGCTAACTAACCTAGTTCTAGTCTACCACCTAATCTAATTATAAAGTACACTTAAGTCCCTAATGTTTAAGTTTACTACTAATATTTAACAATTTCCACCTTAGGAGTAACAATTAAACATAATCGATACTCAGCATCTTTTCCTCGTGCTGGAACCTCGAACCGGGGACCACCTTGTCGACCAGGCATTGTACTTTAGTAATTTTCCATGATTAGCTTCTGTAGACTCCTTCATTTTCTTCTTTTCAGCAGCATTACCCTCTGCACCCTCTTGACCAGGTACTCCGGTTACCGTAATGTCCGCCCCCACCTTTATACCAAGGTGTACCTTTTCCTGCTCCTTTACCAAGCAACCCGTGTTTGTCTTTTCTTCAAGTTGCTTTTCCTCCAACTTTCTTTGAGCCACTGCAGCATCATCGTTACTAACCTGAACAACCTCAGCTTCACGATTCCCGTGAGCTCCCTGCAGTTCCACCTCAAACCAAACACGTTCATTAACCTGTACTCCATGGACTCCTGTTTTAACACCAGGACCAAGTTGTTTAAACCCAACTTGTTTATGACCAAGTTGCTTGAACCCAACTTGTTTTGAACCTCCATGCTTTTGTACACCAAAAGTCGTCACTTTTGCCTCCAAAGTATACACACAGTTATTTCTCCTGATCCCAGTCATCATAACCCGACAACCTTTGATCACCTTGACTCTACCCATCTGCATCTTCACAGTATAACCCTCTTTTTCAAGAGTACCCAATGAAATCAAGCTTTTTCTTAACCCTGGAACATACCTAACATCTTCCAGTATAAAGCTTGAACCATCATGCAACTGTATCTTCACTTTTCCTGTCCCTCTGATAGTGCATATCCTGTTATCACCTAACTGAACCGAACCACCATCAATATCCTTGAAGTCATACAAGAAGTCCCTCCTAGGTGTCATATGATAAGACCCACCTGAATCCATTACCAATTCAGTCATCTCATCATTCCCGACTACCACCAAGGCTTCTCCAAAGTAGGCGTTACCCTCGTCATCAGAAGAATCAGAATCCTGATCATGCTTACCCTTCTTGATGACCCCACTTGACTTCTTCATTGGACAGTCTCTCTTCAGATGACCCTCTGAATGGCATATGAAGCACTTGAGTTTACCAGTTCCACCCCTTGATTTGAACCGCGAACTTCCACCAGAATGAGCTTTCCTTGAATGATCTGACCCTCCCCTTACATATAACCCGTCACCAGTTTCTTCCTTTGTGCCTTCAGTTCTTTTCTTTAACTCCCTTGAATTCAGAGTCGCCAGAACATCCTCCATTGTCAAGGATTCCCTCCCATACAACAATGTCTCCACAAAGTTTTCGTAAGATGATGGCAACGACGTAAGTAACATAAGTGCCTGATCCTCATCCTCAATCTCGATATCAATATTCGCCAAATCAAGTATCAACTTATTAAACTCATCTATATGATCACCCAGTTTCGTACCTGGACTCATATAGTAAGTGTACAACTTCTTCTTCAGATACAGTCTGTTTGCTAAGGACTTAGTCATATACAGACTAGTCAACTTCGTCCAAATTCCTGCAGCAGATGTTTCCTTGGTAACTTCTCGTAAAACCCGGTCTCCCAAGCATAGAATCAAGGTACTGTATGCTTTCTTCATCAAAGCAGCCTTTTCACCTGCTTCCATGTCCGCGGGTAATGTCTCTAATGCAGCATCACATCCCAGCTGTACCATTAAAGCACGCATCTTTATTTGCCATAACCCGAAGTCATTCTTCCCATCGAATTTTTCGATACCACTTGTTGGAAAATACCTCGACAACAAACCCGAAGTTCGATCGCGGAACGCTAGATCGCTAGTTGTATCGAGCACAAGTAGCAAACACGAGATACACAAAGAACCGACTAGAATATTGCACACGATATACCCTCGTACCAAACCTTTATTAAAACACCTAATAAAGCTATTACAACGAGGAAGAAGAATAAATAACTAGCATCCCCTCATCTCTATTTATATAGAGATGAGGAGGTGGAAACCTAGCTTGCCTTGCACTCCAAGCTAACTAACCTAGTTCTAGTCTACCACCTAATCTAATTATAAAGTACACTTAAGTCCCTAATGTTTAAGTTTACTACTAATATTTAACAACTAACCCATTCATTCATTTCATTCTTAGTGATCTTCCTTTTGTAGCAAAGAGATCAAGCATCAAGGATCAACAAACTGTTGCAATCCTGTTAGTGTAGTTACTGTGTGATTCGTTAGTAGTTCACACATCATTGTTATACCATTCATTCAGTAGTGATCGGTTAGTGTTTTAGTCCTCAAAACACATAGAGTGTCGGGAGTGGTTGAACCCTTGTAAAGAACTCGACATCTAGCTTAGTGTCGGAAATTGTATAGGCGACGTCAGGTTGGTTCTACCTTGAACTAGAACCCGGTATTTAGCTTAGTACCGGAAAAAGGTGTAAGCGACGTGTGTAAAGGTTTTCTCCGCCGAGAAGGGAGCTTGTTTCTTAGTGAAGAAAAACTCTCGAGTTAGAGGCTCGAGGAGTGGAGTAGGGCAAGGAAAAGAGTCCTTGTAGCCGAACCACTATAAATCTCCGTGTTGTGGTTTGATTGTTCTTTTCCTTACTTGCATTACTTATATTGTTTATTTGTGTGCATTAACTTGAAATCACGTTAAGTCTCAAAGCGAATTAAATTTAAAAACGGTAAAAACTATTTGATGAACTCAAATAAGTACATTTTATTACTATCATTTATCCTATTAATTTGACTTGTTTTACTATATTATGTATGAGGATTGATACTTAATCGTTTACTTTTGTAATTCTCAGGTAAAAACAAGCATTTGGTGAAACTTGGCGATTTTGGACTAATAATGGAGCAAAACGTACATAAAGTGGAAGTCTACTGACATGGACAAGATCAAGTCAATTCTGCTCCAGATGCGCCGCATCTCACTATCAACATGCGCCGCATCTCTATCAAGATATCACCAGATACGATCCAAGATACAAGAGGACATGCGCCGCATCTAATAAAGAGTTACGCCGCATCTAATAAAGAGTTACGCCGCATCTTCTGACGGTGTACGAATATTCCTGAATATTATAATCTTGGACCCCACGCGAAGTTAAGTACATGCGCCGCATCTACTTAAGTAGATGCGCCGCATCTTCCCTCAGACACAAACTATAAATACCCCGTAGACCAGACACATTGAAGAGTTCCAAAGATTCGGAAACCCTAACCGAAGTTCGGACAACAGAAGAGAAGGACGAATTCAGTCAAGAGGCAGCACAAGACACACCCAAATCGAAGATACAAGAGCTGTAAGAAGGTGCTGCATGTATTTAATTCATTAAGTAGTTTTGTTTTATTGTTTTAGCAAACTTTAATTCATCAGGATTGGTGGCTTGTGTAATGTGACAACGGAAAGATTGCACTCCCTTTAATACTTGCTTTCCCATCAATTAAAGTTTATATGTTGATGTCTTTGGTTACTACTTATTAGTGCATTGACCACCTCTGTGTTTATCAGTGGCTTGCGGGCACCCGACTGCGGGACAAGGTGTGGCTCCCACGGTTGTTTCTAAATTGATCACTTAGGAATAACTTTTAGACATAAGTCGTCATTAAGGGTTTACTCGCCGATGAGAATAGGACCAACGAGAAAGGGTTAATTACATACACTTCATATAAAGCTATCAATAAAACAAGTGACAATCTACTTAATCATAAGGACAGCCCTCTTATTGTCTCAAGTATCTATCTGTGTACGTGTGTGCTACTTGCTGATTCGTGCCTATTTGTTTATTTTATTATTTAATTGCAAACAAAACTGTGCCAGTCTCTCAGGCTGAAACCCCCTTGCGTTAGGATATTAAAATACTGATTAGATTAACGAGATTATACGTTCCACTCTTAGTGATCGACACTCTACTTACCATTATCTTCATACTGACCGGGTACACTGCTCGTTAAGTGTGTGTGTTATTGATAAGTCGGCTAAATATAAATTTAAAACTTGAGTAGGCATTAAAACTGCTAAACCGCAACGACACATCACGCGCATCAAGTTTTTGGCGCCGCTGCCGGGGAGTGAATTGTTATTTTCTGTTAATTTGATTAGTATTTTAATTAGGTTTTTCTTTTTATTAGATTAATTGCATCATTGTACTATTTTGCATATTTGTTGTATTGTGTGTTATTTGTTTGCTTTTGTTTTTATTTTTGTGTGTTTTATTTTTTTTGTTTGGTGTGTTTAATTTTTATTTTTATTTTTCGTATTTTTCTGTTCTGCTATCGTTGTACTGTGCTAAATCAAACGATACGGCGCATCTGATCTCTCAGATACGGCGTATTGCGTTTAATTTTTTTTTTTATATACAACGCGTTTAATTAATTCGATACGACGCATCTTTTCCCCAAGATACGGCGTATCTGTTTTTAACAAGAAAATTTTTCTAAGCGATAAAGTAATACGACGCATCTGCTTTTGTAGATACGGCGTATCTGTTTTGATAAAAATTTTTCTAAACGTTAACGCCATACGACGCATCTGCTTTCGCAGATACGGCGTATCTATTATTTTAATTAAAAACAGTTTGCGAATTATTAAACAAATACGGCGTATCGATTTCCATCGATACGGCGCATCTTACTGAATCGAAAATCTTTTATTTTTAAACGTAACGAAAATACGGCGCATTAACTTTCGTTGATACGACGCATTTAATTTTAATTAGATAAATTGATTTTTGATTGATTAATTCGATACGGCGCATTCATAAATTCTAAGCGGCGTATCTATTTTCTGGATAAAGTCTGATTTAATTTTAACGATCATAAGATACGGCGTATCCAACTCTTTGGATACGGCGCATCGTCTGCAGATATCAGCTATTTTTATTCTTATATCCGTTTCTATATTCATTAATTTCTCTTCTAGCGAACAAATCCTACTGATGATTTTACCTTGGATGACAGATTTTGCTATGGAAGACATGTCAGTTAACGGATATCTTGCTAAGGAATGCTTGTTTTCAGATTCATTCAATGTACTCATGATCGATGCAGACTTATTCTCTTGGGAGACTCCTCTTGAAGCTGCTTTTAAGGAATTTATGCGTTTATGCAACATTGACAAAGAGGTATTCTCTTATGATGTATTTGTGAGGTACACTGGAGAAGAATTGTCGCTCTTATGGCCTAAGATTGAAGCAGAAGGGTTGGCTAGTAAGTTTAATAACCATAAGAGCATGGATCGAGCTACTAAGGATGCATTATGGGTATATTGGATGAGAGGAGAAGACGAAGAAGTAGAAAGCGATTATAGGTTGTCACATCATGATTCAACAATCAATGAGGGCATTGAAGAACTTTTCAGAATTGACATTGATTTGTTAGAGTATGAGACACCCTTGTGCAAGCAGTTCAAGGAATTTAACTACCTTCTTCGAGTCGATGATGATGTGCTTACTGGGGATCTACCAGGATTTAAGACTTATGACGATTTCAAAAACACCTGGTACTATGAATGGAATGACCAAGTACCATGGGTATCGGATAAACCATGGGAATTTGAGCACATTAATCATACCTGTACACCCTTCGTTTTCAAAGACGGGAGTAGTGTTTGGCCAACCTGTGATTATAAAAGTGACGGAACCTGTAATGGGGGAAGTATAATTGGGATGAAAAGAGTTGGAAAGGATGTAACCTTTGAAAATTATGAGTGGTACGATAATGTTGAAGACTGCCCACGAAAATCGGAGGCTTTACAAGAAAAGGGCAGGATTGAACGCTTGAAAGGACTTAAAGGGACATCGGATACTACTTTCTGGGAATGGGTGCATAAACAGTTTGATGATTTCACAAAGCTTAGTCGACGGTTACAATATGATTTGGAAAGAGAATGGGAGGCGATTCAAGATGATAATAATAATGAGTCGTTGATTGAGGAACTAGATGACTATTTGATTAAGGATCCTTATTTTGAGTTTGTTGACAAGGACGAAGAAGAGTTCACCAAAAGAAAGTGTCAACTACTTGGGATTCCATACAATGAGCCACCCATGATTACTTCTGAAAAATTTAAAATCATCAAATATTCTTTGGGTCCTGATGAAGAATATACTGCGGTGAAAACAAAGAATTATACTAGGCTAAGTCGAACTGAAGAAAACGTCGCAGAGATATACGGGAAAATCTTTCGGATGAAGGAAGAAGGATGGACCGTGACAAGGACCAACTAAGGAGCTGAACGTGAGTCTAACTTGAAGACTCTGGAATAAAGACAAGTGCTGACCGGGAGACAACCCGGATTTATCTTTTATTATTCTGTTTTCTGTGTCGAGTCAGTCCAGGCCGCACGAAGATACGGCGCATCTCAGTCCTGAGATGCGACGCATCCTCTGCAATGGTCATATCTTATTTTATTTTTCTGCATTTTTATTTTCGACTTTAAAACTTTTTATCAGTTATTTTAATGCGGCGCATCCCTGGTTAAGGATGCGGCGCATCTTTATTCTGATCCGTATTTATTCCAGGCTCGATACGGCGTATCTTCTTCAATAGGATACGGCGCATCGACTGACCTGATGATTTTCAGTTTTAATTTTTAAGTTTTATTTTTACCTAACTACTAATGTATTATGCAAGTTGAACCTTTCTTATCTTAGGTGTGTTTTAAAGTGTTGGTGGTATTATAGTTTTCTGGATTTCCTGTGGATACATCAAGCATGAAGCTTTAACGTTCTAATCCACAAGAAAGATGATTTTTGCTCTTACACTAATGGAGGATCATACCGAGCAAATCTCAGGGGAGTTTTTCCGTTCTAATTCTTTTTATTTTCCAGTTTTTAACCTTTTTATACAAACAACGAGGACGTTGTTTAACTTAAGTGGGGGGATAGGAGAATTAGAACACTTAACACTTACTTGTCCTAAACTTTTTCAAAAATTATGCTTAAAATGTGCTTAATATATCAAACTTAAAATTTTTAGCATGTTTTTGTTTAAGATCTAAGTTGCATAACTGCACACATGACGTTATTTTCAAAAATTGTGATTTCTCAAAATTCACAAATCTATGAGTGTGCCGGTGACTTGTAAACTTTAGAACTTGGCTTGTATACTATTCGAGACCACCATAATGAGTATTATTTATTTAATTGGAATGACTTGTCTAACTTGGTAAAATTCTAGGATTACACCCAAAAAGCCTTTATATGTTATGTGTTATTAGCTAACTACACTGGTTAGTTAACCCCCGTATAAAACCTTTTGTTACTCTCACTTTTAGAGTAAGATACCCCTAGAAAAACACTCAGAGCCATTCCTTTCGTTTCTTACACCTATGTTTAAAATGTTTCGTTACACCTTAAACCTTAGCCTACCCTGTAGATTAGAATCCGTGGTTGGTTAATTGCTATAGGCAGAGTGTGTTTCCTTACATTACCTGTGTTCGCGTGCGTAATTCATTATATATGGTTAGGTCGGGAAATTGCACAATGCAATTGGAGTGAAAGTAAATATTGTATATTTTAGAGTTTATTTTTCGTGTGTTTACTACTTTCACTATTTACCATTATTTCTGAAGTTATGAAAAGAATGAAAAAAAAATTATCCGGAAAGAAAGTTATAGTGATGTGGTGAAATTTTACACATCTATGTTTATGTTTCAAGTTAAAAAAAAAAAAAAAAAAAAAAAAAAAAAAAAAAAAAAATCGAAAAAATGAGAAAAGAAAAAGAAAGAAAAAAGAGTTGGATGTTTATTTTAAGCCAACAATGTAGAGTTATGTAAGTGGTTCATATGGCCACTATTTGTTGTATTATATCTATGGATTGAATGGGAATTGGCAGTTATGGGAATGCCAATTAAGGTTTATTCTTTGATTAAGGTCTTGTTGAGTATAATTCGTGTCTACCTAAAGCGTGTGTTTCAAGTGTTAAAGCGTGAGTTATTCAATGATATGAGTCTTATTCATGGGATGGTTGGGATAGTGATTAACCACACTTAGGATTTTAATTTATTTGTTTTGTTTATTTTTATTTTTACACCAATTTATATCCTAAATGTTATCCATACCCTGTATTGTTCTTTATCCAACCAAACCTTTGATTTATTGAGATTAGGGATTTGAGCAATCTTAAGTATCGTAGTCGTGGATTCGGCTATGTATTTATGATTTTGTCGCCCTTTTTGATATATTATTATTGGTAAAGTTTGGACCTATCTTTAGCCTATTCGAGTTAAGGATTTGAGCAATTGCAAGTATCGTGTTCGTGGATTCGATCATGTATTTGTGATTTTGTCGCCTTTTCTGGAATTTGAGATCGATAGTGTAAATAAGAATAATTAACCCTTAAACCTAAAAACCCTTTTTACCGCTTTAGACTTGTTATTCCTTAGCTTTAGTGGTGGAGATGTGTATACTTGCCAAGCCTATGATAGAATATTCGTCGCGACTGGACAGTTAAACGATTAGATTTGCTTTTATCGACTTATTTTATTTTACTTCTAATTCGTTAAGTGTTTAGTTGTGTGATTACGAAATAAACGAATACATGCTTAAATATAAAAATAAATCCTAACTTCTTTTAGGATACATTTTCATGAGATTTAATCTAAGGTTTACTTGGGGACAAGTAAAGTTCAAGTGGGGGGATATTTGATGAACTCAAATAAGTACATTTTATTACTATCATTTATCCTATTAATTTGACTTGTTTTACTATATTATGTATGAGGATTGATACTTAATCGTTTACTTTTGTAATTCTCAGGTAAAAACAAGCATTTGGTGAAACTTGGCGATTTTGGACTAATAATGGAGCAAAACGTACATAAAGTGGAAGTCTACTGACATGGACAAGATCAAGTCAATTCTGCTCCAGATGCGCCGCATCTCACTATCAACATGCGCCGCATCTCTATCAAGATATCACCAGATACGATCCAAGATACAAGAGGACATGCGCCGCATCTAATAAAGAGTTACGCCGCATCTAATAAAGAGTTACGCCGCATCTTCTGACGGTGTACGAATATTCCTGAATATTATAATCTTGGACCCCACGCGAAGTTAAGTACATGCGCCGCATCTACTTAAGTAGATGCGCCGCATCTTCCCTCAGACACAAACTATAAATACCCCGTAGACCAGACACATTGAAGAGTTCCAAAGATTCGGAAACCCTAACCGAAGTTCGGACAACAGAAGAGAAGGACGAATTCAGTCAAGAGGCAGCACAAGACACACCCAAATCGAAGATACAAGAGCTGTAAGAAGGTGCTGCATGTATTTAATTCATTAAGTAGTTTTGTTTTATTGTTTTAGCAAACTTTAATTCATCAGGATTGGTGGCTTGTGTAATGTGACAACGGAAAGATTGCACTCCCTTTAATACTTGCTTTCCCATCAATTAAAGTTTATATGTTGATGTCTTTGGTTACTACTTATTAGTGCATTGACCACCTCTGTGTTTATCAGTGGCTTGCGGGCACCCGACTGCGGGACAAGGTGTGGCTCCCACGGTTGTTTCTAAATTGATCACTTAGGAATAACTTTTAGACATAAGTCGTCATTAAGGGTTTACTCGCCGATGAGAATAGGACCAACGAGAAAGGGTTAATTACATACACTTCATATAAAGCTATCAATAAAACAAGTGACAATCTACTTAATCATAAGGACAGCCCTCTTATTGTCTCAAGTATCTATCTGTGTACGTGTGTGCTACTTGCTGATTCGTGCCTATTTGTTTATTTTATTATTTAATTGCAAACAAAACTGTGCCAGTCTCTCAGGCTGAAACCCCCTTGCGTTAGGATATTAAAATACTGATTAGATTAACGAGATTATACGTTCCACTCTTAGTGATCGACACTCTACTTACCATTATCTTCATACTGACCGGGTACACTGCTCGTTAAGTGTGTGTGTTATTGATAAGTCGGCTAAATATAAATTTAAAACTTGAGTAGGCATTAAAACTGCTAAACCGCAACGACACATCACGCGCATCACTATTCTACCCCCTTCTAGTTTTCCATAAAAAGCTTGAGATCGGATCGGTAAAAAACTCGAATGAGCCGAGCCTAAACGAGCTCGAGCCCGAGTTCGAGCCTAAGTTTGGGCTTGTTTAATAATCGAGCTCGAGCCCGAGCTTTATATATAAAGCTCGATTAGGCTCGCGAGCCTAAACGAGTCTGATGCAGGATTTGTGACTAGTTTTTAATATTTATAAAGTCTCGTCTACCTAAGGTCTACCTAATGCACTAACGGGCAGTGTACCCAGTCTTGTGTAGTGTAGTAATCGGTAAAGTCGAGGTCGTCCCAAGAGTTAAGCGTGTGGATCTAATTTAAGTTCTAGTGTCACTGGTTTTAAAGGGGGTTTTGAATTGATTAATTATAAACTAAATAAATGAAATAAAAATGAAAGCAAATAAAAGTTGAAGAGATAATCAATAGAGAGATATGTGCTAGGCTAATTACTAATCTTGCTATGCCATGATTAAGTTTTCTAATTAATGTTTTCTATCGCTCCACATGGGGGTTAAAGTCACTAGACTCCTCGGGTAAATTGGTCTAGCCTATTTTCCATAGCTTCCTATTCCGTAATCAAATGATTACAAGAGTTCGTAGGTTTACCCTATGTAATAGTCATTAAGCACCGCTACAATCTAAGACTTATTCTATGAAACCCGACCTCTCGGAACTTAGGTTCCCCCTAACTTCTTAAGCATTTCCGTTTGGTAGGTGATCCTATGGTCAATTCGTACGCAAGATAGTGGTAGTCCTATGATCAATTCTTACCACTATTCGCAACCTATTCCACTAGGGTCCGATGGTCAATTCTCCTTGTTTCCTAGATACTACCAAACATCCATACTACTAAAATAAGGGTGTCCTCGAATAAGCAAAGAAAGCATACACATAAGGCGATATGAAAACGAGAAAACTAACTCATAGCAATAACAATTTCATAACTAGGCTAACACCAAAAGTGTTTAGCCAATCATATTAAATAATGCAGAAAATTCAATGTTTAATATCATAATGAAAGACATCGAATCAAATATAAGAATGTAATATGAAATACTAAAACTTATGTAGTAAATGGCGTGAATTCTCCCTTGGAAATAACTTATATGCTGCTGAATATCGTCCTCCTTAAAGCCCTAAATCATCCTCTGGTTTATGTGTGTTGAGAAGATATATAAAAATGTAGAATTAGGGCTTGTATTTATAGCCTCGTTTTAGTTACGGTGTAACCTATAGGGTTAGTTATGCCGTAACCTTCGTATCTCAGACGATCTTATTCATAGTAATAACTTTACGGCGTAACCTAAAGATAGTTTACGATTGTAGAACTCTCGTTAAATAATTCACCACTTTTACGTCATAACATTGCAAATGGTTACGGCGTAACTAACTGGACCATGAAATTCTTCTAAGTCTGGAAATATATACGGCGTAACTTATGTTTGAGCTATGCCGTAACCTTGAACTGCGTTGACTTTTGATCTTCTAGTTTTAATCCTAGTTACGGCGTAAGTAGAGTATGGAATTGCGCCGTAACTCTTTTCTGGTCAGCATACTCTTGTGTATTTGCTTTAATAACCTTCCAAGTCCGTGTCTCTTTTTTCCTATGCTCATTAATAACCTGAAAATGAAATATTAACGAATAAGAGTATATATTCAAGTTAAATGATACAAATGATGAGCATATTAGGGGGAAATTGACACTAAAATATCAGGACTATTTGATAACATTTGAGCCCTAAAAATATATTCGTATATATATTTTCTATACATATAACCATGTATATACGAGCTTTAAAAAAATAAACAAACTCAAGCCTAGTGTGATTAACAAGCTTTCGAGATTTATTTCATTCAACACATTATATAAGTTAGTCGAGCCCGAGCTTGAAAATTTTCACGAGCCGAACTCAATCTAAAAATTTGAGGATCGAAATGAGCTCGAGCCTGAGCTCGAGCTTTATATATATAAATGAGCCGAGCTTGAGCTCTGGCAGGTTCAGGCTCGGGCTCGGCTCGGCTCGGCTCGTTTCCACCCCTACTCATAGCTTTGTATTGTTATTTTCAAACAATTAACATAAGACAATTTTCCTTGTGAGCATTTTAGGAGGTCATTATCTCTTCAGAATAGTTAACATATTTAGTGATCAATTAGATATGCTTGACTATTGCTTAGGCTAAAGACATGTTCTCCTTGATAGTTCACTGACCTATATGCAATGTTTTTTCGTTTGACTATTCATGTATCTCTAAGATTCCTGAGACTAGTGTATATACATATTAGTTTGTTGTTGCCACTATTTTGTGAGCAACATTTCACGTCTTAGCTACTTGTCTCGTATGCTAATTATGAGGATGCAAAAGACTGTATGTGTTTGTTCACACCTGGTCAATCGGCTAGTGTTATAAATATAAAATGTTGTAGGTGTAAAACTATGGCGAAACTAGGAAATTTTCATTAAGTATTTAGTGAAACTTAACATATCATTTCCAAAATTTAATCTCCTTACAAATGTGAATGATAGATACCTAGATGTAACATTTTTTTCATGTTAGATGTGTGCCAGGCTAGGGGCATATCATCTCCAAGTCTGACAGTTAATAGGTAGAAGCCATTAGGATTGGCTATCCTGATCATACATGGGCCTTCCCAGTTACGACTCATTTTTCTAATACTTGCTGCCTTGCTTACTTCATTTTTCGTTAAGACATGATCCCGAGGCTTGAATAAGACTGGATGGGCCTTCCTGTTGTAATAATTAGCCAATCTTTGCTTAGAATGTGCTAATAGAATAGTTGCTCGATCACTTTTTTCCTCCACGAGGTCTAAGTTTAACCTTAATGTTTCTTCATTTGTTTCCTGATCGACCATAGCCATTTAGGATGTTGGGATGAGCAATTCAACGGGCATGACTGCTTCAGTTCCATAAACAAGACTGAATGGTATTTCCTTTGTGCTTTCTTACACCCAATGTGTTTCATTGTCTCTGCTTCTTTTCTTGATAACTTCCACCCGTTCTCGATTGGCTACTTCCACCTGATCGTTGGTTTGAGAATGGTAAGGTGAAGTTGTTTCTTGGATGATTCCTCTGTCCGTGCACCATCACTTGAATGGTTCTCCTACGAATTGAGTCCCATTATCACATAAAATTGTTTATGGTACTCCAAATCGAGAGATGATTTGATCAAAAACAAAGTTGATTACTTTTTTGCAAGTAGTGGTAGCCATAGGTTTGGCTTTTATCCATTTGGGGAAATAATCGACTACAACAATCAGGAACTTAACATTGCCAATGTCTGTTGGTAGTGGATCCAAAAACTGGTTGAAACAATTATATTCTCCAAAGGAAACACAAAGGAAATATGTGTAACCAGGGTCGTTTTTCCCGTCGAATGATGAATGGAATTTAGTGATTACGGTTCGTGAATCGTGTTGTGAATAGTGAAATAATAGGAATTTTGGATTTTTAAGCTAAAATATATAAACATAAACTAAAAACAATATAAAAAGCAAGGAAAATGATAAACTAAAGCATACAAATCTAAAAACGTAAAGGAAAACCTAAAAATGCACAAAACTCGGGCTAATCCCGAGCTTTTAAAAGTGAAATCGTGAAATATTAACTTTACGGGTGCCAATCTATTTTTCCTAAGTTCTAAATGATAAAAGAAAATTTTAGAAAAAAGTATTATATTTTTTTTTGACTTTTTATTTATTTATTAAGAATTAAAAACAAATTTAAACTAAACAAATGATTAAAAATAGTAAACCTTGAAAAATAAATCTGAAACTTTATCTAAAAATACTTAAGACTAAATGGAATGTAAGAAAAATAAAATGTTCCTAACTGCTCATTCAGATAAGCAGTTAAAAAGCTAAACTAGAATATAAGCTTAAACTTAAAAGAGGGGTTAAGTAATTAAGAGTGAAAAGATCTAATGAAAAAGTCCCTAGGGCAGTTGGGTAAGTGTGTGTGTGTGAGGTGTGGTCTGGCCAGAGACCAGGGTTCGACCCCTAGTTTTGGCTTTTTGAATTTTTTTTTTTTTTTTTACTTTTCTTTTTAAAAAACTTAATAACCACAACTAAATAAGCTAATTTTATAACTAAAACAATTTTTAAAAACTAAAAATAAGCTCAGTATAAGCTAAAAATCAGAACAGTATGCATTTTAACAAGAAATGAAGCTAAGGTAAGAGGCAATAAGGCAAATAAGCTAATTTAAGCTAAAGGGAACTAATTTAAGCTAATGTAAACTAAACTTAATCTAAAAGGACCAAAGATCTCAGAATAAGCTAAAATCAAAGGCAAATAAGCACTAATAAAACTCAAAAAGCAATCCAAGGGTGTTTTTGGGCGCAGGGTAGAATGGGGGTATTTTAAGCTACTGAAAAGCTGAATAAAGTTAATTTAAAAAAATAAGAAAAATGTGTAATAACTGAATAAGCAACCCAATATTATCTGTGCCAAATTTCAGAACTAATGAACTTATATTGAGTTTGTGATAAATCAAAAACACCAGCTGTTTTAAGAAAAATAGGAAGTAGGCTACTGATGCACTAGTTACACTATACTGACCAGAACCCTACTTAACTCCAAATGAAATCAATCCAGCTTTTGCAAATCTATATAGTGAACTAGAATGGACTCAGAATTAACAAAAACAAGCACCTAAGTGGCTTAATCCTATAATAAGCTGTAATGGACAGTACTTATCTTAAATCTATGCTAACCAACTCAAAACCTCAAGAACCTTCAAATCATCTTAAAAACTCACTACCAACAGCTTATCTAATTGAACTTAAGCTAGATTAAAGTATACCAAAATACAGATGAACAGTAAATTAAAAAATTACCCATTTTCATGCCTTATGCCAAACACCCCATTCTGTGGGTTGTCTTGATTTTAAATTGAGAACTGCAACTTTTAAGCTAAACATAGGAAAGAAAAAGTTAAATATGCTATGTTAAGACCCAAAAAGCAGAATTTAACTGGAATTAAACACTAGACTTAAGCAAAATAAGCAGTTTGACTTTTCTTGACTTTTTTGCTAATTTTAGATTTAGACAGTACTAATTCAAAAGAGAAACTTACAATAAGCTAAAAGGGGCTTCTATAAGCTAAATTAAACAGAACAGAGAGTTTTTAAAGCTTAAACAACCATTAACTTGAATTACTGAATTAAAATTAAACATGAATTATAACTAAAACAGTACAACGCTTTTGAACTTAAACTAAAACTGAAATTAAAGTTACAATAAACTGAAATTAAGCTAAACCCTAAAGCTTATCTAAATTCGACCTAAAAACTACACTAAAACACTCTACTACTCCTAACAACTACTCTAAAAACTACTGCTACATACTGCCCTTTTTGGCTACATGTTGTTCTATTTATACTAGCACTACTAGGGTTTTTCACTGTCTTGCTTGTGCTTCCTTTGTGTGAGGGTTCCAGCTTGGTTGTCTTGTGCTTTCTCTGCTCCATTCTGAGCCTTTGATCAAAACTTGGCCACCAATCCAATTATCTCATCCGTTGATCAAATTTTAAGTCTTGGATTGCCAAGGTGGCATGGAGGGGGGAGGAGACATGGGCATGTGACTGTTTTGGACTGTGGTGAGATGAGTTGGAAAGAAGAAAGGGACAGGGATGAAGCAATAGTGATTTAAGTTTAGTTTTGGCGGGTTAATTAGGGGTTAGGGATAAACGGGGTTTAGGTTTGACTGGGGTTTAAAGGAATACGGGTTAGGGGAAGTGGGCTGGTGATTGGGCTTTTATGGTGGGTTTTTTTTATCCGGATTTAGAATAGGATAAATAGGTTTAGGATTTAGTGATTAGTTTAGGTTTAATGTTTGGGATTAATTTTGAAATTTGTTTTAGGATTAAGGTAAAAAGGTAATTTTGGTTTTGGGTTTGTTTTTCCATGCTCACCACCATTTCCTTTCCCGGGTTTGACTTTGACTTTGACTTTGCTTGATTAAATGCACAAGTGGTGTCGAGTTGATCTGGCAATGTCCTATTTGCTCTTTTTTTTCATCCAAGCACGGTTTTGTCCACTTTTGCCTTGTTTTCAATCCTTTTGTACCTAAAACACATAAAAACACAATCCAAGGATATTTGCAATAATATTTGGTCTATTTGGGTGTTTTTGGTCATTTTTGTGGGTTTTACGGGTATAAAATGATGAGTAAAAGGCCACTCATCATCCCCCCACACTATTCAATTGCTAGTCCCTAGCAATCCGATCATATAAAGTAATGAAAGGATCAAAAGAATACCAAGGTTACCAAGAATACCCCGTTTTGACTTATTATACAATGCAAGTAATTTAAACGAGAACAACTGTAAATAACATGCTTGATTTTCAAAAATGGCATCATGGAACGGGAATCACACAAATTGGGTGATTCCGGGGAATTGTAATCGTCATCCTCTTTTTAATACTTCCCAACTAAGTTTAAAACCCTTGTGCAAACGTTTTTGTAAAATGCTAACACTACTTATATTAGTAATCTATGTAAGCCGAGACTTAACTTTTCACTCCCACAATTATTTAAGCACTTAGGTGAGTGTGCTTGTTTTCAAAAATTTGACCCTAAAAATCGACATTTGTTAGGATTGTTATTTATTTAAGTTAATATTAATTTACCGGAAACCACGTAATCTAAGGATCGAAAGGGCCTTTTCCATGTAGCGGCTTTCTTCTCGGCACATCCCAAACCAGTTGGTTTTAGGTGACCGGGCTTTTGACACCTCACGGAGAATAGTACCGGAATTAGCGCGAATTCGATTCCAAAGATTTACGAGGCTACCTCTAAGGTAATATTAAAATTAAATAGATAGCAACCGACGATGATTTAGAAATTAAAGATTCAAAGGTGAGATCACTCCATGTAGCGACTTTCTTCTCAGCTTGTCCTTAGTAAACTTAGGAGGCTAGGTTTTTACACCCTCGAGAATAGTATCGGACCTCACGGGATCTTTGAAGTCAAAAATTCCTAAATTACCGTCCAACCTTTAGACAATTTTGACAAATACTAGTTCAACTTCCGATTTAAATTTAAGAAAAAGCAAGTTTCGCACATTTATTAATAAGCAACATAAATGTTTTTCATTCAAACAACACATTATTTTATTTTTGTTCTTTATTTTTCATTTTTTCATTTTTTCATTTTTCATTTCATTTTTTTTTTTTTTTTTTTTTGGCAACATCATACTTGCAATTTCACATTTGCAATATTCAAGCAATATTACTTACTTCATTTCGCAACATTTATTCCAATTTTAAGAAAGTATGCTTGTTCCAAAATTTAAATAACAATTTGAACTAGTACTCTATATCAAGATTGTATAAAAATTTATTTTTGCTTAACAAAACGGTTTTTAACGTTCAAATGTTTGAAAATAGCACTTAGTTAGTCAGATTAGGAGCTCCTGGTAGGAAAAGCCATAGATTATGTTAATACAAATATCGTCCTAAAAACGTTATTTATATTTTACGATCTTTACTTAATTTTGTTAATGACAATTACAAAGTATATCCTTTAGTAAATTATAAATGCTATCTAAAGTCTCTTTAAAATACATTTTACATTTCACAAGTTTACTTAGAATTACATTTTACACATCTACTAGTTTATTTCCTTAAAAGGAAACTTTATTTCTAAAATGATACAATGACATCATGGCATGCATCATCCATAGATTATGTAATATCTTGGCTAGATCTTCAAGCAAGATAGTTGACTCTGTGAGATTTTGATGTGTCATAACAAGGATGTGAAGGATACAGCTGGATATGGAAAGATATCCATTAACCCTTAGCTGTCATGTTTGGCGGATCCAAACGACATCAAAGACGGATCCCTTTTATGGGATCCGCCGGATCCGCCGGCTGTTCACCAGCTTGCCTATAAATAGCAAGCTGATCATTTGGACACACCATCACTCATAGAGCCTAACATTCATACTCATTCATTTACATATCATCTAACATTTATCATTCATTCATTTCATTGATCTTTCCTTTTGTAGCAAAGGAGATTAAGCATCAAGGTTCAACACAGATGTGTAAAACCTTTAGCATAAGTTACTATGTGATATAGTTGTAGTTCACACATCATTATTTGTATCATTTATCTCAGTGAGTGTGGTTAGTGTTTTAGTCCTCAAAACACAAAGAGTGTAGGGAGTGGTTGTACCCTTGTAAAAGAACCAAACGGGAGTGGTTGTACCCTTGTAAAGAACTCGACATCTAGCTTAGTGTCGGTAATTGTATAGGCGACGTTAGGTTGGTTCTACCTTGAAATAGAACCCGGTGTTTAGCTTAGTACCGGAAAAGGAAGTAAGCGACGTGTAAAGGTTTTCTCCACCTAGAAGAGAGTTTGTTTCTTAGTGAAGGATAACTCTCGAGTTAAAGGCTCGGGGAAGTGGAGTAGGACAAGGAAAATAGTCCTTGTAGTCGAACCACTATAAACATCCGTGTTATGTGGTTTGATCATTTCTCTCTTTACTTCTTGGATATATTGTTTGATTATTTTTGTGTGCATAGTTTCATTGAATTCACATAAGTTACAAAACGGTTTAATTTAATTTTAAAACGGTAAAACTATTCAACCCCCTTCTAGTTTTCCACAATTGGTACCAGAGAGGTGTTACTCAAGAAATTTAAAATATATTATATTTTAAAACTTGAAACGATCAAATGGATTTTGAAAACTTTAAAGAAGGGCAATCTATGCAAAGACCATCACTTTTTGAACCAAACAATTTTATAGACTGGAAAAATCACTTTGAGACTTGTGTGAAGTCAAAGAACCATAGAAAGTGTTTTAGATGCAGGAATTTTAGTCACTTGATAAGAGATTGTCCAAAGCCTCCAAAGAACAAATCTCAAATAGGAGAGTGTAAAGATAATGACAATAAACCAAAGATCAACGAAGTTGCTCTCATGGCCAATGACACAGAAGAGGTACTTTCTGACTCGTCATACTCTTTTATAAATGATAACAAGTTAGATATAGAATATAACAAATTATGTAAAATTATTCTAAAAATCATAAGTAAAAATAAGTTCTTAAAAACCAAAAAGGAATTTTTAGAAAATAAAGTTCATCAGTTAAAAGAAAAAGTCATAGGATTAGAAAAAGGTAAAAGTACTAAAACATGTGTCTTATGTCAAGAACTAAAACATGAATTAGAAATACTAAAGCTTACCCAAGAGAATCTTATAAAACAAAACTCCGTTTTTAAAAGATTCGATAAGCACATAAACTGTACAAATGATACAATGAGGTTACTAAAAATACCTTATGGTAGTTTCAAGCCAGATTTCATGAAAAATGGAAACTTAAATGATTTTCATATTCAAATGACTAAAGAAAATAAGACTACATCAACTGAGTCAGTGACCCACGGATCCAAAACTTTGGATCCGCACGGTATAACCAAAGGATCCATAGGTACAGTACAGAAAAGTCAAAACTTAAGTAGTATTGAACCTGTTAAGATATCTAGAGAGCCTAACACTAATTCAATTAGAAGAAAAGATAGGAATGAAGTTAAAACGACAGTTGACACTTCATTATATAAAGAAATCTCATTTGACTACCTCCAAGATATTAGTGAACCTTGGTAATATTTTTGATTAACCCAAATGGACCCATGAGATATTGGGGACCAAATACTTGAGCTTTCATTAGGTATGCTTGAAAGAAAGGATTAGATCCACAATGTGTCCAACAGATGTTGTATTTTGTTCAATAGCATTCTTAGAAACAATCATTGGAAAAAGGTACGGTTCCTCATAACTCCTCATGATAATTGCTATCATAGATAATTCAGTTTTCATACTCACTAAACATAAGTTATTAGTACCACATCTTTAATATAGTATTTGAAAATTAGCATGATGAGTAGGAAAAGATTCTTAAATCTGTATGACATAAAATTAGATTAAAACTCCTAAAGACAAGTATTGTTTTAACTTGAATTATATCTCAACAATATAGCATCAATACTTAGATAAAATAAGATAAGTATATAGCGTATTCTCTTGGCATTGCCGTGATCACAAACTTAAGCAAGCATCAAAAGTTTGGAATGATCAAGTACACAACTAACCTAGTAGAGAACACTCATTACTAAGTAGGATCATGTACTATTAGGATGACATCGTCTTCAAATCATCTTGTCAAGATATGGCATGACTTCTCAAAATCATGCATAACAAATCTTGAAATAAGTAGATAAAACTTCATCTAAAGATCTTCAAAAAGTTAACAATTAGGAAAAAGGATATTTTCAACCAATTTGAATATATCACAAATATGACTGGAAACCATTTGAAAAAAAAACACTCACGTTTTCCTAAACCAGACTCATCATGGATAAACATAGAGATGCATTAGGTAGAATACTCTATCCCATAGCTAGTACACCAAATATTATATACGTCTACACTCTCAAGATGATTCCAACTCAAAACCATCAAACATTTAGGAACTTAAGAGACATCCCAAAGGAACAGGTGTAGAAACCATAATATATGATCTTCCCGGGAATTGGAGATATAGGAATAGTTCAAATAATATGTGTACTAATGTGAGACATTGTATCACATCATGATTTACTAAGAAACAAACGGTCCTTGCTACTTTAAGGCAAAGTGTGGATAAAATTCTCGTGGTCAATATTGTTGACCTCCATAACCTTTTTCTATGTTGCAACATCATTGCAACTGTTCATCCCAGCAAAAGTTTAGCTTTCCATCATCATTTCCGTATTAAACAATGTTTAGATGATAAAACATCCCGAATTGAGAAAGTTTCTCAAAAGATAACATTGATAATCCTCTCACTAATACCTCAAGAAAGAATCCTACTTCTATCTATGGTTTATTGAAACCTAGAAAGTAGTTAAAACAATTGTTCAAATCCTAGTCCAAACAAAAACGGAAATAAACAAACATATATTCTGATCCTGCGGATCCAATCGATAACAAGGGCGGAACCCTTGTTTGGGATCCGCCAGATCTGTGCTTTGCTGAGACTAATTCTCAATAAATAGACACTTTTTACTGTTCATTACACTCACTAACCACACAAAAACCAATTTGTTGACGACCCTTATCATCCCAAAGTTCAAATATTTCATTCGCCACAATTAACTCATTCCTAATCGATCATTGTAAGTACCCTAACCCATCTCAATCTCTTATTTGTGTCTAGAATTCATATAGGTTGCACTAAATTAAATTAGGGTTTATCAAAAATAATGAGGCACTTCAAAAATCATGTTTTCAATTAGACACTACAATAATCATCAAATACTCCATTGAGATTACTTTTTCACAACTAGGAAAAACTCCTTTCAATCATTGTTCATACAAAATCAAAAACGTTATAATCCACATATATTTTCGGATCAGGAGTGTTTGGATTATCTCATATTTTACTACAAAAATCTTTGCTTCAAAAGAGTCGAGATAATCATACTCCACATTATTCTCATTCAGACACATATGTATATATTATGTGATTCTAACTTTAATTATATGTCTAGGAAAACCATGCCTCCCGCTACTAACTATGATCACAAAAAGACCACCAACTACCTACCCAAACATCATCAAACAAAGGGACTCTCAGAATCTCAAGTCAAAATTTTTAAAGCTTTAGAAAGTCGGTACGTTCATGAAGGCAGAACTATAGATTCATCATTCTTAGAAGAAACAAACATCCGTGAACAAATGACTGTCATTCAATTTGATGCACTCCTAGACATAGATGAGCCAATCATCCCTAGGTTCATTCTCGATTTTTATGCTTCCGTGAAACTCATCACTGATGACCTTGGATCTTTTAGCATCCATTTCAAAATAAATCAAAATCCCTACAATTTCCCATTAGATCATTTCGGGGAAGTATTAGGCATTCCTAGAGAAGGAACTTGTTTCTACTCAGACAAATAGCCTTTAACCATTCTTGATTCAAACCTTAGGTCGTGAACACCCATATGATACTCCTCTAACTCCTAAAGAAACAATCCGTGATCATCTTTTCAAGCCTAGAAGCAACCAAACTAAGAAACTCCGAGGAAAGGATGTTAGTCGTGATCCATTCGCTATGGAACTAAATGAACTTAAACCCGAATTTAAGAAACTTGAAGAGATTCTTAGAGCTAATGTCATTAGCACCATTGGAAACAAAGATCATGTGAATGCAAGCTTATGCTACATGCTCTATTGTGTGTCTACCCATCAAAAGTTCAATCTAGCCTACTATATCGCCAAAAGAATGGTCGATATACGTGTCTTAGGAAAAACCTCAATGCCATATGGAATGCTTCTTACACGTTTGTTTAGAGCTTCCATTCCTATTCCTCTAGACTCATTCGGCTTTGTTCCAGACTACATCGAAATCAAACACACCTTCGTTCCGCTTAGTAACTATAGAGTGGCAGTAGGAAAAGGGAAACGGGCTCACACCTCATCCTCATCTTCATCATCATCATCAGCTAGTGATGAAGATGGTTTACCTAACTCTAAGCTTCCTCCAATTGACTACTTGAGTCAACTTCCTTCCCTTTGATGATGAATCTGCGGAACATCGACAAGCAAAGGGAATTTTAAAGAATGTTGGACGATGGATGATGAAACTCCGCAAGGATCAGAAGAAAATACTTAAATTATTGAAAGATAAGTGAGAGTGTTTGGTATAATACGTTATTAGACTATGTATTGTTAAATTTATGTGCTTACTAAGACCTTATGATAGTACTTAACTCTTTTGTGGTATTAACTCAACTTGAACTAATGATAACATACATTGTTATCAATTTTCTGAATTTAAGCCACTGTTTGGCTTAAACTTCCTTTGCGATGAAGTGTGATGATCTATTTTATTTATAACGTGTGCTAGAATCTACATATTTGGTAGCTTTGCTTTACATAATAGACAATAGATATGTTCCAGGAGAATTTTCGGGTTGTTATCGAAAAACACGAAATTTGCATTGCTCTCTGTTCCTTTTAGGATTTTTTTTTTTTGGCGGAACTGGCGTATCCCTCAGTTTGGATCCGCCTAGTGTTAACATTGGCTCCGTCCATCTTAAACCTGCGGATCAGACGGATCCAAAAGTTTTGGATCTGCATGCTTTGTCAATTGGATCCGCAGGAATACACAGTAATCTTTTTCACAAAATCCAACTCTTTCCAATACTTAGATTGTAGTTTAGCTTTCTTAGATTATATTTAGACATCTTAGAGAATTAGGAAAATCCACCTCCCATCAAAATTTGAATATTTTGTCCTGCTCATAACTCACAGACTCTTTCATTACCTTCTCGAAAACCGTGAATCAATCACATTTCTCCCTTTTGAGTCATCTTTCTGCATATCTTCATGTCAACTTCATTGACTTTGTCAATATGACAAACTACTTTATCTTGTTCCAAGTCTTTGATATTTACACATCATTAATCCAAAAACCAACTTCTATAAAAATGGGAAGTATAAATTAGAACCTTAAGATGATCATAACACACTAAATCTTCATCTTCTTTACCTGTAAACCTCTCACAATGCACAAATCAAACAAATCTCATATGTCTAGACCATACAGACAAACCGCTAGAATTAGTGTTAGACCTTACTGGCTCGTTAATCCAGTTTCAAACGTAAGCTCACCAATCATATCCACCACTGCCACTACAACTTCTATCATAACTCCTATAGTCAACATGTCTTCATCTACAAAATCACCATCATCAATCATAATTCCACTAGGTACAACATCATCACCCACATATAGCACACCACCACCTGTAACTACTCCAATAGCTTCCTCACCATCACCTTTACCATCTGAAGAAAGAAAATCATCATCACCACTAAATTCATCTAACCTTCAACCACATGATCTACTTACCACACTTCAACACATTGATGATTCAATGTGGGTAAATCAAACAAACACTCAAGAAAATGAAGAACATAACTCTAACTTTTGTGACACTAAGGATTTAGAAACTATGTGGCTAGCTTCCATCATATCTCCATCAACACCAACAAATTCCTCTTCATAGAAGCTGTTAGAATTATTCTAGTGTACTTTAAAGAATTATTCTAGGATTTCTTCAATTTTTAGGGACTTCTAAATGTAACTTCAAGTTTGAGACGTTTGTCACAAACAAATTTTCAATGAATAAAAGTTACATTTCAATATTTGTAGGTGATCAAATATTTGTAGTACTATCTTACTTTAATACATGATAGATTTGGCCTCTCATTTTTTAAAACAATTTTCTCTATCAGACACTAACTTTCTTTTTCCTACAAGCTTAACAACGGATCTGGCGGATCCCTCATTTTGGATCCGCCATGTGTTAGCGTTGGCTCCGCCATTCTTCAACCTGCGGATTAGGCGGATCCAAAAATTTGGATCCGCACGCCTTGTCGATTGGATCCGCAGGTATAACAGTAAACTTCTTAAAACTTTTTTGACTCATCCCAATTCTTAGATTTTAGTTTCTAGTATTCTTTAGAATAGGTTCACTGATCATTATACATCTTAGAATGATTTAGAAACTCTTAGAAACTTAAGAACAACATTTCCCACCAAAATTTGAATTTTTAAATTTAAGGAGTGAGTTACCTTTCTAATACAAACAAGGAACCCTTTTTAGGGATCCTTCAAATCCGTGGATACATCACATCACAGGATTTTCCACTATCCCTTTGCATTTACTGCATATCTTCATCATATTACTCAACATAAGTTCTATGGATTGACTTATGTGATGTGATTTGCACAAATTTTTGTTCCAAATCATTAGGAACCAACATTCTCTATTGGATTTACATCAAATCCAAACACTAGTTTCTATAAACCATCTGCCTATATATTAAGATCATAACTTAGAGCAAAACTCACTCATTCACCTTCTTCACAACACATAACATGTACATCTTAGTTCTCTTAGCTCACCATGACCAAATCAACCAACTCCTCCACCTCTAGACCTCCAAAACGCACTGCCCGCATTAGTGTTAAGCCCTGTTGCTTCATAAATCTTGCTAACTCATCATCAGAGGAATCATCTCCTCTTAATATCTCATCTCCTATAGCGAGTGAAAATTTCCTTACTTTATCCACACCTACACCATCAAATGTTGTCATACAAACTCCACCTCCAACCATAACTCCAATAGCAACCACACCACCACCCGCTCCATCACAAACTGTCAAATCTTAATCACAACCAAACTCACCCAAACTCCAACCCATGGAGCTATTTAGGACTCCACCTACATCACCTCATCCATACCTTGATGACTTGGAGGATCTCCCACCAAGATCAAACAATCCTCCACCCATGACCTTTGAGGGTCAAGAGCCTATGCTTTTTCATCCGATTTTCCCGGATATCCATGGTCCTTTATACCATGATGCACCATCATCTCAACCTCAAATACCACCTCTCTCACCCACATCAACTCTCATTGCCATAGACGAGGCAATGTGGATCAATTTGCCTCAAACCTAAGAGGAGATTAGTGAAGAGCTCAACTTTCTCTACACTCTCTCGGGTATGGTAGATCACCGCCTCAACGAAGCCATGGACCTCCAAAACATCCTCATGAACTCCCTCCAAACACCACCAACAACCAATGAACAAGCACAACCACCACCACCCAACAACCAATCACCACCACCACCACCACAACCAAATGAGTCTACTTTTCCGCCCGGTTTTGCTCGCCATGATTGCAACATATGTGAAAGAACCGCTCACATAGCTCAAAGGACAAACATTTTGGTGCATGAGCTCCAAAATGAAATGAGGTTCAATTTGAACCACATTCTTGAGCGTCTAAACGCCATCTCTCATCCTCCTCAATAGGAGAATTTTAGTCTCATTATATAGGACCTTTTAGATGTTGTTGTGGGACTTTTTATTTTTTAGGATGTATTTTTCATTTTCATGTAACATCATATTATGTTTGTGACTTTTGTCACATAATTTTCAATGAATGAATGTGATGTTTTTATGCTTATGAGTGATCAACATAAAGCATATTATCATTAGTTAGGTAACTAACATCATTATATAGCTATTTGAAATCTACATTCTAGTTTGATTACTTGTACTTTAGGTACAAAATTTTGATCAGACACTACATTTTGAATTTTTAAAAGTCAACTAGATTATCATTCTTATTTGAATGACCATATCATATGCATTATGCTTCCCCATTGAGGCTATTCACAACTAACATTTCTTTTGCAGCATCTCATACCCTTCTAATGTATACGTTGGGACTCTTGTAATGGGGAGTATACATCGAGGGGGAGCATTTCATTTTTCTAACCATTTGTTTTGTAGGATCATGCATCATTACCTTGTTACTCCATTTAGGGGGAGTATCAAACAAGGGGGAGCTCTTAAAGTTCTCAAAATCGCATTCCGCTACGCAACTCTTCTTTTTGTTTCGACAAAAAGGGGGAGAAAGGATTAAGTTTGCATAACTGTGAATCATCTCAGTACATACACTTTTGCATAAAAAGAGTTTTTAAACTCAAATAAAACAAACTTAATCTATATTTTAAAGAACTCATGCTATATTTATTCCTTTGCTCAAAAATATACATTATGTTTTGTCATCAACAAAAAGGGGGAGATTGTTAATACAAATATCGTCCTAAAAACGTTATTTATATTTTACGATCTTTACTTAGTTTTGTTAATGACAATTACAAAGTATATCCTTTAGCAAATTATAAATGCTAGCTAAAGTCTCTTTAAAACACATTTTACATTTCACAAGTTTACTTAGAATTACATTTTACACATCTACTAGTTTATTTCCTTAAAAGGAAACTTTATTTCTAAAATGATACAATGACATCATGGCATGCATCATACATAGATTATGTAATATCTTGGCTAGATCTTCAAGCAAGATAGTTGACTTTGGGAGATTTTGATGTGACATAACAAGGATGTGAAGGATACAACTGGATATGGAAAGATATCCATTAACCCTTAGCTGTCATGTTTGGCGGATCCAAACGACATCAAAGACGGATCCCTTTTATGAGATCCGCCGGATCCGCCGGCTGTTCACCAGCTTGCCTATAAATAGCAAGCTGATCATTTGGACACACCATCACTCATAGAGCCTAACATTCATACTCATTCATTTACATATCATCTGACATTTATCATTCATTCATTTCATTGATCTTTCCTTTTGTAGCAAAGGAGATTAAGCATCAAGGTTCAACACAGACGTGTAAAACCTTTAGCATAAGTTACTGTGTGATATAGTTGTAGTTCACACATTATTATTTGTATCATTTATCTCAGTGAGTGTGTTTAGTGTTTTAGTCCTCAAAACACAAAGAGTGTAGGGAGTGGTTGTACCCTTGTGAAAGAACCAAACGGGAGTGGTTGTACCCTTGTAAAGAACTCGACATCTAGCTTAGTTCGGTAATTGTATAGGCGACGTTAGGTTGGTTCTACCTTGAAATAGAACCCGGTGTTTAGCTTAGTACCGGAAAAGGAAGTAAGCGACGTGTAAAGGTTTTCTCCACCTAGAAGAGAGTTTGTTTCTTAGTGAATGATAACTCTCGAGTTAAAGGCTCGGGGAAGTGGAGTAGGACAAGGAAAAGAGTTCTTGTAGCCGAACCACTATAAACATCCGTGTTATGTGGTTTGATCATTTCTCTCTTTACTTCTTGGATATATTGTTTGATTATTTTTGTGTGCATAGTTTCATTGAATTCACATAAGTTACAAAACGGTTTAATTTAATTTTAAAACGGTAAAACTATTCAACCCCCCTTCTAGTTTTTCACAGATTACGTATATAAGCTCTAAAGAGAACCAACTATTCCACACTTAGCATTTTCATTTGCACAATTCGTAAAAACTTGGCCTAAAAGTTAAGGTTAGCAGCCAAATCAACACTTTAGCAGAGTCGGGATTCCCCTTGTTCTAGCCTAATCAAGTCTAAACTTTCACTAATACCGAAGCATTAATGTATAGCAAATTATTATTTAATGTGCAAAGCACTTCTTTTTCATGCAATTTTTAATTAAAAGACGATAAAAATTTTAAAATTTTGGTCAAAACGGGGGTGCTAGGGTACTAGTAGGTACAACATGTGAATTTTTTTTAAATTTGGGTCAAATTCGCAAGAATTCCCCCCCCCCCCACACTTAGAATTGAATATTGCCCTCAATATTCAAAGTACCGGCTATTATGCCGACACTATAGAACGTAAAAAGGGTAATACTACTAGCTAAGTGTGGAAACGAAATCTTTTTCACAAAAAGGATTAATAGGATATCCCTGGATGTTAGTAAAAAGATCGGATATTGGGCGGCTGGATTGAAAACAGACGCATCAATCATCACGATCTACGGGAATCCTGAAAACAAAGGCAAACACACACAACAAGGCAACAAGTAGAGGAATTCACCCACACTTTGTGTTAGAAAATAGAAAGAAGATAAAAGGATAGGCATGGGTTGCCACCCACGAAGAGCTTGTTTTTTTTGTATGTGTGAAAACACACACCTTTTCTTGACCAAAAATAGACCTAAAAGACCAAAAACTAACCATATATGCCAAAGATATGTGTGTTTTTGTGTTTTGTGCATGTGCAGGTAAAGGATATTGAAAAAAAGACAAAATCAAAGAATTAACGGACAAAAAAGAGCACGAAATTATGAGTCCAGCGGCACGAGACAAAAATATTGGATCAAAAGTACAAGATTTCAAGCATTTATCGTTAATTTTATTTTGAGTAGAAATTTAAAGACTAAACGAAGCCCAAACACCACAACCAAGTCAACAATATTTCAAGTATAATAGCAGTCCAATGATTCGGCCCACTGCAAGTCTCGACGTGACCCAAGATTTAATTGAATTTGAAAGATCAAGCCCAATGATGACTAGGCCCATCTACAAATTAAAAAAATGAGGGCAGACGTGGAGACTTGAAAAGGGGTGATTATAGTCAAACACCCCCTGTAACAGGAGTTTTTGTTTGACCATAGTAGTTTTAAAATTTATTTAAGAAAACATAGTAGTTTCAAATTTATTTAACAAAATATAGTAGTTTCATAAAAAAAAAAAACATACTTTATAAAAAAAAATAAAACAAACTAAAATCACATCGATCCCAATTCCCACATATGAAGCCTACAACTAAAAAAAAGAGGGAAAAAAAACCCAAAACTCACCCCTCTCAATATGATCGATTGATAGGTATCTACTACTCAGTGACCGGCCTTCTCTCAATATGATCGATTGATCACTCTATTTTGGTATGATTGCTTGTCTTTACCCTAATTATCAATTGTTTTCTTTCAGTATCACTCTGTTTTGGTATGATCGATTGATCACTCTGTTTTGGTATGACCGGCCTCCTCTCAATATGATCGATTGATCACTCTGTAAACCAACAATATGTTTATCTGTTAACTTTTTTCAGTTTTTGTTACCTCTTTGTTTAATTAATCTCATGAAACATGGATAAATGAAGAAATAAGGCTTTTATGTTTTTGTTGATTAAGATTAAATATGTTCCTTTTACTAGGTTCTCGACTTTTGTGACTATGACGTCGAAGTGTGCTATAGTGTTATGTTATTATGGTGGCAATATTTGTGATGGACCAGAAGGTGTTTGCTATAATAAGCCGCCGAGCAAAGCAATCAAGGTTCAACCTGGAATAAAGTTCAACGAACTTATCAACCAACTCCATGTTGCTACATCTATTGATAAACAAAAAAATTATGTCAAGGTCATATGTAGATATCCTTCTGGTTTTGGGAAAATGATGAAATACATTCCTCTCCTAATCACGGACGATGATGATATCGAGATCATGTTTCAAGTACTTAATGTTTATCAGGAACTAAGTACCATTGATTTATACTTAGAGGTTGAAACACAACGCCATACAAAGATAGCACGCAGGTTTATGTTCCGTTACTTACTTTAGCTTTTAGTTCCAAGTTAGTGTGTGGTAGTTTTCTATATGGATTTTGTTTATTTGCAGAACTCAAAAGAGAAGTTTAATAGAAAAGGATGCTTCATTGCCTCGTGAGATCTCGAAAGAAAAGGATGCTTCATTGCCTACTAATGTTTTGTATGAGGATTGTTACAGGTATATTTCTTTGTTACTTATTATAGTGTTTACTTATAAGTTTAGTAGTTAGTTGATTTGCTTATATAAGACTTGTTTGTTACACTACTTGTAGACCTGAAGAATCAAGTTTGATAGATAATGATGCTTCATTGCCTCATGATTTATCAAAAGAAAGTACCAATGAGTTTTTAGCTACTGATGTTGTGTCAAAAATGACTGAGAATGAGGATTTCAACACGATCTCTCAAATTGCTGTTGTGAATAATGAAATGAGCAGTGGATTTGAAGCAAATGATGAAGATTCCGGGGATGATGATGAAGCTGGAGATGGCGATGGAACCAGAGATGATCAGGATGTTGGTGTTGATATTGGAACCTGTGAAACACCACACGTAGATGGACAATATATCGACTCAAATAAACAGGTGCCCTCTTGATTTACTAGTTTGGAGGGAATAGAGAAAGCTAATATTGATAGTTGGACGATACCATATTCTGAAACTAAAAATGATTTAACACGGGAGTTAGAAAAAGATTCATTCAAGGATAAGGAAGAACTCATTAGATCTATCAAGCTTTACACTATTCGGAAGCATAGGCAATATGAAGTAGTCGAAACATGTCCCACTATTTGGAAAATAAGATGTCGTTTAAGATCACAATGTGGCTGTAAGTGGCAACTTCGTGCATGTAAACGCAAACGTAGTGGAAATTTTGAAATCACACAATATACAGGGCCACATACATGTTTACATAACAAGATTACTCAAGACCATCCCAATCTCGATGCAAATCTGATTGCTCAAGAAACAGAGCATCTTATAAAGGAGCAACCATCTATTAGTATTCCTACTTTGAGAGCCGAAATAATTGATAAATTAGGCTATAATCCATCGTATATGAAGGTTTGGGCAGGGAAACAAAAGGCAATTGAACATATATTTGGAAATTGGGAAGAGTCTTACAGTGCTTTACCCAAATTTCTAGCCGCACTTCAAAAATTTAATCCCGGGACTATTGTTGAATGGTCCACTCAGAGGCTTCCGAACGTGGATCATGTGGAGTTTAGACGTGTTTTTTGGGCTTTTGATCCATCTATCAAGGGTTTTGAGCATTGTCGACCTGTGATTAGCATTGATGGTACGCATTTGTATGGTAAGTATAACGGCAAAATGATGATTGCAATGGGAGTTGATGGAAACAATCAAATATTGCCACTTGCGTTCGCAATTGTTGAAAGTGAATCTTATAGTAGTTGGTATTGGTTTCTCCACTGTGTCAAGACGCATGTGGTGAAAGAACGGAAAGGTATTTGTCTGTTATCTGATCGCCATAATGGGATTTTAAAGGTAGTTAACGAGCATGGATCTCCATGGTTGGAGCCGAACGGTTTTCACATGTATTCTTTACATCATTCAACTAAATAACTTTTACACTAAGGTAAGTGTCTAAAATTTAGGTATTTTTTGGCAGGTATTGTTTAAGGCATTTCGTCAACAACTTTAATGATAAGTTTCGAAACCCAAATTTAAAGTTGTTAGCTTACCGTGCCGGGAGTCAGAATCAAGTTCGAAAGTTCAACTTAATCATGGAAGAAATTGGGAACCTTAATCCAAAAGCTCGTGAGTGGCTTGAAGGACATCCCTTGTCCAAATGGACGTTGGCACATGATGGTGGTAAGCGTTACGGTATGCTCACAACAAATATGTCAGAGATTTTTAATAGTGTGCTCAAGGGTGCTCGTTACTTACCTATAACGGCATGTGTCCAACTAACATTCTATAGAGTGGTGCGCTATTTTAATGTGAGACGTTCTTTAGGACGTGTCGCTCAAGGTCACGGAAATTTATATACTCCGCACGGTGCGCTATTTTAATGTGAGACGTTCCAGTTTAGTGTCTATCCTTGTTAAAGTTACAGCTGCAAGTTAGTTTGTTTTGGTCATTTGTATGCGCCATGTGGTGATTTTAGTTTGTTTGTTTGGTGGGACAGCAGGTCTGCTGTTATATGGGTGTTTGGGATAGCAAGTTTGCATTTATATGGGTGTTTGGGACAGTGGGTTCTGTCATGGGTGTTTGGTTCAGTGGCTCAAAATAGGTTGCAGCTGTACGTTTAGTTTTAACCTGCTGTATTTCCATTAATTAATGGGTTGTTTTGGTTTAAAGCATGGGTCCAGTTGGTATCGCTTAATATATCATTTCAGTATCTAAGGTTAGACAAATTGCATATGGTTGGACTTTGCTTAATCTATCCTTCAGTGGGTCTAGCAATATTAAATTAGTTTGAGACACTAAAAAGACTAGTGAATGTTTGTTTAATAATCTTTGTGGTCAACTACAAATAGCATTTAGTTTACTTTGTAAAATTGTGTTTTTTTGCATTTAGTTTGCCTCGTATGTGTTTGTCTTGTTGGTTGAAAGAAAAAAAAAAAGCCAAAAACCATGGTTCATGTCAAACTACTATATTTTATTAAATAAATTTGAAACTACTATGTTTTCTTAAATAAATTTTAAAACTGCTATGGTCAAACAAAAAACTCCCTGTAACACTAGATTTTGGTTGTGGTGTTTGGGCTGACGTGGTAGTAGCTAGAGAAAAGAAAAAGATATCATATTACACTAGATTATAGTCAAACACCCCGTGCAAGTCTCAACCAGGGGCGGCATCCTCGAAATCTTGGTCTTCGTACCAAGACCACATATCTCCACAAGTCAAAACCATCAATTAGTAACACTAGATTTTCCTTTTAATTGTTTTTATGTATCAATGATTTTACAATGATTTCTTTTACATTGTTTTTCATTAATTTGCTTTCTTTCTATTTCGTATGTTGAAATTTATTAAACCATTTTGGTGTACTTCAAATAATTTTCTTATTCTTGCTAACTTGTCTTTCGTAATGCACTTTTACTTCAAACTGAACTTTGTTAAATAGCATATTAAACTCGTTTGACTTTTGCTGAGCCTCATTGATTATTTTGTTGCAAAAAAAATTGTTATTTAAATCTAGTAATTAGTGGTTTAGTTAGTAGAGATTAAGAGACAATCTTGGGTTTATGGAGAAGCCTATGGATAGGGTTTTGGAGCTTATGAAGTGGGTTTCATCTCATCATCGTCTTTACATGTTTAATCTCATTTGGTTATCTTTAATCCTTATTTCTTTATTTATCTATGTTTATATTTATTGACATGTTTGGTTTTATTATCATTATTGTTGCTTTAATTATTGCTTTTAGAGTAGTTATGCTTAGTGAGTAGACTTTTTTATATACTTGTTGAGTAGATTATTCCGTGAATTAAGTGTGGTTTTATAAAAGTTATAAAATATATTGATTAGTAATTTTTAAGTTACTTAGATTGAAATTTTGGTTGTTTGAGCGGGCAAAAGCCGCGAAAATAACTGGGTTTTAATTTAGATATTGATATCTCTTTATGAAAAATTGTTTTCAAAAGAAACCAATGTTGTGAGAAAATAATTATTTGTAAAAGATATTAATTCATCAATAAAGGACTTAATTGAAATAATAAACCACACTTAATGATCTTGATAATTTGCTTAACAAGTATATATTTTTATCATATATTTCTTATTTGCTTGCTTAGTATAATCTAGTTTATTACTTTTACTTGTTATCATTAACTTTAGATTATTTACTTACTGCTAGTTTTATTATTATCTTTGCTTAGCATAATTTAGTTGTTATCATATATTTCTAGGAATAGTTTTCTTAGTCTTGACTTTTTAGGCTCGGTTATTTTCCGTAATTGCGCGTTTCTAGGTTTAAATTCGTTTTTGCTTATTTTTGCTTTATATTGTTGTTTTATTTGCTTATTAAGTTATTTTTAGTTTACGTTTATCAATCTTAGCTTAAAAATCCATAATCTCACCTATTTCACTATTCACGACACAAATCACGTTTCGAAATCACTTAATTCCATTCATACCTTCGTTGGGAAAACGACCCGGGTTACACATATTTTCTTCGTGTTTCCTTCGGAATATAATTGACTCAAATCAATCACATATGTCAATTCCACATTTATGAAATGGATAAGGTGTTGTGATATGAATCAGGTCATGTAGAGCATGACCATATGGCAATTCCCCATTTACTGACTAGGTCTTTGTCATGAGCAAAGGAATTATCAAACCCCTGCATCAACTGTAATATCTCATTAATAGCGTTTCGTTTAGCATGACCATATGCCGTTCTCTTTCCAAAAACTCCGCCATATGGGGAACCAAATCCTGGAACATTGATCGATTAGGATCACCAAACCAACACAAGTTTCCCAAGAACTTCGGCAACGTATCTGATAAGGATTTATTTGGTACCTTTTAAGGGGTCATTTAAGGCTAAAATCGTATGAATATGATCAAATATAACCCTAAATCGTTTCTTTTTGCATTTTAGGTACTTGGGACGGAAAATCTGGAAATCGGCATGTTTTGGGCTTAAAACGACAAGAAAAGAGAAGAAAACTACCAAGTCTCGAAATCTGTCAGGAAAGGGATCCAGACGGCGTCACACTCTACCAAGTGACACCGTCACTTGTTACTGAAGATGTATTTTTGGTGGAAAATTAACAAGCGACGCCATAGAAGAATCTGAAGACATTACAACTTGACGGTGTCAGGTGTATTTGAAGACCAAAGTCACGTACGAAGTAAACAAGAGACGGCCAAGATGATTTACCAAGAGACGACGTCAAGACATTCATGACGGCGTCAGAGATCATAAGTGACGCCGTCACAACAGCGACTTGCACAAGACGAAACCCTAATGACGGAGAGCTGACGACATCACAACCCATAAGGTAACGCTGTCACAAATGTAAACCTATATATACTTTCGTATGTGTAGAAAACTAGAAGGGGGGGTTGAATAGTTTTACCGATTAAAACTTCGTTTTAAAACTTATAGATAGATCGACTTATGTCAATCTAGATTTTTACGTGTTGGATATTGATAGTAGAAAAGCATATAAAACTAAACTACGAAATAGAGATAGAGAGACACAACCACAACACAAGTATTTATAGTGGTTCAGCTACAAGGACACCTTCCTTGCCCTACTCCACTCCCCGAGTACCCAACTCGGGAGTTCCGTAAATACTACACAAGACTAACTCCTTTCACCGGCGGAGAAGCCTTCACAACGTCGCTTACACTTTATCTGGTACAAAGTTAAATACCGAGCTCTTCCATGAGGTAGAGCCAAACCTTCATCGCCTACACTTTATCTGGTACAAGGCTAGATACTGGGTTCCATTACAAAGGAGGAACCACTATCCGATTAACACTTCTAGCACAACACAACTAAAGGAACCAACATCCTTTTACACCTAATGACTCAACACATCTACACCACTCTTTGAGAAGAAGAAAGAACAAGATGCACTTCTGTCATCTTGGAAAAGAAGAATCCTAGCAACTCATGTCACGAGCTTACAAGTCTTCGTGAGGTCGTGATCTCTCCTTTTAGAAGGAACCTAGAGAATCATAAAGAAAGACTACATAGAAAGATCCTTAGATCTGAGGTTAGAGAGTTTAGAACATAGAGAGAAGATATGTCTAAAAGGGGTGAGGAATAAGAGAGAAATGACTCACTATTTATAGGCAAATGTGAGCACTGTTCACCCGGTTCCACCGGATCCCTTCCCACAGGGATCCGACTAGTGTAAACCCAGGGATCCGGCCATCTGGTATCAACAGTTCGGATTTTGGGTTACAATTCCGGATTTTGGGTTATGGCTTATGATCCATTGTTCATGTGATGTCATGCATGATGTCAAGTACATCTTGGGTCATGGGTTATGGACTTTGGGTTATGGGTTATGGACTTTGGGTCATAGATCATGTGTTTTACCCATTTTGGTGTCATGCACGATGTCATGCAATGGGTCATGGGTTATGGGTCAAGCTCCATGGGTTATGGGTTATGGACTTGGTTTTGGGTCATGGATAGTCCAAGTCTTTCCAAGTTTATTTTCACAAGTAACATGTATTTTATAAAATAAATAACTAAGTTACTTAAGTGTTTTTATAAAATGGTTTTGGTTTTATGTAAACTTGTTAACTAAATATGTTTAAGGTTTATTTGTTTAATGAAATGAGTTAGTAAACTTTTGGCTCAAAGCGTTACGTATTTTATATATCTTGTTAAAATGATTTTACGTTTGTTATCGACAAAACGTTAGAAGGCCGTAAAATATAAATAAACGTTTTTAAGGTTTATTTGTATTAATAATCCCCGACATTTTGTTGGTGACAAAACATAAAATTTTTGTAAGTAAAACGATAAAATTCATAAGTTTTTGAATTTAAGTTTTTACTCTTTTCTCCCCCTTTTTGTCGAAACAAAAAGAGTGTTGAGAAGAAACTAACTCGAATGCAGGTTTTTAGAAAGAAATGAAAGAGAGGTGTAAAAAATGGAGTAAAGAGAGTAAGAAATTATTAGTTGCTCCCCCTCGACGGTTTCTCCCCCTTGTTGAGGGCGTCAAGTAATTAGGGAGACTAAGGCGTGATCATTGCAAGTTTTTGCAATGGTTTTGCTTGGACGAAAGCTCCCCCTTGTTGAGGGTGTCAAGTACTCCATGTGTATTTTTGAAAATCTACAAAACAAAGGTTAGAAAACAAGTATATGTTGTCCCTTTGTTGAAAATTGAGCTGCATAAGAGTTTTGTTAGTACTCTGTATGCCCGGATCCGCCGGATCCTTCTCAGAAGGGATCCGCCAGGTATAAAATGAGGGATCCGGCTACCTGCAACTTGTTAGCAGTAGTAAAACATAGAAAATGGTATGAAAACAAGTTAGAATCACACCAAACATGCTCACATAAACATGAAGATTCATTTAATAAAAATAAGAGAAATGATACAACAATGGTCAAATCTCTAAAAACTAAGAAAATGATCTATCATGAAAAAGTCCTAGTTACTAAAGTTAGGCCTAATACTTAGAGGAGGGAGACCACTTGTGCTTGCACTTCAAGGTTTTTAGGGAAGTTTAGGTTTGGTGACGTCTTCAAGACATTCAAGTAGGTGATGAAACATGAAACACATTTCATTGCGTAATTCATGTACCACGGTTTGAGTATGGTGGCAATGGGAACAAGTCTCCTCATGACTTGGTTGGTAAGACCCTAAGATAGAAGGCTCTTTAGGCATGTTTGAGGTGGAAGCAACTAGGTGGAAAGGTTGTGGATGTATCACGGGTGTTGGTTGAGAAGTATGTGTAGGAGGAAGTGTGTCATTGTTTGGTTGAGGTGGTTGAGATGGTTGACATCTTCTCATAACCCAAAATAGGTCATTTGAGGGTGGAGGAGAGGAAGGCAAGTTTGCTATTGGTGGTGGTACGTTTATGTCAACATCTAGGTGGTAGGATGGTGGTTGAGTTGACATTCTCTCAATAGATGAGAATGTGGGCAATGGTGATGGATTGAAGGTTCTAGGAGGTAGGTCCTCCAATGAGTTCAAGAATGGGTGATGAGATGTAGAGGGTGTGGTAAAAGAAAGGAGTTGAGGTTGAAGAGGTGAGGCTTGTATTGGTTGAGTTGAGATAGGTTCAAGAGAAGTAGATTGTGGTGAGGTTGTTTTGGTGGAAGCAAGTTTTGGTGGAGTTGCTTCATTAGAAGGAGGGTTTGGATGTAGTTTGAGAGAGGTGTTCTAGTAAAGGGTGTCTTGATGGGTGAGGTTTCCGTTGAGGGTATCTCATACACAATACGTGCGGTTTTTCTTGGAGGGCTTCTAGTGGATGATCTTGCACTTAGTGCTTTAGTCATATTTTGAGGTAAGTTTAGAAGGTGAGTTTATAGTAGAAGAAGGTTTGTTTAGGTGTGGTTTAGAAGCACAAACACAAGTGGTTTAAATAGTGAATGATCAAGTGAAGTAATTAAAGCCTAAACCACTAAAATCCTTTGAATTGCAATAATTTGCATGCACCAAGGTCAACTAATGATAAAATCTTCTAGGATATTTATTAAAGGCAATGTGGAGTGCTTGAATGGATAAAGTTGAGTTTTGAAAGGCTGTAAGTGATCAAACCTGTATCTGTTCCTTTTAAACAGGGATCCGGCTAGCTTTAGCTGAGGGATCCGGCTAATAGATCAGGTGAGAGGGAAAAATGATTATGATTTAGTTATAGCAGCCCTATGTTTCCTGGTGTAATGAGGGTGAGAAGATGTCTTAAATGAGAAAATCATGAGTGGTTTAAGACTAATGATGAGGGGTTGCCATTAATTGTCTTTAGAGAGAAGAAAGAGATCTAAAGAAGGCCAATAGGTGAATATGAGTTAAGATAATCATATCACTAAGTGTTAAATGTTTGTAGGATTCAGGGAAAGGTGATATAAAAAATTTAAAAATTATTTAAAAATAATAAGAATTAAAAGATTGGTTTTAGAGCATTTTGAGGTAGAGATGGTGGAAATAAATTTGTGAAAATTTTATTTATTGTATAAGTAAGTGAATTATGTTCATACAAATGTGATGCAAGAAGTGGAATAGGAAAATGTTGATTATCTTGGAGATGATAAATCATAAACATCTCGGAAGAAACATAAGTTTTTCCTAAGAGATCAAAAGAGCTACTAACCTCAAGATCAGCTCAAATGTGACTATCAGAAGATGGATAACTAGTATACCAAGGTTAGAAAGATTGAGGGTGATGAGAGGTGGTATAAAAGTTCCTCTGTTTGGCCGGATCTGTCGGTTCCTTTTCAAAAGGGATCCGGCTAGTTATAACTAAGGGATCCGGCTTCTAAGACTAATTACTACACAGTGGGCTCATAGAATATTGCTCACAGGTCAAATAAAATATCTAACAATTCAGGCATCACTTATACACAGATACAAGTCAGAAACAACAAGAGGAACATGTAAGAATCACAAAGAAGAAGTCGAGTACAATATTTGATCAAATATGATACATAGTAAAAGACATAGGAAACATGACCATAACAATTTAATTAACAAGGTTCCTACACGTAGATAATTTTAAAATGACAACCATGTTTCTTCAAATCATAACTTAGACTCTCTTCAATATTGAGTTGCTCCATTCGTCTTCTTTTGAGGAGGGTAGGGTTGATAGATGATTTATGGGACGAGAAAGGATGTTAAGTGTGTTTGTTAATCTATACTAATCGAACCTTAAACAACAAACTAAACTATATATTAAAACTACTCTAACCTATACGTGACACTCTTAGATCAATAAAGAAGAAAGTAAAGATGAATAAGAGATGAGACGTGTGACTGTTAAACCATAGTCGAATGCTTCATAAACCATAAGAGAACAAAAGGAAACAAAACACACACACACACTCTCACACCTTTACAAGACTAAGAGGCTCTTCAAATGAGTGGAGAGTGTGGTATTTATAGAGTAGTGACCGGCCATTGTTGCTCTAAATGGCCTTGAGGTGGGCATGTGTTGGACTTGGGCTTTTGGTGTCTTTCTTGAACTTTTATAATCAAAGTCCAACACAACCCTTACAATACTTGAATAATCCTACTCGACACACTATTTAAAATACATAGGAATGACCATCACTTTCTAAAAATATAAAAGCTAACAATCTCCCCCTAAGGGATGGTCATTTCAATAATGCTCTAGTGAATGGTCTTTTGTCTTCAACGTCTTTAACTTTGTGTGTCATTGTAGAATAATCTTCAATCAATGTTCCTTCATGCACTGTGATCTTCAAAGTAATCGTCCTTTGGTGGATGTTCTTGCCTTGATCAAAATCTTCTCGTGATGATGCGTCGTGTCCTCCAACATACTCATACCTCTTCTCCTTATGCTAACAATCTCCTCAAAATCTTTCATCATATGACGTATGAACTTGTCCTTGACATCTTGATTAGCCTCTTGACTTTGTTGTTACACTTGGTCGTTAACTTGATCTCCTTGTCTTGAACTTTTAACACTTGAGCTTTGATGAGAAATGTTCTTCATAAGAATGAGTATGCTGAGGTGAAGATGCTTGATGTATGGGATAATGGTTAATGGATGTTTAAGGGTAGCTGCATAAAACCGTTAGTAATAATCATCCAGTGCTTACGGGTTAGGACTTTGAGATCGTCAACAGCGTAGTGTGTAGACTTTCTCTAATCTCCCCCAGGCCGTTCTGAACCGGATACCCCCGAGAGGGCTTACACGGACACACCGAAGTGCACCCACGATTCAGTGAGTCGCTAGATATCACCCTACGACTGTAGACCATTTGAAGCACGTAACCATCATGATAACACTGGCAAGATCCTTAGATCTCATTAAGACTCATGTACACCATGTGTCCTTATTGGTGAACACAGGTGAATTATCTGGAAAGTGTTCCTAAGAGATTTTTGATGAATCTCATGTCTCTAGACTCTATAATGTGCGTTTTAGTTTTTAGTAGATGGAGGCATGGAGCAGAGTGCCACCTTTTCAATATCAACACTTCTCGGAGTGAGAGGCCGATAGATTATGCAGTGTTCTCCGTGAGAAATGAAACAAATATCTTTTAAGAGACATCTGAGTGGCTAGGAGGGGTGGTGCAGCGCGTCACTGGGTCCATGACGTCTTGTCTTCAATATCAGTATCACCTTAGTGAATGCCGATAGCAGATGTATTGACCCGGTTTCTGCCTTAAGTTTTCATGGAGGGCTATTTCTTTTCACCCTTTCATTAAACTTTTCTTTTTAATTCTTCAACCCCTTCTTTCCCTTTCTCATTTACTCCTTTTTTCAATCTTACCTAAGGACTTCTAATTCTAATCTATTGGAATTGTCCTTGGGTAGATCCCTCCGGCTCTGGCGGATCATAGGACGGTTTTCCCTAACCTTAGTCACCTTATAACACCATGACTATCCTAGATTTGCCATAAAACCTTTTGAAAAATCTCTCAAAGTGTTTATGAATAAACACATTTAGTTAGCACTTTGAGAGTTTTACATTTTTGAAATACTCCCCCTTCACATGTGCTCATGCATTTTAAACAAAAATTGCACATGTTGGGTAGAGTTCGCACATTTTTGAAAAGATCGATTTTCAATGAACATGACCTTCGCGAGACACGCTTACATCACTAGATAGACTAGCTTGAAATTATTACCCGTCCCGATCATATTCAATGATCATCTCTCGAATTGGTACATTCTACTCAGACAAGTCCTTTGCGAGACACGTTTACATCACTGGAGAACCAGCTTGAAATTATTACCCGTCCCGGACAAGTCTTTTCGAGAACGGACATTTAGTTTCGTCAATTCGAGGGTTCATGCTGAGTCTGTCTGGTGAGCATACTTTGAGATTCCACGAACTTTGATCATATTTTAATCACGTCCTCTCCCCCTCAAAAATAGCATTGATATTTTTGATATCAACTGATTAAAATGAAAGTGTTTTGGAGAGAGACGGATTTTAGCATGAAAATAGAACATTTTGCATTTTAAATTTTATACTCCCCCTTAAATAAAGCATATTCTTTAAACATTTGAGTTTAAAAATCATTTAAGGGTATAGAGGGAGTTTGCACATGTGAAGAATCTTGAGCACAGAATTTGGAGAAAGATTTTGAAAAATATTTTTGAAAAATCTTGATCATGTGCTCAAGGATTCATTGATTTTGTTTGCCATTAACAATGCGAGTCCTGATCAGATATAATCAGAAGTCATCATTGTAGCGCGGGTTTCGTACTGAAATGCACGAAAGCCGTGAAGAAGAAAGTTTTGAGAACGACATGTTTTAGAAAACGTTTAAATGAACTCTCGCTCAAGCATCTGTACATGCCCGTATCATTGTTAAATGACATTTCTAGGTACGTACAGAATATTGATTTATACGAGAGACATGTCGTGAGAAGAATATTTTTGGTTTTTGTATTTTATATTTTTTATGTCTTTTTGAAATTTTATATTTTTATATTTTGTTTTTGTTGGTTTTTCAAATTTTGTATTTTGTTTTTCAAAATATATTTACATGCGAAGCTTCATGAGATGATTCAAGAAGATTCGAGAAGACTTTCTAACTCTTCGGGAGTTAGGCTTCGCATTCCAATTCGACGAACTAAGTATTCAAACCGCTCTTTTGGGAGGGCTTTAGTAAATAGATCGGCGAGTTGGTATTCAGTCCCCACGAAAAATAATTCAACAGTACCCTCTTCGACGTGTTCCTTGATAAAGTGGTAGCGGACTCTAATATGCTTGGTCTTGGAGTGCTGAACGGGATTGCACGAGATGGCTATGGCACTTTTCGAGTCACAATACATAGGTATGTGGTCGAAAGAGTAGCCATAATCTGTGAGTTGTGTCCTCATCCATAGAACTTGGGCACAACACGCAGATAGAGACACATACTCGGCTTCTGCGGTTGAAAGCGTTGTGCAGTCTTGTTTTCTCGATGACCAGCCTACTAGCTTTTCTCCCAGAAATTGTGCTCCTCCGGATGTACTTTTTGCAGTGACTTGGCAACCAGCATGATCGGCATCTGCAAAGGCTGTTAGTTTGAACTCCGAATCCTTCGAATACCAAAGTCCCATGTTAATGGTTCTTCGAAGGTACCGGAAGATCCGTTTAACCTCTTTGAGGTGAAGTTCGGTAGGCCTTGCCTGAAACCGTGCTAATAAACACACAGCAAAATGTATATCGGGTCGGCTAGCAGTTAAGTACATGAGAGACCCAATCATGCTCCGATATTTTTTCGGATCAATGGGTTTCCCATATAAGTCAGCACCAATTTTGGGTGAGGTGACCATTGGAGTACCAACAGAGTCACAATTTTCCATTCCATGTTTCTTTAAAATCTCAATTGTATATTTCGCTTGATTAATGAAAATACCATGATGGGATTGATGGATTTGAAGTCCAAGGAAGAATTTTAATTCGCCCATCATAGACATTTCAAATTTACTTTTCATGAGATTTGCAAAAAGTTTTGAATGTTTCGGATTAGTGGACCCAAAGATTATGTCGTCCATGTAAATCTGAACAATCAAAATGTCATTTTTGAACTTTTTGGTAAACAAGGTCGGGTCAATAGTTCCTTTGGTGAAATGATTTAACAGCAAGAAAGATGAGAGTTCATCGTACCACGCCCTTGGGGCTTGTTTCAGACCATAGATAGCCTTTTTGAGCTTGTAGACGTAGTCGGGATGATCTTTGTCAACGAATCCATCTGGCTGACTCACGTACACCTCTTCCTTCAGAGTTCCATTCAAGAAAGCCGTCTTGATATCCATCTGATAGACCGTGATGTTTTTGTGAGCCGCATATGCTAAGAAAATCCTGACCGCTTCAAGTCTAGCTACTGGCGCGAATGACTCCTCAAAATCTATTCCCTCTTCCTGTCTAAATCCCTTGGCCACGAGACGAGCTTTGTTGCGAATTACAGTCATCTCTTCATCCTTTTTGTTCTTCCATATCCACTTAAGATCAATGACAAGTTTGTCGAGAGGTCGTGGCACTAAATCCCAAGTGTCATGAAGTCGATATTGGAGAAGTTCTTCCTGCATTGCTTCAATCCATGCATCGTCTGACATTGCTTCCCGAATGTTCTTTGGCTCTTTTAAACTGACTGAGCAGGCGAAGATGCACATATCACAATCGGTGGCAAGTTGTCTTCTCGTCTGTACTGGCCTTGAAGGTTCACCAATGACATGTTCTATTGGATGGTCTTTAGTCCACTTTAACGTTGAAGGGTACCTTGGATCTAACGAATGCGTGTTTGATGGTTCATGTAACCGAGAAGAAGATTTAGCAGATTCTGTTGCAAATGGGTTTTCAAATGGTTCTTCTTCTTCTAACACAACATCGTTTTGGTATGGTTCTTCTTGATTTGGTGTTGTTTGGGTTTGCTCATCAACTCTTGGTAAAACAATCTCAATTACTGGAGTGGCAGGAGTAGATGTAGATGATGTTGACGTGGAGGGAGTTGGTGCTTCAGCTTCGATTGTAGTAGATGCATCTTGTGGTGGTGGTGGTGGTTGTTGTTGAGCGGGTTGTTAGGAATGCTTCTCACACTAAAATGTGACAACATATTTGGGATTATATTAGTTATTATGTTTGGCTCAAACACATGGACTGAAACCGTCAATATTGTAAAGTTATGTGTTTGATGCCCTATTTAAGCCCTCCTTGCCTTCACAAGGAGGTTGAAGCTTGTGTGTGTAATTTTCACCTTTCTTATTATCAATAAACATCAGGTTTCCATCTCTCTCACTCTACACTTTCTCTCTCTACTCTTTAACAATGAAGATGATAATCTTTCATTGTACCCGACCTCCCGATTCACAACAATATCACCAAAACACGATCCGACAATTGGTATCAAGAGCCTTGGTTTTAGTTTTGGTTGATTTGTGTGATTTTTTCTTGTCAAAAGTGTATTTCATATACTGTTATGATTAATATTTTCACTGTTTTATACTATTTTTTTTGGTCAAACAGTCTTTGATACAAGTGGGTTTACATGTCTATGATTTTTTTTCATTATATCATCCCTGAGATTATTTTTTATGAGATTATTGAACTAGTCTGATCGAACTTCAAATCATCGAACTTCTTGTGATCGAGCTAAGGTTTTTGATCGAACTTGGTCATTAGTCGAGTTAGACTACATGACCGAACTAGTCTGATCGAACTTCAAATCACCGAACTTCTTGATCGAACTATTTGATCGAACTTCAGTAACCGAACTTCAGTAACCGAACTTTAGTAACCGAACTTCAATAACCGAATTTCAGTAACCGAATTTTTTGATCGAACTATTTTGATCTAACTAGGTTGATGTATTAGTTCGATGATTTGTCGTGTAGATGGTTTAGAAGTTTGATTAAAGATGAAGGAGAACGACCAGTTGACCACATCGGGTCCAAAAACAGAATGATAATAGACGCAGCAACCAAACAATTACTCAAATACAAATCTAACCCATCAAAACACATCATAACTAATCCCTAACCAATCTCTTAATCACAGCCGCAACCTCACAACGAATATAAGACACTATATTATAACAAAAGATCTCAGTTGTTTTTTCAGTTCGTGTTTCAACGATTCATGATTCGAACTCAAAAGTCCAATACCACGAATGAAGTCAAACCATCATCGATCTATTTTTTTGAAGCTCTTTGCTTCATTTAAATATCCGAATATAAAAGACAAGAATGATAACAATAACGTTATCCTCTTTCTTTAATTCGTTCAACAACATCATAACAACAACGAGAACAAAAAACATTCGTAGAACCTACCTTGACCCTTAAAAGGACCATGAAGCTTTTAAATAAGTTCTTGATTCGGATTGAGCAACAAAGTAGACATAGGTTAAGGGTTGGCACAGCTTTCGTTTGCGTTTGGGTTAATTGATTTGTGAAAAACAATTATGTTGGTTGATTTATGTTTAAGGTTGATTAGTTTGGTGGTTGACTGCTCTTGAAGTGATATTGGAAGTTGGTAGGCGCAAGTATAAGTGATTAGGGTTTGACTTGATTTGAGTGGCTGTGCAAAATGGAGAGAAGGAGGCGGATTAAAAAAAAAAAGGTTGTTAGGGTTAAGTGAGTATAAACTTCCATTATATACCCGTAATATTAGGGTAGTGTTTTGTTTGGATCGGGTTTTAATGATTTGTGTTGTGGGCTGGTGTTTGAAATGGACTGGACTGTATGAGTGCGTGGATTGGGCTTATGGTATTCCGTTTGTAGTGGATTGGGCTTCACATGCTATTACCGAATATTAGTTAAAATGAGCTGAATTTTTTGCCAAATATTTAGATTATTGATGTAATTGTTGGGATTTAAGTGACAACATGACTAATTTCACGGGGATACAATTTTGACAAGATCGGGATAAAACCATTATCATAGTTCACTTAAACCGTCAAAAGGCTAGTGTTGGGTATTGAACCGCAAGATGTGACTACGGGGTTAATTCTTTATTATTTATTTGAGGTTGAAGTGGAATATCACGGGTGCGTGTACTTAGTATCTTGAAGATATCGGGGTTGGTTGGATGCATGATTCTTCGAGATCCTTGTTCGAGCTTATAACCTTCAAAATGATTAAGACTTGAGTTATCTAGTTATACCTGATGTAAGGAGTTACGTTGTTGTGCTCACAGAGTATAGCTATCACTTTAAAGGAGTTACGTTGTAGTGCTCAAGTGTTACACAAAGATGTGGATAATTCAAGATGAGTTCATATACAGAAAAGGATGGTTGGATGGGTATATGAACCGACCTATGCTTTAAGGAGTTACATTGTAGTGCTCAGTATAGGTACTTAGTCAGACAATAGTGCAAGTTTAAGTCACAAATTCGGGTTATTTTACCTGAGTCTCAAGTTCGTAATATTGGGTTTTCTCCGTTAGTGGTCACTACAAAAAGCCGTCAGAATGATAATGGGGTCGGTAAAAAGTTAGTTGAGAAGAGTATAGAAGAGTAGAGATTCTATCAGCAGTTGATTCTCACGGGCTATTTATGGTACTTCACACATCTTCGCTTAATTGGACATACAGGGTGTACGCTGCCTCCGTTTCCATCGTAACCATAGTGTGTATGCTTCCGATTCCGCGAAGACATCGTAGGGGAAGAGAGAGTAGATGTGCTTTGACTTTCTTTGACTTTCTTTGCATTTTTTTGCGAAAACACTCTTTTTCCAGATGGATCTGCATTCAGGGGGAAGAAATGTGCACATCGGGGACACATAACAGACTCATTTGATCGAGCTTACAACTTTATTACTACCGGAAGACGTCCGCAGAGATGATCAGTAGTTCAGTTTTGTGATTTTGGTGTACTCGTTTCAACTTTCGCAGGTTGTAAAGTGCGAAGTAGCCTACTTATGTGAGAAGATCTTGCTAATTTCTTGCATGTTACCCCCGAACGGGACTTCCACATTGAGCATAATCGTTACTGAGTACTAGTCAGATTTCCTTGGTGTGGTTTACGATGTCATCTACAAATTCTGCTGCGTACTTACAACTTTCAAAAGTTAGAAGACATGTTAACTGCATCAAAGTTTTGAATCTGCTGAAGACGGTTGTCAGTTTGGGGGAAGCTGATTCAGAAACTTCGCCAAAAGGAAGTATATGAAGAAGCCGTTAAAGACATGCAGCATGAATTGGGGGGAAGTTAATCCAATTCATGTATATTACATCATTTGGCTACAAGTAAAGAAAAGTTCTCAAGCCGAGGTACAAGATGAAGACAAAGAGCGTCAACTGTAGTCATCCTCAGCACATGAAGAGCTTATGAAGACATTTCTTTATTTGTATTTGTACTTGTAGGAAATGATGTAAGTAATCCCATATGTTGCCACATTGGGGGAAGATTGTTAGGAATGCTTCTCGCACTAAAATGTGACAACATATTTGGGATTATATTAGTTATTATGTTTGGCTCAAACACATGGACTGAAACCGTCAATATTGTAAAGTTATGTGTTTGATGCCCTATTTAAGCCCTCCTTGCCTTCACAAGGAGGTTGAAGCTTGTGTGTGTAATTTTCACCTTTCTTATTATCAATAAACATCAGGTTTCCATCTCTCTCACTCTACACTTTCTCTCTCTACTCTTTAACAATGAAGATTATAATCTTTCATTGTACCCGACCTCCCGATTCACAATAATTTAACCAAAACACGATCCGACAATTGGTATCACGATCCGACAATTTAACCAAAACACGTGGAGGGAGTTGGTGCTTCAGCTTCGATTGTAGTAGATGCATCTTGTGGTGGTGGTGGTGGTTGTTGTTGAGCGGGTGCAGCGGAATGTTGTTGTGATGCATTTGTCGAAGCTCCACCATAGTACTCATCATACATAAACTCGAAGAAATTATCCAGTTCTTGATTTGTCGGTTTATCAGTTGACGTCGACTGAGCTTCTTGAGGTATGAGTCCTGAACTGATATGTCCAGAAGTTTGACTTTGTGGTGCGGGTCCTAATCCGATACGATTAGAAGCCATCGGGTTAAGCGCGGGTTCTAGAGCGAGTCTCTCAGAAGCCATCTGTGAAATCTCATCAAATTTCACATTCATCGTCTCCATAACTCTTTTCGTTCTTCTATTATATACACTAAATGCCCTCGAGTTATCAGAATAACCAATGAAGATACCAATATCACCCTTAGCTTTCAGCTTTCCCAGATCCTCTCTGTCATTTGTAGGATAGCATAAAGCGCCAAATACGTGAAGATAAGAGATATCGGGTTTTCTGTTGTTCACTAGTTCATATGGGGTTTTATTGAATCTTGGATGGATTAGGGATTGGTTTTGAGTAAAACAGGCAGTGGAAACAACATCAGCCCATAAAAACAACGGTGCACTGGAATAAATCAGCATAGTGCGAGCAGCTTCCACAAGCGTTCTATTTCTTCTTTCAACAACTCCATTCTGCTGTGGAGTTCTGACTGCTGATGTCTGGTGAGTAATTCCAAAACTGTCCGACTGAAAACAGATTGTGTCCCAATCCTTCGACATAGTAAACCCGAGCGATCAAAAAATTCCCGAACTGTAGATCTCCATAACCCAGAATAGCTGCTACATGATCATTTCCAAACCGAACTGTTCCCATGAACTTCCATACAAAGTTGATCAGCAGCTTCAGATTCCCGGTCATGTGCTTGGAGCAACCCGAGTCGACGATCCAAAGACATATTTCGATAACCTGCCAATAACAGATGATTGTGCATTTGGAAACCGTTTATCATTTGGTTCCATGGGGTTAGGGATAACAGGCGAAATACAATCATAGACGGTTTTTACTGGTTCTTCCTTAGCCATTTTTATTCTACCATTTTCTAGACTGAATTCTCTACCCGTTGGAATCCATACGCACATCTTAAGATAGTTCCTAGGCAGCAGACTACTAGTGGTTTTCCTAGACTTTGAAATAAGTCTTTGAATGTATCTAGTCTTAGCAGTAGTTCCTGAAGGAACATCTTTCTTAGCAGGCTTATCATTTTCATTCACAACATTAGAAACAATATCATCACATACATTTTTAGACAAAGATTTCTTGTTCATTAAACAAACTGGTTCATTACATGCACTAGAAATATTGTCTTTAACATTACATTCAGATGACAAATGTTTCTTCTTGGAAAGCGATAAAATCCTAGGGTGTTCTTCTACTTCTTTCCTTTTATTCTTGGTTTCACTCTTAGAAGCAGGCGCGACTCTATTCCTTGTATTGCTCCTAGGCTTTGGTCTGCTGCTCTTAGAGGTACTTTCTACTCCTGTAGAAGGTAAGGCACACTCATTAGGATTTATCTTGTTGTCCTTTGAATCAGTGTTAGCTTTCCTAGTCTCTTTTGGATTTTCCTTAACACTTTTGTCTATCGCCCTATATGTTTTAGATGTAGAGGTAGATGCAATAGTGGTACTAATCCTATAAAGTCCAGGTACTATCACATTTGGTGTTTCAACAACTACTTTCTCTTTTCCTTTTTCTTTGGGAAAGAGTGAAGGAGCACATTGTGAAATTGACATTTTTGGTTTTACATTAATTTCTTCACCCTTCCCTTTTTGACATTCAAGCTGAGACTTCAAAAGATCAATTTGTTTTTGCATTTCTTTGTAAGAACGTTCATACGACAGCTTGTCATACTTGCATTCTTCCTTTTTTCGATCCAGTTGTTTAAAATATGTAACATTTTCTTTTTCAAGCTTTGCAAATGCATTTTCATATTTTGAAACAATTTCGGAAGTCTCGGCTCGAATTCTTTCATCATCTTCAACATAATATATTTGGTAAATAATGGACATAATATCAGTTGAGAGAGCTTCTTCAGAGAGTGCGTCATTTTGTTTTTCCAAAAATTTGATTCTTTCAATGTTTTCATTAGCTTCCTTCACCAAGGATTTGTGGTCCTTGACAAATTCGGCTACTTCTTTTATAATTGCGTTCTCAACATGAATTGCTCTCGCATGTATGGCAGATACAATGGGAGTAATCTCTGTTTCGAACATCTTTTTCTGTTCAGTTTGAAAACTTGAAAACCAATCGTTTATTTTAGCATCAGTTTTGGTTGCCACAACAGTTTGAAGCATTTCTACTCTCCTTTTAAGATCGGCCAAAAGTATTCTAGCTTCACTTGTGTGACAAGTGTTGTTAGTGTACATTTGTTCGATGTTAGAAAGGTGTTTTGAAACAACTTTTCTTTTTGAGACAGCCACTGGTTTTTTGAAAAACATTGGTGACTGTTTTTTAACAAGATGAACTCCAGAAAGTTTGTTAAGTTCGTTGTAATCAATTGGTTTTATTTCTGGGTTCTTCTGGCTCATTTTGACACGCGTCTCTTTGGGTAGCTCAATCGTTTCATAAGTATCCCAAACATCGGGAGGGTCATGATTGTCATTTAGCACATTACCATTATACAAGACATTCTGTTCTTTCTGAGCTTTCTTGAGATAACAAGGGTTTTCACAACCGATAGCCATTTTCTTTCTTGTATGTAAAATCGGGTTTGGATCGTTAATTATCAAATTGACTGTTTGTGCAGAATGACCCGTTTTTTGCAAGCAATTCTTCCAACTTTTTAATTGTTGCCTGTTTATCAAGAATTTCATCAAGAAGTTCATCTTCTCGTTTTGAAAACTTTGCATGCAACTCTTTCTTTTCTTTTTCAAGATCAGAACAAGTTGATTTTTGTTTAGAAAGTTGGTTGGTTAGTTCAGAAATTTCTGCTTTTAAGGATCTAATTTGCATGTTCAATTTAACATCAAGAGTGTCGTATTTGATTTGCAAATGTTTCTCCCTTGAAACAGAATCACTGTAACCAGTTTCAAGTTCTGACAGTCGTTTGTGGTGAAATTCAAAAGCTTTTTCGTTCACCTTGTATCTCTCAAGCTCAGTGGTCAATTTTTCATTAGCGGCCTTAACATCGCTATTGATCTTTTTGACCTTTTCAATTTCAATACTACAATTTTGCAATAATGATTCAAATAATACACGTGTTTCCTCTTCAGTCTCAGTATGCTGTGACTCGAAGTCACCATTAGGATTCATATCTGGAGTAGCCAAATTAGTATTACTACAACTTGGGGAGTCCATATATGTATCATAAGTGAGAGTAGGAGTCGCAGGATGCTGTTCTTGTTGAGGTGACATATCAAACATTTCATTATTGTGACATGTAGCATATGTAGGTACCTCAGATATCACATTAGCATCATAAGCAGGAGGTGCTTCAGAATCCGTATCATATTTAACCTCCTGAAGATTTTCCATGAAGATGCAGTTGGCATCGATATCCTCCAAATCCTCTGTGTCATCCATCAGTGCCATGAAATCATGTTCCTCAGCACTCAACTGAAACCCTGCCTTTTCCTTCTGAGCTAGAAGCACTGCTTTCTGAAGATATTCCATATCTTTCTTTTTTGGCTTGGAGGGACAGTTTCTTGCCATATGACCAGTACCCTGACAGTTAAAACACGTCACATTCCCTTGATTCACATTCCCAGTATTCCCAGCAACTGGAGCAGCAACATTCCTATATTGATTTCCCATATTCTGACCTCTTCTGTTTCCAACAACTTGACCCATCTGATTCTGATTACCCATAAACTGACCCATCTGATTGCCTGCATACTGCCCTTGATTACCCATCTGAGGAGCATATCCCTGTTGATTCCCATAACCTCCAACCATTTGACCTTGTTGACCCATGTTAAAACCCGGTTGAGCAATCTGCCTGTTGCAAGTGTTTGATGAGATCCTTTGATTGTTGTTGGTAGGTGTGGAATAACGTCCTTGGAAAACTCTTGATAGAAGGGTGAATGCTTGAGACAAAGCAGTCATGTCATCATTAGGATGGTATTGTTGTTGTGGAATGAATTGTTGTTCTTGAGGATAGAATTGTTGTTGTGGGAAGATATCAGTTTGTGGAGTGTATTCATGTGGCATTTAGTTCTGAGTGGGAGTTGATGATGATGGTGTGTTCACTGTTGAAGGTGATGGTGACTGAGCAATCAATGCTAAAGGATCATGTTTTTTGGCAAGCATTTCTTTCCTAACCTCATCTGCTTCTTTTTTGTTTTGTTTCAAGAAATCATACAGTTGATCATAGTTCACTTCATGAAGATTCTTTGTTTGATTAACAATGGTAACATATCATCCCCATTCCTCTGGAAGGTTGTTAAGAAACTTGATGTTCTGGACAATCTGTTTTGGTGTTAAGTTGTTCCTTATGAGCTCATTCATGATAGTGCAAAACCTTGTGTAGTAGATTTCAATTGGTTCAGCTGGAGTGGATGAAAACTTCTCCCATTCAGTTAGAAGCTTGTTTTCAATGTCTTGTTGACCAATTTCAGTTCCATGACATAGCCTCCTAACTCGTTCCCACATGTCGTAAGCAGTTTCACAGCTGTCAACAGCACAAAAGATCTCTTGTGGTAAACCAAGTTGAATTAGGTGCATGGCTAAGTCATCTGCTTCAATCTGTTTCCAATCCTCTTCTGTGTACTCTTCTTCTTTCTGAGTACGAAAGGATGGTGGAAGGGGAGGATTTTGATTCGGATCACCAGCTTCCTGAATCTGACGAGGTTTGAATGGACCATTCTTGATGGAGTTGATCAGGAGTTTGCCTTGTCCATTAGGTTTTGTTTTCAAGTAACGAAGCATACGGCTTGTCCATGGAAGATAACTGCCTTTCTCTAGCATGGGAGGACGGTTTACAGCACCAGCTGCATGGATGTCTTGTTGAGTAGTCATTGTTGTTGTTGTATGATAAGGTTGATTGATTCAGGATCGTTGCAAAGAAATAGGTGTTGTGATTGTTAAAGGTAAAACTTTGATGATGTTGTTGATGATCTTTGAGTTTACAAATTAGATAAACAAAACAAATTAAATAAAGTTACTAAATTTGACTAGACTATAATTTAGACAAAAACAAAAGTTTACAATTTCGACAAAAGTTATGTAAATTATAATTTAGATAAAATTTGAATTTCTATAGAAATTTCAATTTGACCAAAATTTATATAAATTATGGTAAAATTTCAATTTAGATAGAAATATCTAATTTATATAAATTGATAATTTATATAAAATGATCTAACACTCTTATACAAGAGAGTAGATATCCGATTGTCGAAGTATTTTCTACACTTATACAAGCGCAAAAATACCGAGTTCACTGTTGATGTTGAAGAAATCACGATCAAAGCAAATTTATAAAAGTTATTTAAGTTGAACAATGTTTATGTAAAGTGCAAGGGTTAATTCTGCCAAAGTCTGAAAGTTCAGTTCTGTCCGATATATGATTTGCGATAACCCTTTGTTGTCCGATATCAGATTAGCGATAATATGCCCGAGAAGTGATTTGCGATAACCTTGCTGAACTTCAATTGCGATAAAACAGTTTGAGGGAATTGCGATAAAAAGCTCAGTAGTAATTGCGATAAGTTCAGCTCTTTGATTTAAGATAAAAAAGCCAAGATCCAAATGCGATAAACCCTAAGTTATCGCAAATGGGTGCTGTGAATCAACTTTCTTATACAAGAAAGTGGATTATCCAATGACGATGTGGGGCCCTTTTTATCAACTTTCTTATATAAGAAATGATAAAAAGTGATGCGTAGCAAGTAGATTCGAAGCGAGGACCTTTGTGGATGAACTTTTCACGATCAACACTTCACAAACCCACGTCGAACTTACAAAAAATCACGTCTTTTGCCCTTAAACACACGATCAACACAAAAAGCTAGAGTCTTTTTTATCCAATACGCATAAATACCCCAAAAGCTTCAACCTTTTTAACTTTGCATCACGTAAAAACCAAAAAACTTCAAGCTTTTTATGAATAAACACACTAGATGATGCGTAAATAACAAAAAGCTACAAACTTTTGATGAAAAACCCACGTTAAACTCAAAGAACAAACACAACTAATACCTAAATCTATGTTTGGCGAATGATACCACTTGTTAATCTATACTAATCAAACCTTAAACAACAAACTAAACTATATATTAAAACTACTCTAACCTATACGTGACTCTCTTAGATCAATAAAGAAGAAAGTAAAGATGAATAAGAGATGAGACGTGTGACTGTTAAACCATAGTCGAATGCTTCATAAACCACAAGAGAACAAAAGGAAATAAAACACACACACACACTCTCACACCTTTACAAGACTAAGAGGCTCTTCAAATGAGTGGAGAGTGTGGTATTTATAGAGTAGTGACCGGCCATTGTTGCCCTAAATGGCCTTGAGGTGGGCTTGTGTTGGACTTGGGCTTTTGGTGTCTTTCTTGAACTTTTATAATCAAAGTCCAACACAACCCTTACAATACTTGAATAATCCTACTCAACACACTATTTAAAATACACAGGAATGACCATCACTTTCTAAAAATATAAAAGCTAACAGTGTTTCGTTCAAGGGTTCCATTACCTTGCCGACAAGATAGTATTGTGGATTTAGGAGAGATGGGTAAGTGGTCATAAAATGACAAAAGAGACGAGTTAGGAACATCCCATAAGGAATAAGTTTGTTTGGACTATCCTTGAGATGTACGATTCGCTTAGCGAAGAAATAGGCAAGATTGTATGGCTGTTGAAGTTCAATGCAATAAAGCATGTGAGCACAACAGGCTGGCAAATACTTACGATCTCCTAATAAACTTAAGACATTTTCACGTAGAATAACTGCCATGGGTTGAATGTAGTGACGGAGTTCGAGCATACGGATTTTGTCGGGATCTCTGACACGTGGTGAGCTATAGAGAACATTGATTAATTATTCGGCAGGTGGGGCGAATTTTTAATATGGACCGTCTTCTTGACTCACAAAGTTAAAAGAGAATTCTTCCGTATAGCCAAATTGCCCAAGATTTGGAATCCCAAGAATTTGAGCGAACTGCTCGAGAGGTATGAAAAACTTATAGTTTTGAATACAAAACCAAAGTGAGAGGGATCGATCTGTGTTGCGTACGAGACTAATGTCGCGGAAGAATTCTAAAATGAAACGTGGATAAATTTGTTCGTTAATTGTAAGTAGACACTCAAAATTAATAGCTCGAAAACTTCTTTTAATTTCTCTCTGAAAAATTATAGGAGGATCCAAGACCCGACCTTCATGAATATAACGTGACTCAAGGTTTTCGAATCCATTAATGAACTCTATAGGTGTGTAAGGTTCTAACGAAATTTTTGGAATATAGGCGTTGGTTGGATGATGATCGAAATCATAAATGTGTGGCATCTTGAGACCTATACAAGTTGATTAAACATTATGACATATCAAATTAATCCAAGAAAAAATGTTCCTTTTTATTACAATCAATCAAGTGATTTAGTATAAATTTTTTACTTGTATTAACAACGCTAATTTCCCTGTATGATTTTTTAATGTAGATATCATACCTAATGTCTAATTATAAGAACATAGATTTTTAGGGATGATTAACCTATACCTACTCGAATTAATTTGTGAAGATACATTATAGAGTTTAAATGTAGAAGAAGATAATCACTTACAAAGATGATTGAAGGATTGAGTTGAGGGAAGATTGAATCCTAAGAGAGTAGTATGTTTATGTTTATTTTGGATAGGGATAATGAGGGGTTGTGATATAATCTGTTTTCTGGTACTGCCGGCTCCTCCGGATCCTTTGAGAAAGGGATCCGTCCCTTTAAGATGAAGGGATCCGGCATTACAGCAGACGTAGAAGATTTTTTTTTTTTTAAATAACTTAGCACACCATTGATTTTGCTAATCTTGACGCGAGGATGCATTTAACGTATTATGGCATGTAAAGCCATCCTCTTAATGTCACATACGATTCCACAAGTTAAATGGTTTGCGATAACTCAAGTTTCGCCATTATTAGTCCGGTTTATTTAAGAAACACCTTGTGTGTTTAAAAATATTGTTTACTCGAGGTAAATTCCTTAGATGCTCTAGACAAAGGAGTTGCACGAAAGGCAAATGAAAGAGAATTTATTTGTTGTGAAGAAGTTTTGAGACAAGAATAAATGAATGTTATAAGTATGACTAAGAAGTAGGGAACCTTTTTCCTTACATTGATTTGAACATCGAGTGAAGAGAGAGGAGTTTAGATGGAATACTATTCCTTGTGATTCTAGAGAGACTTTTGAGTTTTGTGATTTAGATTAAAAAGACTATTGTGTTGATATAACTCTTTTTGAAGAAAATAAGTGTTCGAAAGGGTTTTGAAAGACAAATCATGTAGATACAAGTATATCAAATAATTGTGTACCATATAGATCAACACTTTTCAATCACAGACAAGTAACACCTAAAAAGGAAAAATAAACATACATTTGCCATATTATCTTTGAGAGTGAGAGCACTCCTAGATGAGCAATACTTCATGAGCTTTTAAAGAGCTTCCCAACATGAAGATTTCTAAAAAGATGTATGTTAGAAACATTTAAGTGTTATAACAGCTTTATCAATATCCAAGTATAGAAAGTGTTATTATTTTTGTAAAAATGAGTTAGATGTCAATTTTTACAAAAGATTTTCCTTCGTTGTAGTTTTCAAAACATACACGGATCGTATCAAGTTTTTAAAGTACAATACACTCTAAGAAACTTGGTAACGAAGCTCTGATGCCAATTGTAGAAAACTGGAAGGGGGATTGGATAGTTTTACCGATTAAAACTTCGTTTTAAAACTTATAGATCGACTTATGTCAATTTAGTTTTTGACGTGTTGGATATTGATAGTAGAAAAGCATATAAAACTAAACTACGAGATAGAGATAAAGAGTCACAACCACAACACAAGTATTTATAGTGGTTCGGCTACAAGGACACCTTCCTTGCCCTACTCCACTCCCCGAGTACCCCACTCGGGAGTTCCGTAAACACTACACAAGACTAACTCCTTTCACCGGCGGAGAAGCCTTCACAACGTCGCTTACACTTTATCCAGTACAAAGCTAAATACCGAGCTCTTCTATGAGGTAGATCCAAACCTTCGTCGCCTACACTTTATCCAATACAAGGCTAGATACCGGGTTCCATTACAAAAGAGGAACCACTACCCGATCAACACTTCTAGCACAACACAACTAAAGGAACCAACGTCCTTTTACACCTAACAACTCAACACATCTACACCACCCTTTGAGAAGAAGAAAGAACAAGATGCACTTCTATGATCTTGGAAAAGAAGAATCCTAGCAACTCATGTCACGAGCTTGCAAGTCTTCGAGAGGTCGTGATCTCGCCTTTTAGAAGGAACCTAGAGAATCACAAAGAAAGACAACATAAAAAGATCCTTAGATCTGAGGTTAGAGAGTTTAGAACATAGAGAGAAGATATGTCTAAAAGGGGTAAGGAATAAGAGAGAAATGGCTCACTATTTATAGGCAAATGTGAGCATTGTTCACCCGGTTCCACCGGATCCCTTCCCACAGGGATCCGGCTAGTGTAAACCCAGGGATCCGGCCATCTGGTATCAACAGTTTGGATTTTGGGTTACAATTCCGGGTTTTGGGTTATGGCTTATGATCCATGGTTCATGTGATGTCAAGCATGATGTCAAGGACATCTTGGGTTATGGGTTATGGACTTTGGGTCGTGGATCATGGGTTTTACCCATTTTGGTGCCATGCATGATGTCATGCAATGGGTCATGGGTTATGGGTTATGGACTTAGTTTTGGGTCATGGATAGTCCAAGTCTTTCCTAGTTTATTTTCACAAGTAACATGTATTTTATAAAATGTAAGTAACTAAGTTACTTAAGTGTTTTTATAAAATGGTTTTGGTTTTATGTAAACTTGTTAACTAAATATGTTGAAGGTTTATTTTTTTAATGAAATGAGTTAGTAAAGTTTTGGCTTAAAGCGTTACGTATTTTATATATCTCGTTAAAATGATTTTACATTTGTTATCGACAAAACATTAGAAGATCGTAAAATATAAATAAATGTTTTTAAGGTTTATTTGTATTAACAGTATGTTTTTCATAATTCGTGTAACATCTTGGGGTAGGCTTTAAGAACGATTTTCTCAGCTTTTGTACAGGTTTTACAACCCTCAAATCACATGTTTCATTGAAGATAAGTTATCCTTTTAATAATTCAATATGTCTATGTGGTGTTTGATGATTACTTGTCTCTCCTTTCTTCACTTTAACATGCTAGCTTAAGTTAATTAGTGTTTGCTTAGATATAATGAAACCTAGTTATTGAATATTGATTTGTCGTCTCTTGTTTAATTGATTGCCTCGCGTTAGGATAAGAAAACTGTCTAGTTTCTTATATGTGTTAGCTTGAACGTCTTATAAAACGCAACCATAGAGTGCACTATTGGTTTTTCTCGTTGTATTTATTGCGTGAATTGCGGCTTGTAGATCCTAGAAAACTTAATAGACTTTGAGTATTTTAGGGGAGACTAATGTTCATAGAGTTGGGGACTTCGGCACCTCCCCACGACCAATATTAAGGAATACAACGCTTCAATTAAAACAAGGACGTGACAATTCGATAAATCAGTAGGAGATAACCAAGGAGTAATGATATCTAAGTGAGCACGTTTTCCCTATCATACGAGTTACCACCAATTTACTTTTTCTCGTTATTAGTTTAATTTTATTTTAATATTAGTTTTGGTTTAGTTATCTATTAGCTAAACCGCCCACTCTTCAAACCCCAAGATTTTTACTTGCTTTTCAAAAAACATAAAAACACAAAAAGAATCATCCCTTACACCTTTATACCTATCTCAATATACATTTTGACCTAACGACACTATTCCCCTAAAGAACGATCAATCCCCGAAGTCTTACCTATACTACATTACAGTGATTAGGTACACTGCCAAGGAGGATTGTAAAACTTCATGTGAAAGTTCGCAATCTCCGCATCAGTAACTCTTGAAACCAATTTGGTCCTTCCCACTTAATAGTAGGGGTGAGCAAAAAACAACCAAAAAAACCGAAACCAAACGGAAAACCCAAAAAACCTACCGAAGCTAAAAACCGATGGTTCGATTTTTACTTTTTCAAAAACCGAAAAATACTGTTCGGTTTTGGTTTTCGTACAAAAACCGAACCGTAAAAACCGAACCGGACCGGTTTTATTATATAATAATATATAATTAACATAATATGAATAAATAACTAAATAAATCAAATTTATAAATTCATATTCATTTTGTGGGTGAATTTATAATATATTTATCTTAACGTTTTTGTTTGTATTCGTGTTTGTCGTGTCGTGTGTTGACTTGAGAATATACCAATAAATATATGACAATGATCATACTAGAATTATACGATAAATATTATTATGCTTAGATTGACAAAAAGTAAAGAAGAATAACTAATTTTCTATGTAATACAAGTTTGTTAGTATAAATTTGTCATGCCCAAATATAAACAGTTAAAAACCGAAAGACCGAAAAACCAAACCGAACCGATAATAAACCGAAAAACCAAACCGAACCGCCAAAAACCAAACGGTTTCGGTTTTGGGTTCTATAAAAACCGAACATGTGAGGTTCGGTTTCGGTTTCTGTTTTAACCTAAAACTGACCCAAACCGAACCGTGCATACCCCTGCTTAATAGTTTAAAAAGCATATCTCATGATCGAATTTGTTTCATATAATGATCTTGATTTTCAACTTCCAATATTTTACTACATATATACGAGCATGATCAATGATCATTATTAAATGCGTGATGAAGCTTGGACGCCGACGATTGCCTACATTCAACAATAAACTCTTAACAATTCTTTATCCCAGGCCTGCATACCCAACAAGGCAATCTCCCTGATAAGTTCACATAAGTGAATCAAAATTCTTTAATCTCCATTCTCCTCCCTAGTATCCACATCTAGCGCCTTCCAATTATTTAACTCATTTCTTCATAGCAATTTTTTAGAATTTCGTACAGAATTAGAACGAATTTCCTCATAGGGGGATGAGTAGATTAATCCCCCTAACTTGATGAAAAAGCCTTTACAATTAATACTGTTACACTTGTCCATTAAGGCGGTTGCATACTCACTTGTAGATGGGTGATCTAGTAGCATCAGCAACCGCTCCAGAGGAGCTGGATCAATCCCTAAAACTTCTGTTACTGATCCAAGATTTACTTGTTGATATGAAAGATTATCATCTGCCATTGTGGCATTCCAATCGGTGTTTCCTGTTAAAAATCGAACTTCAAACTCAGATCCCGAAAATTATGGTATATGAGTTGATATTAGTGATTCATCTACTAATTGTTGAAATCTAATGGGGCAAACATTGCATAGAACTAAACTAGCACTCTGAATAAGTCCGTTACCAAAATATGCATTTTATTCATTTGATGATATGCTTTAACAATTCAGAAGAACATTCTGAATCCACAAAACTACTGATGTGTAGATTTTATAAACATTTAGAAGATCCCATCCTTTTAGATAATTCAGATTACGAAAACCATGTTGGTGAAATTAGTGTCATCCGCTATTTTAGATGATTGTGATTTTAGTGTCATCGGCTATAGAGATGAACAAAACCGGTTAACCGGTTCGGTTTGGATCCGGGTCAAAACCGGACCGGTTTGGGTCAACCCAAAAAAAACCGGTCGGGCCGGTTAACCGGTTCGGTTCCGAACCGGCTTCGAGGGTGGAAAACCCAAACCGACCCCAACCGGTTGGTTGGCGGTTTGGACCGGTTGATATGAGCCCTCAACGTCGAGTTGAAATCGGAAGACAATAAATCCAAGCAATGCTTACATTGAGCCTTTTTCTTTCCATCCGACAATAGGACGTAGTTGTCGTGATCCCAAACATCTTTTACACGATTGTGGGCTAAAACTTTGACAATCGTAGGTTCACTTGATGAACCAGCTTCAGTGTTGTTAGTGGTGGGGGTGGTGTTTGAAGAACCGGCCATTAGTGATTCGGTTTTGATTTTTTAGAGTGTATTTTGGTAATTGAAATGTTGTAAATAAAACACAACCCAACATATCTATTTATACTAAACCACAAATGGCAATATGGTAATTTTGAACAAATAATAAAAAAATCCGCCCCCCCCCCCCCCCAGCTCCTTCCCGCTCTCCCGCCCTCAAATTTGAATTCAAAATTTGAAATTAAAAAATTTTACAAAAAAAAAAGCAAAAACCGGTCTAAAAACCGGTCCCTATCTGAATAATAAAAACCGGTTACTAACCGGCGGTTCTCAAAAAAACCGGACCGGTTTGGGTCAAACCCGGTTTTGACCGGTTTGGTTTTTCGGTTTGTTTTCGGTTACGGTTCGGTTAACCGGTTTTTTTGTTCATCTCTAATCTACTATATGGTATAACCATTATAACTATCCACAAGAAGATACGTATGGTACGGTTTTGCTTGAAATCCATGCCATGACCACGTTCTTATTTTTAATTTAATACGCTGACAACTTAATCCTAGCAGGGTACCCGCGCAATGCGGCGGCGGGTACCGTGTGACTAAATTTGTGGCGAGTAAATATTTTTCATTTATATGTTTTTTTCTTCTAACTGTAACATTAGTAATCAACGTTTTTTGTTGTTCAAAAGGACTACATAATTTATATAAAGTTAAGCTTTATGGATAGGGGTGTTCAAAAAATATGTGAAACAGAAAAATCGAGCCGACCTGCTCAATCTGAAACCACAAAAAACGATCATTAATAAACCGAAACCAAGCTTATGGTTTTTAACATTCAGACACCCTTATAGAAACCCGAGCCTAAATCAACAACCACGAACCTAAGGGATAAAAAGAGTTAAGAAAAGTTTGTAATCGTAGTTACTTATTGTAATATTTTATTAAATAACTTAAGAGATAGAAACAATTAATATTAATTCATTGACGTTTTCTTCTACACTTTTAAAGAAATGATTACAATTTTAATATTAGCTTAACATTATTGTACAAATAGCATGTATAATTGTAATCGCAAATTTAAAAACTTTTTTTATTCATGCATTATAAAAGAGTAAGATAGCCGAGTACATGTGCCTAGTGACAATCGTTTATGGTATTTATAATTTTCTGCTTGCGATGATATTTGTTAGCGGCCGCTTTATCTTGAATCCTAGTGTAATATTTGCGTGTGGGAGTTTTTTTTCTCTTATTTACAATTTTAGAGGGAAGATTGATCGAGATAAATAATCTTGAAACATGATAGATAAAATATCTTTGTGTGTAGTTAGATACAAATAGCCTAGCGGCAACCGGTATCTAGTTTTTTTAAAAAGATTTGGAAATAATTTTCTTTGAACAAATTGTATTTGTTAACCTTAAGGACTCCTTTTCAAATAACCATTTCTCTAAAGGCATACTTGCATAGCAACAGGATGTATAGTTATTTCAATTTTTATCATTAATATACACGAATGTTACAAGTTAATAGCCGTTCAATGTTCAATTTTTTAGCAAATTAATAAAATGGTGGTTACAAGTTTAATGGGTTACTTTTATTTATGAGTATAATGCAAGCTATTCATTTAAAACATCATCAAAAACAAAATATTGAACGTATATTTGAAGATGGATATTTGAAAAGAAAATTCAATCTTTAAAATTCATGAACGTATGGTTTCGATTCACGCTTGTCTACAAACGTGGTACAGTTACATCGAACAAACACAAATAATTTAGCCCGAAATTAACAAAAAAATTTATCATCAAATTGAGCCCAAAAGTAAACTTAACCCAAAAGATACAAGGCTTATTACCAAACTTGGCCCACAACCTCAAACTCTAACCTAAGGAGATATAAGGCTTATTACCCTAATATCACTCAACACAAAAACCACGCCTACACACAAATGCAGTCAACATTCAAAATCACCTCATCCTTTTTCTTGTTATCTTTCGTTACAAACGAAAACACAAGCCAAAAGCACCCTTTTTTATACCGAAGCTAAACCAAGAAAAAATCATAGCTCATTTGAATCTGTTGTTGTTGATGGTTTTGGATTAAAGAACCATGAAATCGGATTTCGTCTTTGTTGTATTTCGAACCCCAGGTAGGTGCTAAAGGGTTGTTAGGGTGTAAAGGGTCTGGAGGCTTGAAGATCCTGAACCACAAAGCAACAGCGAAACTTTATACGATCTTAATAGATCCTGAACCAGAAAACACCACCAACCCTCAAAACTAAACACACCAAACCAGTTAGATCCCGAAACATCCGGTTAGATCTCGTCAAAGATAGAACACATAAAGACTCAAAACACACCAACGCCACAAAAATTGCATCGATACCATAAAATATCAACTAAACCACCAAACTCAAACACCACCTTGTTTTTAGCAAGAACCGGTGGTGTTGGGGGCGAAAGTAGTTGATGGTGGTGGCGATGTTAGTAGTGGCAGCAGAACCTAGTGCTCGTGAGTAGTGACGTCCGAATCAACTGGTGTTTGAGTTTTTGAAATATAGAGAGTAAATAATAGGATAGAGGGGATGGTGAGTTTGTGTGTTTTTTGTTTCTTTAGAGAAAAGAGGATTGTGGTAGGTTTCTGTATGTGATATGTTTTTATATCTAGGAGGTTTGGGCGGTTAAATCTTAAACGGGCTGTTACAAGTGGGCGCTATTAATATAAAATGGTTGTTACAAGTTTTTGAAATCGTGATATTAAAGTCTTTTATTGACATTTACATGGCTTTTATATAACATCATAAAGTCTATTTTTCTACAGCCATAAAGTCATGTTTTTGGTCATAAAGCATTTTTTTTTAGTACAGGATTTTAACGCATTGACCATTTGTTATTTCACGTATTGCTATTGACTAAATGAGTAAATGGATTGTTATTTATAGTAGGGTACTCGCGCGTTGCTGAGACTGCAACGCGCGGGTACCCTGAAATTAAATTTTCCGGTGAATAATGTATTTTAATTTATTATGTTTTTTTTGACAATAAATTTACGAATATCAAGAATTTTGTTTAGCCCGTGCCCGTTCGGGCTCGAGCCCGTTTGGCCTGCACAGGTTCGGGCTCAAGCTCATTTGGCCCGTTGCCCGTTCGGGCTTGAATATTTGTATAATGTGCTTTATTATTTGTATTAGTAACATTTAATGTATGAATTGTGTTTAATTTGGTTGTACAATATGCTTTATAATTTGTATTTCCTATGTAAGAGGTGTTTTAATAGCTGTATTAATTGTATTTATTGACCAGTTAATTAATTGACTACATTAAAAAGCATTAATGTGGTTTTTTTTTTTTTTTTTTTTTTTTAATATGTGCATTAAAGTGGTGTACATTATGCTTCTTATTTTGTAAGTCTGAAAATTATATGTATTAAAGTGGTGTACATTATGCTTCTTTTCTTGTAAGTCTTAAAAGATTACAAGCATTGAAAGCTATGCTTGTAACAACCTAGACTTTTTAAAGACACTTAAATTTCTAGGCTTTTAATTATATGTGTATGCATCTTTCCTATTAAAGAAATGTTTTTGGTCTTAAACATTTTAAGACTTCTAAATATAGATGTCCTAAATACATTATAAGGTAGTATAGATACGCTGACAACTTAATCCTAGAAACTTTTATAATTAAGCCCCTTTACACTACAAGAAAAATTCCCTTTAGCGACTTTTTAGCGACATATGTAGCGACGAATGTTGTGCCTGCCACATTGTTAGCGACTAATCTTGTATTTGTGATCATACACAGAGGCGAAACTTCTTATTATCAAGCTTTCAATCATGCTTAATTGTAATTCATGAACTTAACCATTCATGATTAATCAACCTCTAGGAAACATATGCTCTGTAAAAATACGATATGTTACGAACTTACGATGCATGGTAACTTACTAGTCGCATGCAATCTCAAGGCCAAATTCAAAGCCCCCTATTCAGGGGCGGATCTATTTGAGGGGCGGGGGGGCCAGGGCTCCCCCTGGTTTTTCGCTTCGTAGTGTTAATTTATCCGTATTTCGTCCGAAAAAAATTATATTTACTAAGTCGGCCCCCCCCCCCCCCCCCCGAATTAGAAGACCCTAATATAATGATAGGACAAAAAAGTTTCCTGCCCCCCCTACTAAAAACTTCAAGATCCGCCACTGCCCCTATTCCTTCACTCGCTATAGGGTTTCCAGTGTTTTGGTGCATTGTAAATGAAACGTAGGGCTTTGATATTTATGAAAGACTTGTGCATAGAATATAGGGAAGATCCCAAACTACTTGGCGACTAAAACTCAAATTATCCACAACACGTACAATACCAATCACATACAAACCAATCAATCTTTGTATCAAATGAGGTGAGATCTATGGCAATCATATGTTATCTAAAGAACAAAGCAGAAGATCCTAGCCATACAACATCCTTTCATCCAACGGTGGAGATGAAAGCAGAAAATAACAAACAAGGGCAAAAACGTAATTCTTGCTCATTTAAATATAAAAACCCATTTTCCACATTTTTTTTAAAACAACATATTTTGCAAACGGTAAATCTTCAAACTACGAAAAATACACCATTGCGACGAGAATTAAATTATCTTTCTATAGATATGCACTTTTGTATAATTTCGACGATTTTTTTTTTCAAAATTTTCGTCCAGAAAAATCACACGTGATTTTTCAAAATCACGTGTGATTTACTCATTTATAAAAGAAAAGAGTAAATCACACATGATTTACATTTTTTCGTAACAAAATAAAACAACATAATCCCACGTGATTTCACGAATTTGTTTTATAAAAGAAATGAATAAGCTTATTTGATATTAAAGATCACATGTGATTTATTACTTTAAAGATACATGTGACTTGTGAAATCATATGTGATTTTTTCTTTTCTTTTTTTGTAACCCGAGTTTCCGAAATCACATCTGATTTTTTAATGTGATTTATAAAATCACACGTGATTCGTTTTTTGTTGTGATGTAAATCACATGTGATTCGTGTGTAAATCACATGTGATTCACCATAAAACATATGATTCGTGTGTAAATCACATATGATTCACCATAAAACATATGATTCGTGTGTAAATCACATGTGATTCACCATAAAACATATGATTCGTGTGTAAACCATATCTGATTTATTAATCTTTAAGTATGCAAACAATGGCAGCCTTGATTATCATCTAGAACAGGCTGGCTATTACACACAAAATACAACAAAACCAATACCTAGTGTAAAACATCATTTCACGAATCATTTCTATATAAATCTCAAATAAGTTCAAAAAACAAGTTCAACACCCAAACCCATCCAAACAAGTTCAAAAAACAAACTTATAGTTATTTCCACTGCAATTCAAACAAACAATATGAATCCAAATGGACAAACTTACAAGTTACAAGCAGTAACATAAAAAAAGGACTACGAAGCAGCACTTGCATCAAACAAGGACACCTACGCACCTTACTCAAAATCGATCCAAATGACGTCGCTCCACCTCCTGCAACTGACAGCTGGACATCAGTATTCGTGGTTTCTCCGGCGAATCACCGTCACCGATATTCTGTTAAAGCTAAAAAAAAAAATCATCTTCCTATTAACCGTTTCAATCATCAACGGAATTCTGTTATGGTTTGGTATCCTCACTCTCATCAATGCTCCGGTAACGGCGACTTTTCTCAATCCGATTCATTCTTTCCGGCACCGGAGTTTCCGATTCCGTCATCTCCTGATCTCACAACGCCACTAACGCCGGCGCAATCTCCACCGTCAAGTAAGAATCTAGCTCCGCCACCGCCAGCAATGAGAAGCAAATTATTTAGTAAAGATTTATTGAGTTTGAAAAGATTAGATCTAATGAATGTTTGGTGAGAGAGAAAGAGTGTGTGAATAAGAGTGGGTGATAGTTGTAAATGAAAAGGCACAACTACCCCTACAGCTAAATGAGTTAGACAAATGAAAATAAATGTAACCGTCAGATCAAAATTAGATCAAGGGCTGAGATGCAACAGTTTGTTCTTTAAATATTTTTGGTTCTGTATTGAACTTTCGTCTGTATCAAATAAAAAACTCACTTTGACCCTCTATTTTAAAAAAAATAATATTTTTTAAACCGTTAATAATTAAACAAAAAAAAATTATATAATCGTGATGAGCATTTAATTATATATCCATAAATGGACACTTTGATATATTTTCGACAAACCTTTTTTTTTTTGTTTTGTTTTTCACCTTTTTTTGGTTTTATTTTTCTTAGTTTTCTCGTTATTGAAATTTGCTTGATAAATCACATATGATTCAACACTACTTTTATATTCGAGTATTAAAACATTAGTAAAATGAATATAACTATTTCTACAAAATTCTAGATGTTTCAACCTTTTTTTACTGGAAATTAGAGATTCATAAATTTCTACCTATATATAATAGATTATATTTCGATTATAGATTAGAAGTTAATTAATCAAAGTTAAACAAAACAAATAAAATCACAAGCGATTTAAACACATATGATCTATATCACATGTGATTCTTACCACATGTAATCTTTATTACAATTGATTATGGAAGTTTCCTAAATAAACTGTTATAATCTAGAAGTTGATATACAATGTGTGTTATATGCTTGGAAAGTCATGAATATATGTGTTTTGCATTGTCAAAAAGTGGGAAAACTTTTTAGTTTAGACAAAGTTGCTTAGTGTTCGAAATTTTAAATTAATATATCACGTGATTTAACATTAGTATATCACACGCATACTTATGTCTATTTTAACAAAGTTGTTTAGTGTTCGAATTTTTAAATTAATATAAATCACGTGTGATATATTATATGCAAAATGATACGACGTCGCTCTATGAACAGTAGCTCCCCGCTTTTTTTTTGGGCTCCTTAGGCCTGATGACTTTAGTCCACTTTGCTTCCAGTTTTGTCCAGTCCAACCACTGAGTATATCATGAAGATGAAGAGAATAACCTAGAACATGGTAGCGTCATCTTGATCGTCCCCCACACCGTTGCGTCATCTTGCTCCCGGTTTTTCAAATCAACCAATAAACCATGAAATCCTTGGACTTCAGAAGCTCGGATCAACAAGGTTGCAACAATAAATCCGAAATCTTAAGTGAGTTTGTTGACGTATGTGTCCGAACGGCCTGTCTCGACCGGCCGTCCGGACGACATCGAGCCGTCCGGACATACCGGAAGGCACACGACTCATCCGGCCAATATCACTGTGAGTAATAGGACAGGTGGCGTTTACCTTTTGACAGATGGCAGCTGCAGACACCGCCGCCACCGCCCCAGGATTTACGGGATTATGTCGGGGACATGTCTCCTGGAAATCCGGCGCCGCCATTCCAGGTATCGAGGCCGAGTACTATAAATACTCGACTCATTTACTGCTCTCAACTAACACTTTTACCTGCATTAATTCCTCACTACAGTTGATAGCCCTTTCGGAATATAAGATACTTACTCTCACACCGGAGGTGGGTCCTGGGATAACACCCGGGGCGAGCCTAACGTGTGCTGTTGTGTGCAGATACCCGGAAGACCCCAGATAGTCGAGGGGATCAGCACCCAAGCCTACCGGCAGAACCCTAGCTGAGTTCAACCGGCAGGCCCTCTTTATTTGTCTGAAGTGATTGCAAGAAATTGCTTCAACAAATTGGCGCCATCCGTGGGACCTTTCGCTCGATCTACCTGTGATTTAGAATGACAGGTCCTCCACCAACGTTTGAAACATTCGAAACGACAAATACAACACCCTTCACCCCTGTCCGGAATACTAGTGAGCCCGGAGGATCCGGAAGAAACCAAGAGCCCCCAGATGCCCAAGCACTAATTGCAAGCCATCTTTCGGCGTTGAAAGAACTGTTCAAACAACCGGGAAATCGCAACCTGATAAGCCCCAGAATGCTGAGGCTCGACGGTGAGTCTGAAAATTCAGAGGAAGAAGATGTCGGAGGGTCGCCCTTCGGGAAAGGAAAAAAGGCGGATGATAATTCGAGCTACGGAAAAGGAAAAAAGGCAGATGACGATTTGAGTAAACCATTCAAGGAAATGATCAAGTGCCCGTTCACAAAAAGAATCATAGAATTCCGTCTCCCAAACACAAGATCCCAACAAACTTGAAACTATACCAAGGGACCACTGATCCGGACGACCACATCAATCGTTTCACTGGAGCAGGAAATCATGAAGAGTGGCCCATGCCAGTGTGGTGTCGAATGTTCCAACAGACGCTGGACAGAAAAGCCAGAGGATGGTTTGACAAACTCCCGACGGGGAGCATTGACAGCTGGGATGAACTTCAGAAGAGGTTTTTGAACAGATTCAGTATGTTAAGGATAAGCACCAAGGACCTAACAGAGATCAATAAAATCCACCGAAAGGCGAACGAAAGCCTTCCGGACTTTAAGGAAAGATGGATTTGCGAGGCCAACAACTTCCCGGACGCCCCGGAAATTATGCAAATCGGGTCGTTTTTGAATGGCCATCACTGCCCAGAACTGGTCAAAAAATTCTCAGACAAGATTCCTAAGACCGTTGATGAGATGTTGGAAAGGGTCGATGATTTTGTTCGGTCCGAGGAGGCTTTCCGGACGACAGAATTGCCGAAAGGAGAGAGAACGGAGTCTCGGCCTAACCCTTACCAAAGCAAGGGCGACTACCAGTCAAAACCCCCTACTGGAGATTACCGTCGGAGCAGCCCTAAGGTCGGGTATAAAGGACGAAGGAACGATTACTATGCACCTTACATCGCCCCAAGGTACGGAAACGCTGGGAGGTTCGACCCTCGCCGAAATGATGTCCGCCGAAATGATACAAGGCCAATCAACTTGGACACCCTCACCAAAACACCGAAGGAAATATTGGCGACAGAGCACCAGCTGAGATTACCGCAGCCCCCTCCTACGAAGGGAAAGCCACAGAAGGATTGTGAGGACAGATACTGTGACTACCATGGGGAGAAAGGACATTTCACGGACGATTGCTGGGTACTCAAGGAGGAGTTAAAAACCGCATTGAATACAGGGAAGCTGGATCATTTGGTAAAAGACCTCAGGAGGGGAAAGAAAACTAATCAAGGAGGTAACCACCAAGGGAATAGAGGGAAAGTAATCAACATGATTCGAAGCCTTACAACCTCCCGGAAAGCGGAAGAAGTGGGAAAGGAAAAATGGATGGACGCTCCAATAAGTTTTCCGTCCCTTCCTTTGGAAAGGATGTCGGACGAACCTCTGATAATCAAAGTTGAAACCGAAGGAAGAGAAATCCGCGAGATCTATGTTGACCCTGGTGCGTCAATGGAAGTAATGTATGGGCATCAATTCGAGCGCCTGGATCATGCGGTTAAAGCACGGTTGAAGAAGGTTGACACAACCTTGACAGGATTCGCGGGAAAATCCGTTAGGCCAAGGGGGTGATTGACTTAGAGATCCGCTTCGGAAATCGGGATCTGTCCCGAAAGATCAGTTTGGAATTCGCCGTGATCGACTCACCTTCCCCCTACAATGCCATACTGGGACGCACCGGTTTGAGGAAGTTGCGGGCCGTACCCTCAACCATTCATTCAATGGTTAAGTTTCCAACACCGGGCGGCATAGCGACATTGGTCACTCAGCCAAAGACGCGAGGGCATCACAGTGCGAGGAAGGAGCCCATCGCAGGAACAAAAGAAGCCAAGGAGAGAAATCATCCGTTGGAAGGAAAAAGATGGGACAAGCCGTATGAACAAAAGAAAGAACCTAGGATAGGAAGAAAGGACGGGAGAAAGCTGAATCGGTATGATGACCAAGGAAGCCCCCACATACCAGCCAAAATACAAGTAATGGCTCAGGTAATCGTCAATACGAAATAACCACTGAAATATCTTGCTATTTTATTCTATTACTGTAACAATGTGCGAACTAACGGAAGGAATGCAAATACCTTCGTAACTTAAGACAGGTAATTTTACATATCGGGAAAGCGAGGCCTATGGGAAAGCGGTCCGACAGAAGTATCGGAGCCTTGCCAAATGAGAAAACACAAGCCGAGCAGGGATAGGCAGGAGGACGCCACAAGCATGACGAGCAATTGATTGTAAAAAGCGTCCGTGTAAATAGGGCCTAACATATCTTATGTAATACCCGAAAGGGTTTGATATTAATGATTTAATGAAACATAGCTACCCTACCGTGGAAGGGAGCAATTTTCTCTCAATATATCTTTGAAATGTTTGTGATATCCCAGAAAAGGCTCGATATTGACTATTTTTAATGACAAATGCAGTTACCCCACCATTGGAGGGAGGCAATGTCCCTGCGGAACATCACTCGAATATTTATGTGAGGTCCCACATGTGTAGCGATTACAAAACAGCTCGAACATAAGTTTAGGGTGACTCGTCCGGATGACTCGCGACATCCGGGCGTAGTCAGTGTTCGAGTTTCGAGTTGGGAACACAAGTTCAAAGTGACTCGTTCGGGTGACTCGCGACATCCGGGCGTAGTCAGTGTTCAAAGTTGATTTTCTGGACATAATTAGAAAATGGCCCCCCCCGAGAGGTTCACGCCCTCCGGGGAGTGTGTGGTCAATGTCCAAAGATGGTTGATACCCAGAAAGGGGTTGCCATAATCCTGGCGGAAAGGCTGAACCACCTGTAATATCTCGAACATAAGTAGAAAGTGATCCCTCCGAGAGGTTCGTGCCCTCCGGAGATTAGTGATCAATGTTCATTGTTTTCTGGACATAATTAGAAAGTGGCCCCCCCGAGGTTCGCGCCCTCCGGGGAGTTTGTGGTCAATGTCCAAAGATGGTTGATACCCAAAAAAGGAAGGGGTTGCCATAATCCTGGCGGAAAGGCTGAGTCATTTGTCACATTTTAAACATAAGTGAAAAACGATCCCTCCGGGAGGCTGGCCCCCTCCGGAGACTTTTGTGGTCAATGTCCATAAGGGTACCATACAACCATACAAAATGTATAAACTTACACTAACGGAGCTATACAAACAGTAAAAATAATAACAAGCGAATATCACACGTTCGTGACCAAAAGAAGGTGACGCTGATACAAATGTACTTTCGGTACCATGCGAGTGACAGAGGTAATAACGAACAAGCGGTACAACTCATGACACCGATGAATACCGAAGAGCAACAACTGTTCGGCAGCATCCCATTCGAAGACCCAAATTGTCCCACTCCACTCCACACATGCAGTTCCACGTATAAGTAAAAAAAAAAAAAGGATTTTGAGTGAGGAAGGGAAAAAGGGGGAAGAAGGATAAGGCAAGCGTTAATAAATCACAAGTTAGTAGAATTCGGCAGGATCGTTCAAAGGTCCAACAGAGCATCCCATCATATCAACCGAAAGGCCAATTCCAATAAACCTAAATGAAAAAATCACTCCGAAAATAAGCAAAAACAATAGCGCGAAACATGAAACATGGAGCATGCGGAATACAGAACAGTCATAAATATATACAAATGAATAAATCACACGAATTACTTAAAATTATTACAGTCATCCGGGTATATAAAAAAAAAAAGGGAAATTGTTCTTGACTCGAAGGCCTTACAACACTAAGGTAAACCAAATCATTCGAAGACTTAGGGAGCTGACTCGTCCCCTCCAGCAGTTGAACTCTCGACGTTGGTAGCCCCGGAAGTTGATCCCTTGGCGGCATCGGCAGTCTGAACCCGGGGAGAAGAAGCCGGGTCGGGATCAGGGAAGATTTTCAGGATTTCATCAAGAGACTTGAGATAGGAGCCGCTGATCTTCTTGATATAAGGATACTCTGCGGTAAACAACCCATCAAATGCCGGGTCGAGTTTCTTCGCAGCATCCACATCCAGGTCTTCCGTCTTGGCCAAAATGGCGGCCACTTCTTCCGGCTCGCGGCCCTGAACCACGCCCTCCATAAACCCGGACTGCGAGGACAAGCTGAAGGGCCCTGCTAAATGGTTCTTGTACTCATAGCTGCCCAACAAACGACGAACAACCTCCGGGAGGACCTCTTTAACAACCCTGAACCTTTCCCCTTCGGTGCGGCCCACCCGGGCAATTAGATCTTTCTTTTCTTCCCGAAGGCCCAAGTTGTCCTTCACCTCCTCACTCAGGTTAACCTTAGCTTTTTCCAAATCAGCTTCCAAGGCGCTGATTCGTTCCGCTGCGGCCAACCTCTCATCCTCCACCAGCTTCTCCAACTCTTTCACTTGCCCCATCAACTCCGACTCTCTCACCAGGCAAGCGGAATGCTCAATCTTCAGTTGTTTGAGCTCTCCCCCATTCTTTCCGGGGTTCCCACAATGCTGGTGGATTTGGTAAAGCTCGCTGTGATCCTGAAGAAGCTTCTCGAACCGAAGCAGCAAGTCCGACTGAGCAACGGACCCCATACCCAAAAATTTCCAGGCTCTCTGAACAGCCTCGGCATCCCCCAAACTTTCCAAAAATGACTCTTCTTTCGGAGTCGGTAAGTGCAACAACAATTCTCGGCAGACCTTCCAGTTATCCAAACGGTCATCCTTGCTCACCTTCCACGTCGGCACATGCAAAGAGGCCGACCCACTTTCACCGGCTTCTTTATCCTTCCCACGGTTAGGAGCAGCAGCGGAAGAACCCCCTACATTTTTGGAAAAAGAAGAAAAATAAATCAATAAGTCAAGTAACAATTGCGGAACAAATGCAAAGTTCGGGGGTCAACGTCTCATAAAATAAAAGAAAGAAGAGACTTGCCAGCACCAGTGGCCTCCGACGTGAAGCCCACGCCGATACCTCCTTGGGTATCCGGCTGTTTTCTTCCGGCCGAAGCATCGGGCCCCTCCGGCTGTTTTCTTCCGGCCGAGGCATCGGGCCCCTCCGGCTGTTTTCTTGCGCCCGACGCACTCTCGCTTTCATTTGGCCCTCGGAAAGTACTCCCGCCGGACGCATCACGATGAAGGCGGACTATGGTCCCCTGTGTTTGGGACTGAGATATGGGCCTGACGACATCCTGGTCCGGTTTCCTCTTTCTGGAGCCCGAGGCCTTTGGGTCAGACTTTTCGACTCTGGTCATTTCAACCGTCTGCTCAGGGATAGCAGCTTGAGGAGCGACGGCGGCATGCGTTCCATGGGATTGACTCTCTTGATGTTTATCCCCCTGGGTCACCGGCACATCCTTTCTAACTTTGGGCTTCTTCAAATATTGAGACATTATGATAGCTGCAAAAAACGAGTGCATATAATGGTCAGAGCATTGCACAGATACGAAGGCCGAAACACAACTAAAGTAACAAAAGGAGACAGACAAAGGCTGTAAGGGCGAAACCCCCCCCCCTCGATCCCCTAAAAGCCGCACGACTAGTTGGGATACACCCAATCGGACGAGAGCCCTATGACATATGGGAAACTCAAGCGACGCGAGGTCTATCGCATCCTAGGCCGTCCTATCGGCGTCCGGAGTAAGAGAACCGCAGGGTTTATATGCAAGCTACGATGATAAACCTCGAAAAAGGTTACATGGTGCCTGCCTTTTACTAGTTATACTTCTCTACGGCATTTCGCAATCCCTGATAATCCCATGCACAGCCCTTTCACCCCATCGAAAGGCACGCTTCTCTACGACAAACTTTGGAGGAATCATTGGACCCCCTGGAAAATTTTCACAAGTAAAAGTGGGCAAAACCGACGTGGTTTTGCCGGGGGAAAGAGGGATACAGCCAAACAACAAAGTAAAATTAAGGCAGGGATGGTTCGGAACGTACCTTCGAAAGACGAAAGACTCTTATAAAAATCACGGACAGATTTGCAAGAATCGTTCGGAAAATAATACCGGAAGGCGTCTCAGTTAAGAATATGGAGTTACGATAGTAGAAAACACACACCAGTGTCGCTATTTATAAGAAGAACTCAGGATGTGGAATGTCACATTTAGCGAGACGCTGACGTGGCTGCACCTCAGCCCTCAATCGCTATCGTGATCATTAACGATGACTACATGGAACAAATAAAGTAACAGAATTATATATAAAAAAAGAGGTCACCTGACACAGCAACACTGTAGATCAATGTACTAAGACTGCTAGAATTAACGGCAATCCTTCGAAAGGTCAAACTAACCAAGTTGTCAGCATATATACCATCGACACAATCACAGCGCTACGCATAGAAGGCAGGCCCCCAAGAATTGAAAGGCACCCTGACCATCGGTACGCATAATCATTCACCGAAGAAATAGAGACATATATAAGTACATTGTTATCAATACTTTACTAGCAATGCAATACGATGGTACATGTATGTATCGAAAGTAGCTAAAAATGAAGCAGCTGTAAGGCATTATCTCAGTCTATGGGTATATGTTCGACGAATGTGCCGAAAGGCACCAAGGGTATTACCTATATATCGCAGGTACCAAAAGGCCACAGATATATATAAGTATTACATTATCGGCCTCAACCAAAAATACGGGCGGACATGTTGACGTATGTGTCGAAGCCTTTCGACGGCCGTCCGACACATCGAGCCGTCCGGACATACCGGAAGGCACACACATCATCTCGGCAATACACTGTGAGTAATAGGACAGGTCGTTTACCTTTTGACAGATGGCAGCTGCAGACATCCGCTCCACCAGCCCAGGATTTACGGATATGTCGGGGACATGTCGTCCTGGAAATCCGGCGCCGCCATTCCAGTATCGAGGCGAGTACTATAAATATCGACTCATTACGCCTCAACTAACACTTTACCTGCATAATTCTCACTAAGTTGAAGCCCTTTCGGAATTAAGAACTTCTCACCGCACCGAGGATGGGTCCGGGATAAACCCGGGTGACAACTGTCTTGTGGCAGATACCGAAGACCCCAGATGTCGAGGATCACACCCAAGCCTACCGGCAGAACCTAGCTGAGTTCAACCGCAGGCCCTCTTTATTGTCTGAAGTGATTGCAAGAAATTGCTTCAACAATGACCTACATGAACAACCATAAAGTAACAAATTATAAATAAATAAAAAAAAGAAGAGGTGCACTCATAGGAGCACCAAGGCAACACTTGGTAGGATCAGTGTGACGTAAGACATGCTAGAATCTAACGGCATATCCTTCGGAAAGGGTCAAACGTGAACCCATAGTTTGTCAGCAATATCATACCATCGGCACAATCACAGCGCCTACGCATAGAAGGGCAAGGCCCTCCAGAGAAGTTGAAAAAGGCACCCTGACCCATCGGGTGTACGCAATAATCATTCACCGGAAGAAATAGAGACATATATAATGTACATTGTTACGTCAATACTTACTAGCAATGCAATACCGATGGTACATGTATGTATCGGAAAGCGCAGGCTAAAATATGAAGCAGCTGTAAGGCATTATCTCAGTCTTATGGGTGTATATGTTCGAACGGAATGTGCCGAAAGGCACCAAGGGTATTACCTATATATTGCAGGTACCAAAAGGCGCACAGATATTATATAAGTATTACGTTATCGGCCTTCAACCGATAATGCAATACTGGGGGGGGACATGTTGACGTATGTGTCCGAACGCCTGTCTCGACCGCCGTCCGGACGACATCGAGCCGTCCGGACATACCGAAGGCACACGACTCATCCGGCCAATATCACTGTGAGTAATAGGACAGGTGGCGTTTACCTTTTGACAGATGGCAGCTGCAGACACCGCCGCCACCGCCCCAGGATTTACGGGATTATGTCGGGGACATGTCTCCTGGAAATCCGGCGCCGCCATTCCAGGTATCGAGGCCGAGTACTATAAATACTCGACTCATTTACTACTCTCAACTAACACTTTTACCTGCATTAATTCCTCACTACAGTTGATAGCCCTTTCGGAATATAAGATACTTACTCTCACACCGGAGGTGGGTCCTGGGATAACACCCCGGGGGGAGCCTAACGTGTGCTGTTGTGTGCAGATACCCGAAAGACCCCAGATAGTCGAGGGATCAGCACCCAAGCCTACCGGCAGAACCCTAGCTGAGTTCAACCGGCAGGCCCTCTTTATTTGTCTGAAGTGATTGCAAGACAGTTCTTCAACAATGACCTACATGGAACAACCATAAAGTAACAGAATTATAAATAAATAAAAAAAAGAAGAGGTGCACTCATAGGAGCACCAAGGCAACACTTGGTAGGATCAGTGTGACGTAAGACATGCTAGAATCTAACGGCATATCCTTCGGAAAGGGTCAAACGTGAACCCATAGTTTGTCAGCAATGTCATACCATCGGCACAATCACAGCGTCTACGCATAGAAGGGCAAGGCCCTCCAGAGAAGTTGAAAAAGGCACCCTGACCCATCGGGTGTACGCAATAATCATTCACCGGAAGAAATAGAGACATATATAATGTACATTGTTACGTCAATACTTTACTAGCAATGCAATACCGATGGTACATGTATGTATCGGAAAGTGCAGGCTAAAATATGAAGCAGCTGTAAGGCATTATCTCAGTCTTATGGGTGTATATGTTCGAACGGAATGTGCCGAAAGGCACCAAGGGTATTACCTATATATTGCAGGTACCAAAAGGCGCACAGATATTATATAAGTATTACATCATCGGCCTTCAACCGATAATGCAATACTGGGGGGGACATGTTGACGTATGTGTCCGAACGGCCTGTCTCGACCGGCCGTCCGGACGACATCGAGCCGTCCGGACATACCGGAAGGCACACGACTCATCCGGCCAATATCACTGTGAGTAATAGGACAGGTGGCGTTTACCTTTTGACAGATGGCAGCTGCAGACAACCGCCGCCACCGCCCCAGGATTTACGGGATTATGTCGGGGACATGTCTCCTGGAAATCCGGCGCCGCCATTCCAGGTATCGAGGCCGAGTACTATAAATACTCGACTCATTTACTGCTCTCAACTAACACTTTTACCTGCATTAATTCCTCACTACAGTTGATAGCCCTTTCGGAATATAAGATACTTACTCTCACACCGGAGGTGGGTCCTGGGATAACACCCGGGGCGAGCCTAACGTGTGCTGTTGTGTGCAGATACCCGGAAGACCCCAGATAGTCGAGGGGATCAGCACCCAAGCCTACCGGCAGAACCCTAGCTGAGTTCAACCGGCAGGCCCTCTTTATTTGTCTGAAGTGATTGCAAGAAATTGCTTCAACAGAGTTCAAACTTTCAGCTTCCACTTAATTGTTGGGGAAGGTTTTAATTTATCGATGTTTGTAAAGATTTAATTTTTATGAGATCTTTTTTTAACAGTTAGGGTTTCAATTTTTGGGGCTCCTTTTGCTTTCAATATCTGGCCGGAAGATTAGTGGGAAAAATAGCGAGGTATGTATGCTTATTGATTAATTATTTAGATGGGTTTTTTATTTTGAGTTTGTAGGTAAACTTGGCATGTCTCACTGTTGTTGGTGGTTTTCTTGGTTTTCCTTTGGGTATACTCTTTCTATGTGCATCTGCTCTCTTTGCTTTGTGTGTTTAAGGTATGATGTTAGATAAATACGAGCTGGTACGAGCACGGCATCTGGCAGGCGTACGCGCGCCAACCGAGGTTCGTTGCGATTGGCTTATTTTTTGGATAATGTGTTTGATTGGTTTTACTGATTAGGTAAGTTATTGCAGTGAATTCGTACGAGGGACGTGCTAATCTTATTAGTTATGCAATTAAGATAGTAAATGGAGATTCATCACAATCAGAATCAGAAATTAGAGACGGTTCAATTTGTGGATTTGAATCTCTTCATCGTCTCCTTGAATCTTCTTTATCCCCACAACAATACAAGGTACTAATCAATTATTCATTTTTTTTTTTTTTTAATTTGTTAGAAAATATTAAGCTTTACTACCGAGTGGCTGCTGGGGTATGGCTGTTAGGTTATCAAATTCAGCTTATGGTTTATGCAAGTTCACAAAGTTCAAGTTGATAAGCTCATAAGCCCAAAAACTGAAATTATTAGGTTTTTAAAAGTTTAATAAGCTCATAAGCCGGACAAAGAAGCTTAAAATTACTTATTAACACGAGATACAAATCAGATGATTATACTGACCTTGAAAGTAAAATATCTGTTAGCAGCACCATGATTCTTTGAGAATGAATGCATTTGTGTTTTATTGATACTTATTTGAAACTAACAATGACAGTACACCTGGATAGTTTTGAACAAGTGCAATTCGTACGGGATCATTCACCCTTGGTATTAAACCGTTAAGAGTTCTTTAAAATGCTACTAATCAAGCATGGTTTGAGAAGTTGTTTTTTAGTGTAAGCTATCTAATGATATTTCTATTTGTTTGTTAATTTGCAGAAGCGTACGATGCACTTCACCCAACTGGAAACATCACAATCAAGTGGGAGCACTTGATTTGTTGTATGATTTCCTTTGGAATCAATATTTGGATACTTATGCGGATCGTATACATGAACTTATGGGTGTATCAAGAGAGTTGAGTCCAAAAGATGTACCATCTCTACAAAGAAGAGGAAGTAAGAACTATATAACTCAGGCAGACTACATTGAATTTGATAAAGTCAAGTAGCTGAAAATTTGTTACCCTTGCCAAAAATCTGTTATCTGCTTACTCAATGCTCAAAATTCGTGTGTCTAATGGATTCTGATGTCTTCGTTTCATTTCAGGCATGTAGGTATCTATTGTGGCCTGCCCTCTCGCCTCCCAAAACCTGAGTACGAAGTATCTAGGCTACAGTATTGGAATGCAGCATGTGTTGCCTTGCTTTGTAATGTATAGAGGTGCGTCGTTGCCTGATATAAACTAAAGCGAAATCATCTGTCTAAAAGTTGTAGTCTTTATGAAAACAATTAATAAACTTTATTAATGTGGTTCATTTGTTTAGGTTTGGAGCCATTGCCGAATATATTGCATAGGAAGTATGAGTTGTTACGTGAGTTGGATAAAAGTTTGCACGGTATGACTTTTGAGCTTATGTATATATCTAATGTGTAAGACTTGCGCATTTATCACCTTCCAACCAAATTAATTCTGTTTAGAAACCCGGTGAAATGGGTAGGCTTGGCTGATGAAATGGGCCAGAATTGGGTGTCTTTGGTGGTTCAAATGGGGGTTAACATGGGTCAACTTGGGGACTGAAATGAGTGTGGGATTGGGAGCTAAAATGAGGGCTAAGACGGGTCTGAAACTAATGAAATCAACTAGCAGTGTTTCTACTCTATTTTGGGCTAATTTATTTTGACAAATTGCAGTGTTTCTACTCTATTGCAGAGTCTGTTATGGCGTGCAACTAATGAAATCAACAAGAGACTAAAGAAAACTTAGATGTCTAAAATAATTGCAGGGTAAGTATATAACAGGTGCACAAGGTCTCACTGTATAGGTGAATAGAGTTCTAGAAATTCTTCCCATGTTTTTTTTTTCCCGTGCTAATATTTTTCTAAATAAGTTGCTACTGCAGGTTTAGTCGAACCGCCAATCTACCACTTTGCACTTGAACAAGATCGAACGAGAGCAGAATTTACTTACGGTTTTCACTTTTTTTTACAAAGATGGTAGCAGATACATAACCAAGGACGAGCTACAACAAGGTTGGAAAGATTTTGGTCTACACGATGTTCAATTGGAGATAATGTTTGTCTTCAATTGATTATTTTATTTTATTTTACAAATGCATTCTCCGACTGCTTGGAACACCGTTTACCAGTCGTTGGTTCTGTCAATGCAGGTTAGTCAACCATTTCTGTTGCAAGATGCACATGGAGAACTGATAAGTAGCTTTTTGGAGATTGTAGAAAGCAACAGCAGGTAAGAAACTCTAAGTACTAACGACAAATGCATTGTCCGACTGCTTGGAACAGCATTTACCAGTCGTTGGTTCTGTGAATGCAGGTTAGTCAACCATTTATGTTGCAAGATGGACATGGAGAATGAATTTCGGTATGATTGTGTAGTGTCAATGGCACTATGAACAGCTATGGCGCCGCAACTGCTCATTCGTGGTTTGCTATGGCAGTAAATTATTGTTTAATGTATATACAAAAAATTGGCGATGATGATGCATGTTTGCAGTTGCATAACTGAAACATGTTCCTTCTAGAAGTCGGTACCTTGGCCAGGCAACCTGTGGGTTGCAGCCACTGTAGTTTTCCGACTTCGGGTACATATGTGTAATCCGATCTGAGCCTATGGTTTACTTCATATGTTTTTTTTGTCTTTTGGATATTCATCATCTTCGCAGGGTCGGTTAGCTTCGCCGGTGCGTTTGCGATTTCTCTGTTGGTATGTCTTCATTTGCCTGATCATTTGTTATTCGGTGTGTACGAGACAAGCATGTGATAATTATTGAGTTTCAACAAGTTTTACAAAGTATTTGGTTCATTGAGTTTCAGCAACTGTTTGGCATTACACTAATTTTTGTTACTGTGGTTACTTCAATATAACATGATAGTATATAATAATTATGTTTGCATAGGATTATAATGAACTAGATATTTTGATGACTACCTGCTCATTTATGCAGGTATGCGTATTAAAGTCTTAGGTGGCAACGACTTTCATTCAGAATCAGGTATATATGGGGTAAATATGAATTTGACCCGTAGCAGATTCTATTTGAATTACATTTGAATTTGACCCGTTTGGAGCAGCTTCTATATATAATATGTTTTACAACTCTTATTTGCGACTACAGTCTATGACCAAGAAACAAGTTTTTATGTAAGAATTGTTCTATATAGTAATTTTTGAATTTCGACTTATGTTTAAAAATGGTAAACTAAAGAGTCTATTTTCTAAATATTTAATGTCCGCCTCTATTCGGGCTATTTCTTCAATTATGTTTTTGTATCTGACTTGACGATTTAAAGGTGCATTATTCATACTCTATTGTTTAATTCTGCAAAATTCTTTTGTAGTTGTTTCGGAAGACAGGCTTTCAATTTGTTGCGGGTCAAAAACCAGCGGCGTAATCCCAAATATTATGTTTCCGGTTTGTTTTGTTGTCGCTGCTTCATCTTCAGCCCCGGGTTTTGCTATACTCAGGTTACTTTTACATTAAGATTAGTTTTAATTTTTAAGTTTGGTTTACCGATTTATAGGTGCTCAATTAATTAAATACCATGTGTTGTGTGGATTTTCCAGTTGAATGAATTTTGGGTTGAGTGTAGCAGAAATTATAGCGGTTCGCATTAGTTTTATCTGAAGCATTGATTCCCCAACTCTTGATTCATTATTGTTAAAACTAATGCGAACCGCTATGATAGCTACGGAAACAAGGTTCGAAACCACGAAGAAGTATCATTTTTTTAAATTGGGATGCAGAGGAATATGGACTGGTCTCTATCACTCTCGCAAAAAAAAAAAAAAAAAAAAAAAAAAAAAAAAAAAACATGCATTTTATGCGGAATAGTAAAAACCTTACCCAAGTATTACACTGCTTTTCAGGTTGGATCGACAGAATGGGTAGAAAATAACAGAGAAATGCTATCATCAAAGGGGTTTCTGGACCAGGATTTCAAGCTGATGCAACTCCGCAACTGGACCAGTTAATCATTGAAGCTACAAAACAGGTAACTAACATGCAAAGCATAACCTCAGTAAGTGTTTTGTTCAAAAAATCGTATCAATTTTTTATGAATTTTGGTGTTTCTGATTTTAATTTGATTTATTTTTGGAGGTTAGATTCTTCGGTGCATGCTGAATTTACTAGACAACAGTCGTGCTGCAAATACGTTTCAAGTTCATGAGGATTACATTCGAGCCTGAATCAATGCAACTTTTAGCAACAAGGTATTAGAACATACATGCCCATTCTTCTTTCACATATAGGATGTTGTTAAGGACTAGAAATTGTTGAATCGTTTATTGATCCTTTTGACCTGGTGATGATAAACCAGGTTTCTAATCTGATTAAGAGTTATGATCAAGCTATGCAAAAGTAACTATCCTTATTGAACAATCTATGGTATAAAACAAAAACAATTTAAAGATAACAAAAAATTCTCAAAAAAATAGCAAAAAAATTCCGTAAAAAACTCGCGAGGCCGCAACGCGGCCGACCGGAGCCAGACTCGAATTTTTAAATTAATGATAAATCACGTGTGATATATTATGCGAACTTCATAACTAAGAAAACGTGGAAAAACGAAATCTTTTATTTCGTCGAAAGTACATGCAATTATGCAAAGATAATAAAATGCTTGTCGCAACATTATAACTTGTTTGTTTAACGATTAACGGTTAATGAGATATTTAATTTTTTTAATGGGTTTAATTGTATTTTTAATTAAAATATTTGTTCCTTAATATGTGAGTAATTTATTGATATGTAATTGAACTCTCTCTTTTTTCGTTTTGTTATTTTTGTTTAGATTTTCTTTCTCATACTAGCAAGTAGCAAGGGTGCTAAGCCCAGTACTAATCCCAGTTATGCACTTATGCAGTTATGCCCAGTACTCTTTGGATTGGATGAAGCCCAGTTAAGCCCACTGCCCAGTCCTAGACCAATTATATTTCAGTTCATATGTATCATTCTGAATGTTATTTGTGAGACATTACACTCTCCAATATGCAAATGCCCCTATTTTATATATCTGATCTGCAATATACCACCAAAGAATAGGTGAGTTTGAAGTTTTTTTTCTTAAAAGAAATGATAATCAGATGTGAAAAAAGTCATTTTGCCTCTGGTATGACGAAAACTAAACAAATTAAACACTAACATAATCTGTGAAGACGAAAAAACACAACCTAACTTTGAGTAATGGATTTAGCTATCAATCATCTATTATGAACAATGGCAACTGCTGCTTTCTTATTACACTTTCTAACATAACTTATGAATTTCAAATTTTACATAACTAAAAAGAATCACAACTCAACAAAACAGCACCCAAAAGGTCCCTAGAGATTGGGACCTGACAAAACAAACGCAGTTAACAAAACAAGAACGAACCCTAGTAATAAATTTGATTCAAGGAAGACCGAAGAGTCAAATACACAGCACGCCATCCGGCTTGTGTTGGGTGCACCGTGTCCCAAAAGAACATGGATTCGGGTTCATTACAAACCGTATACAATGGCTTTCCATTTTCATCAAGACTTCCACAGTTAGCAGTACTTGTTGTGGCCGTACAACATGGCTTCAATGGAGTATCAAACTTGAGGTTTCCTGTATACAACAAATTCACATAAATCCCAAGAAATTATAATAAAAAATCACCTCTTGATTTCAATAACTTCAAGTAAAAAGCTAAAATTTGGACTTAAAACACATGGATTTGACTTCCGTTTAAAAAGGTGCACCAAGCATGGTCATGAAAATTTTGCTCAAGCCTGTGGCTCGCGTGGATAAAAGACTAATTTGAGCCCATAGGTCGGACTTTGAACAAAAAAAAAAAGTTGGTTTTTATTTTACATTCTTCATGTTTAGATGTTTAATTACCTGTAATATCTCCTTTGTTCTTGAGCACTGTGTTGAAGGAGGTAAAAAGATCAAGCGGAAGAAAAGTAGATTTGCTGGTGTTATTGTTTAGTGTTGTCACAGCCAGCTGCAACAGCTGGTTGTGAAAACTGGCTAACGAATTTTGGGTTTGGTTGCATTGTTTGTACGAAGAAATGACTGTGAGTCGGGGGAGGCATCCTACAGGCTGTAAGGTGTTCACCAACACTCGTGGTATGCCCAAATCATGAATACGCTTCAAGTCTATGGTCATTTGGCTGACAACACTTGTAATGAATGCCGGTAAATTCTACAAAATCAACAAATTTAGAATTAGATACAAACTATTTTAAGATATGCGCCATGTGTTAAATAATTTGCATTGAGTCGGTGTATAATTATGATAAACAAACAAAAAAAACTATTCTAAGTTGCTAACCCTCCATGAAACAAAGATCAGTCATAGTTAATACAGTTGAAACTTTGATGAAACATGAATGTGTTTTTTTGTAACTTTAATGTTAACTGAATTCATAAGCAAGTTCCCAATAATGATCAAGTTTGATTGGTTTCAGTTATCCTCGTAAATCAAAACAACACTTGCCTAGCTAAAAACAAAAACATCACCAATAAAATTTTGCTAAAGTCAACAGTTTTTGAACCACATTTGTTACATAGAAAACTGACCCACATTAATGTTTTTTTAATATTAAAACAAATAGTATACAACTTGATGAACTATACACGCTACAAGAAATTTGTGTTAGTTGGATATTCTTTTAGTATTAAGAAATTTCAGTTTTACTAGCTATAATTTAGTCATGTTTGTATTCTTAGTCAGCACCCCGGGGCTTCATAATAGGTTTTCGCCAGTTGATGGTACTGGTTAGGCCAAGTTACCTATTAAATATTGAGCATATATGCATCAAGTCACTATCCTATCTGGCAGTAAATGAAGTATATTAGGCCAAGTTACCTGTTGCGAGCCACCAGCAGCTGTAAAAGCTGAATAGTCATTGCCAGAAACGGTAACCATAGCCAAAGATGACTCTAAATCCTGCTTTGTGTAGACCTTGTCTTTAATTAGACTTTGAAGATACCCAATTTGGGTTGTCAGGTTTGGTTGAAAATTGCCAGTGTCGAAGACCCCAGTTCCACCAAAAGCAAAGTTTATTCCAGCCCGCAACTTGTTTGGTGCATATTTTGTCACTCGATACGGTAATGGAGACTTAATGCCCATAAACCTGGCTGCAAATTACAGAGCATTTAAGTATAGGCGTATAATTTGAAATGTAACCATATGATGTTATTTAAATTGACCCATTACCATAAGTTCAAACTTAGTATCAGTTCAGAAGTTCTCATCAAATGAAGAATGTAATTTTACGATTTATGGCTAGTTTTAGATTGCTTATCTAAACATCCTAGCTATGCGTATTAATCTAAAAAAAGATAATCACCGCACTAGAAACAGCTTATATCATCCTAATGGTTCAAAATAAGCAGTCAAAACTAACTATAACATGCTTCGCCTTAGAATAAGCACATAAGCATAATCACTTTTCTTCATACGAACAGTTAATACTTTTTACCTTGCTTTAACAAGCGCAATCATGAGTTGTTTATATAGAAAATTGCAAACAGAATTTTACTTTGCATGCTTACAGCTCACTACACATGTATTAGTATAGTCACTAGTACCAGGCTTACTTAGAAAGTATTATATTCTATGTCAAATGGAACAACTTCAAAGGTCAAAAAGTTGATATGTGTTTTGCTCAAGTGCATTGTAGATGGTATCTATACATATTATAAGGGTTTTTCTTGGAAGATGAATAACGATGCTTTGCATAGAAGATGGAAGGCACTATGATAAACAAATTAAAAGTCAGATCTATTATAAAGGATGACAATTTAAGGCTGGCACAGGGGCATTGTGGCACTAAATTTTTGATACATAGTCACAAAAGCAAGCTTTTCTCTTTCTCTTTTTCTTTTTTATGGGTAACGGCATCACACAAAAGTAAAGTTACACTAATCCTCACAGCATTGTATAAATTTTTTATATGAATGAGCACAATCACACACAATGATAAAATTAAAATGTCTACTTTAAAACATCAATTTGTCTAGGTGCAATACACTTAGTGGTATGCTATAGTTGTGCTACTAATTGTTCAGTTCATTGATCCATTTGCCTTTTTAATGGTTTACGTACCATTTCGTGCATACTTTGTTGTCGAGTATTTGGGAGTAGAAAGAAAGCAAACATAATATGATTAAAAGCATGTGAAGAGACATAACCATACCTAACACTATATCCGCAAGTACATCAAATATTATATCACTTAAAAGGTAAGGAAAGAAAATGAACACATGTTAGTGACGGGCCAAAGTGTCCTTTGTCCACACAATATAAGTTGAAGGGGTCAAATGTAAATCATTAAAAGTGTACGCCTGATATATGTAATGATAAAAAAGTAAAAGCTAAAGGCCAAGACAACTTTATAAATGATCTTGATAGGTTTCAAGGAAATATGTGTCAATCATACTAATATAACATCACACAAGAACAACAACTAGAAGCTCATAAGTGTAAATTCTGCAATTAAATAAAGAGATAAAAGCAAAAGCAGAAACATAAAGTGGGGCAGAGAATGATATTAGTCCACTCACTCGACCACTATATAGATGTCTTCAATTATATTTACATAGCAGGGGGGAATCATATCAACACTCTTTAAAAAGATCAAAGTGATGTTTCTATTTATATGAGTAATATTTTTTTTCCAAAACATATGTCTTGATATATCATGTAGATATTCTGTATACTAGATCAAGAATTGTTAGATAATGATTCTTATATCCAGATGTTATAGAACCCAATGATTTATCAAGAAATTTGCATGCATGATTATCAATACTTTTTAAACAACGTCGATATGTGTCAATTTCCTATTAGAAATTTGAAAGTAAGGTTATGACTTTGACTATCCAGAAGCTAATATGATAAAAAGACAGTCTTAAATATCTTCTACAGAACAAAACGATACTGTCTTGTTTATTAAATGCTGTGTTTATGATTTACTCCCTCCGTCTCAAATTATTGTCTAAATTTCTTTCTTGGGATGTCTCAAAATAATTGTATATATATTTTTTTTAAGTAAAAATTAGAAAATATATTAAGGGAATATTCTTTTTGAGTGGTTGAGATTTATAGTGATCCTATTTTTATTAAACTTTTTGATTTCCCTCTCATGACAATAATTTTGAGACGGAGGGAGTACTACTTTAGCATATAGGATCATAGCCAAAGGCAGCACCGCATAACTTTTTGTTTGTGTCAAAATTGGGTAGTAACTAGTAAATGCATGCAAGATAGAAGCTATTGCTCATTTGTTCCTTGTAACCTTACTTATTATTTTGTGTACAATTTCATACAAGTCTTTTATGTAAGTTTAAAATTTCTTATAAATATAAATCCTTTTAAAATTTCTCCATAATCTTACATTTTTTTTTCTTCTTTTTTTTTCCCGAGACGCTAAAAAGTCTCATACGCCCTATACAAAAACACACATTCGCTAATTTAACTAAAACTAATGTAACATTATTTGTCTCTATGTCTATTCTTTTTAATGCGGTATACACTTCTTCGTGACTTAAACAAAATTTTAAAATTTGGAATTACAAAATAAGAGAAAATTTTAAACTTTTACAAAAGCATATGAAAATTGAAAAGTCCCCTGAATTTACTATAGATTGTTTTGGCATTCAATTTTAAATTAATTATCTTATTATTAAAAACCTTTAAGTATTCTAGCATAATAAATCCATGTCATTAATCTACCAATTACGAAATGTCGTTTTACAATCAAATTATCAAACCATCAATGTATAAAAAACTAATTATATAAACACAAAACATTTTTTTATATATATTATGAAAAGACACGTGGGAATTTTTTATATTTTGGCACTATGTATCAAGAAAGAAAGTGATAAGTGTGTTCATAAATAACCATAGGCCTCTATTACAGAAACCCTATTATGTGGGCCCGTCTACTTTTGGTGGAATGTACGATTCGATAAAACAGACAGTGCAATCGGCGGCGGCAGCAGGTCAAAAAGTCAACACCCCATAAGGGGGGGGTTAGGATAAGATGGGCCATAACCAAAACATACCAACATAATCGGTGAGAACACGTCCATCGGAATATCTCCCGGCAGGTTTTCCTGGAAAAGTATGACCATAAGGCTTTTTCCATGAACTCGCTAACGACTTGGGATTATTTCCGGTATCCGAATACGAATCTCCGAATACAAAAAGCTTTGTGGGTCGAAAGCCGTTGTTCGTTGCACATACTGTTTCACCTACGTATACACACATGCACACTTAGTCAGAGCCGTATATAAAGATGTGCTAGAAATAAAATTACACAACGGCTCAAGAAAGCAAGTGGTTCAAAATTTACAGTTATATTTATCGCCTAAAAATCTATATGAAAAAACATTTAAAGCTATAAAGTTCTATATTTTTCACCTCATTCAGTATTTATATGATTTTTCTGCAAGGCCTCCAAAAACTTGGGACATAGGACATGTTACATGAATTTTGGAGATTTATTAAGGTGGGAAATGTTACCTGCGACAATGAAGAGGAAGACAAGGCAGGTGATCTGAGAGAGTTCCATTTGATGTTTGAGAGAATGAAAATGAGATCCAAACAGAATCTGATTAGGTGTATTATATATTTATATATGCAGTGTGGGTTTGCTATAATTTCACTTAGTGTCCTTTAAGTTTTGAATAGTTGTATACTTGTATATTTTTTCCTTTGCTTGAAGGGAAAAGTCCATGTTGCTAAAAATATTTATAGTCGTATTTTGAACGACATTTTATATTTTTGTTCAATGAAAGAATGCTAAAAAAAAGTCTAATGGATACAGATACGGAGTACCAAACAATAAAAAATAAATACTCCCAAGAAAAAGCTTAACAAGACAACCAAAGACAACTTAAACATAAGAGTATCCGCAATGTATAAGAGTATCCGCAATGTATAAAGTTAATTAATAAAGACTTTTTTTGTGAAAACATTTTATAACACAATTAAATTTTTAAATATAAAATACAAAGTTATAAGCTTTTTAGAGCTGTAAACGAATCGGACGAACACAAACGAAGCCTTGTTTATATTCGTTCATTTAATTTTAACCGGACAAATAAACGAAGCCTTGTTCATATTCGTTTATTTAATTTTAACCGGACAAATAAACAGACACGAACGCTTAAAGGGGCGAATTTCTTGTTCATGTTCGTTTACTCAAAAAATGAGTCGTTCATCTTCATTATGTTTGTTTATTAAGACATTAAACAAACGCTAAATGAACATAAATGAAAATAGACAAACAAACAAAAACTTTATTAAATTATGCACAATATATTATTTTATAAGTGTTGTTTTGTTTAAACAAATCAATTTTAAAATTGTATATTAAAATATATGATATACGAACATAAATAAATAAATGAACATAAACGAACGTTAACGAACGCATAATCGGACGTTCACGAATATAAATGAATGGACGCGACTTTTATTCATGTTCGCTCATTTAATAAGCGAATGTAAAATATTGTTCGTGGTCGTTCATTTAATAAATAAACGAACTTTTTACCAAATGATTAATGAAATATTCACTAAACGTTCAGTTCGTTTACGGCACTAAAGGTTAATTTATATTTTATTTTTATCATATAATAAGATTGAAGTGAGTTAGTATAATAAAACTATTGGCCCAATGATTTAAGATCCTCAAGATATCGTTCAAAAAAAGCTATTGGTCCAATAAGAAAAAGTAATTAAAATACTTTTTTAGACTTTCTCCTACCTCCCATTAGAGATGTTCTAAGGCTGGATGCAGTAGTTCTAATCGATCGATCGATCGTTTCGATCGATCGATCGTTTCGATCGCTATCGATCGTCCTTGTTGCAGCTTCTTTTGGTGATCGATAGATTTGACTTATTTTGAGAATGATGATCGGTATCTCGATCGACTGATTTATTACATCTTTTGTTTTTGTTTCTTTGTATTTGAGAATGAGGAGCGTTGCAAAGTAAAAAAATAAAAATAAAAAATAAAATTGACATAACCGTTGGCTAACGATTTGATTCAAAAAAAAAAAAAAAAAAAAAAAAAAAAAAAAAAATCAGTTGGCCCATCAGTTCGTTTAAACTTCATAAAAACACTATAAATAAACACACTCATTTCACTATTTTTTCAAACATTCTCTGTATACACATTCTCTCAAATAACACACTCATTTCACTTTTTATTTCACACTTTCAAACCATGAATTCTTACGAGCTATTCATTGCCGATTCGTCTTCGGATGATGAAAATGAAGTTAGTAGCGAGTTTATGATGTTTGCGGAAGAGTGTTCGGATGCTTATAAAGCGTCACAACCTAAAGTCTCACGAAACCAAATTAGTAGGGATCGTTTGGGTGCTCATAACCGTTTAGTGGCTGGTTACTAAAGAAGAAGTGGTTAATGATTAAACATCCGGCTAAAAGGTTTGACAAAAAGCGCCTATCACATATAATGTACACATGCATCATATTACATAATATGATAATTCAGGACGAAGAGCGGGCGATATCTCCAACATTCTTTCCAGCGGAGCAGCACCGTTCTTATGATCCCATAAGAACACATGTGGAATCGTTGGAAATTACAGGGAGATAGTCAACAAAACAACCCATCTTAGCCTCAAAGCCGATTTGGTGGAAGACATTTGGCATCGTCATAATCAAAACTAGTTTAGTCGTTTTATTATCGTAATGTTTGAAAGTTATTTGAATTTTATTGTAATGTTTTAAATTTATTTTAATTATTATGTAACATTTTAATTATTAATGAAATTTAAGTTTGTTTTAAAAATGTTAAAAATGTTTAAAAAAAAATTTAAAAAAAAATGGATGAAGGTCGCCTTACTGGGGCACCCAATCGCCTGAAGGTCGCTGGAGAGAGAAAACTGATGTAGCAAAAAAATTTGGAGGGATTGACCCTCCTTACTTCATCCAGCCTAATAATCACACTTGACAAACAACCTAATTATTATTATAGCATACTCGTATAGTCGTATTTGTGTATGTTATTTTCCCTTTGTTTTAGCCCCCATGAAACGTTTGTGGAGGAATTATGGGGAATGAAATATGGGGGAAGAAATTAAGAAATTAAAAAGGAAAGAAAAAAGTTAATTAGATGGATGTGATTTATACAACATTAAATCAAGAAAGTTAAAATTATTTTTAGGGTTCTATTATAGGATAAGATGGGCCATATTTTTAGTGTTCTAGTTGATGATTAACTCTGGTGATAAGGTGTTATAGTCAAAGGTATAGTATGGCATGGCCTGTATGGGTTAGAATATGATTTATGGTTTGTATTTTTGTTTTTTTTCCCTTCCTCTCTTAATAGTTAATTAACTTGTTTAATTGAGAATGGATTTCTTGTTTTGTAATTTTGTTCTTTTGTACTCTAATAAAATTGTTGTCTAAGAAAAACTATGGTGATGATGTACAAAGAAATGTCTTTGTCAAACAGAGGTACAAAATAACTTTAATGAAAGCATATCTTCAAATATATTTTGAAATTTAAATGTGTGTTTTGTTGAAGTTTACAAGTAATAACGAATGAGAAAGTTTAGTGGAGTGCATTAGTGGAATTAAACAATTAGACATTACCTATATTTAAGCAATGAAGTATTCTGGTATTCTATCACCAAATTAGGTGGAAACAAAAAAAATAAAAAATAAAAAATGATATATACACGTAGCATTTTGATTCATATGCGTATATTTACTACGTTAATACTATTATGCCCTCACCTAAAGTTACACAATAATTTACCATTCTTTGTAGGACACAACAAAACCATTTTAAGTCTAAAGATACGCAACATACTTTCTCAAAAGTACCGAAATACGTAACATACTTTTAAAATTACCATTGTACGCAATTTACTTTCAAATTTGGTGCAATGTACGTAACATGACCTGGAACCAGCAGGTTACCAGGTTTCAAACTTTGAAAATTGACAGGAATGGTCCCTGTGGCTTGCGTTGACTTTCACCGGTCATCCCTTGATTTTTTTATCACTTAGAAAAGTTACAGTAATGGTCCTTATGGTCCCTGTGGCTTCCATTTTTGTCCGTTTTTCTTGCGTTTTTTACGTTTTCGTCCGTTATTCTTACGTTTTTTCGTTTTCATATGTTTTTGTCCGTTTTTGTACGTTTTTATCCGTTTTTGTCCATTTTTCTTACGTTTTTGTCCGTTTTTCTTACGTTTTTGTCCGTTTTTCTTAGTTTTTTTTCGTTTTTATCCGTTTTTGTCCGTTTTTCTTACGTTTTTTACGTTTTCGTCCGTTATTCTTACCTTTTTTTCCGTTTTTATATGTTTTTGTCCGTTTTTACTACGTTTTTGTCCGTTTTTGTCCGTTATTCTTACGTTTTTTCGTTTTCATTATGTTTTTGTCCGTTTTTTCTTACGTTTTTTCCGTTTTTTGTCCTTTTTTCTTACGTTTTTGTCCGTTTTTCCTACGTTTTTTATGTTTTCGTTCGTTTTTATACATCATCATCCTTTTTTAACGTTTTTGTCCGTTTTTCTTGCGTTTTTTACGTTTTCGTCCGTTATTCTTACGTTTTTTTCGTTTTCATATGTTTTTGTACGTTTTTATCCGTTTTTTGTCCATTTTTTTCTTACGTTTTTGTCCGTTTTTCTTACATTTTTGTCCATTTTTCTTGCGTTTTTTTCGTTTTTGTCTTCAGTTTTCATACGTTTTTTCGTTTTCGTCGTTATTCTTTTGTTTTTTTCCGTTTTCTTTTTTTTTGTCCAAATTTTTTATTTAGTCCGATATTTTTCGTCCGTTTTTTTTCTTTTTTGTCCGAATTTTTTTAAAAAATAAAAATAATAAAAAAATTTCAAAATTTTTGTCCGAAATTAAAAAAATAAAAATAAAAAAAATAAAAAAATTCAAAATTTTTGTCCGATTTTTTTTTGACCAAATTAAAAAAAAAATAAATAAATAAATAAATAAAAAATATATATATTTTTTTTTTTTTAATTCGGACTAAAAAGAAAAAAAAAAATCGGACAAAAAATTCGGAAAAAAATTTCGAATTTTTTTTTCAAATTTTTTAATTTTATTTATTTTTTTAATAAAATTTGGTCAAAAAAAACCGGACAAAAAATTCGTACAAAAACGTAAGGAAAATCAACAAAAACGTATAAAAACGGAAAAAAATGGACAAAAACGTAAGAAAAACGGATAAAAACGGACAAAACGGAAAAAAAACGTAAGAAAAACGGACAAAAACATATGAAAACAAAAAAAACGTAAGAATAACGGACGAAAACGTAAAAAATGTAGGAAAAACGGACAAAAACGTAAGAAAAAAGGACAAAAACGGAAAAAAACGTAAGAAAAACGGACAAAAACATATGAAAACGGAAAAAACGTAAGAATAACGGACAAAAACGTAAGAAAAACGGACAAAAACGTAGTAAAAACGGACAAAAACATATAAAAACGGAAAAAAGGTAAGAATAACGGACGAAAACGTAAAAAACGTAAGAAAAACGGACAAAAACATATAAAAACGGAAAAAAGGTAAGAATAACGGACGAAAACGTAAAAAACGTAAGAAAAACGGACAAAAACGCATAAAAACGGACAAAAACGAAAAAAACCTAAGAAAAACGGACAAAAACGTAAGAAAAACGGACAAAAACGTAAGAAAAACGGACAAAAACGTAAGAAAAATGGATAAAAACGGATAAAAACGTACAAAAACGGACAAAAACATATGAAAACGAAAAAACGTAAGAATAACGGACGAAAACGTAAAAAACGCAAGAAAAACGGACAAAAATGGAAGCCACAGGGACCATAAGGACCATTACTGTAACTTTTCTAAGTGATAAAAAAGTCAAGGGATGACCGGTGAAAGTCAACGCAAGCCACAGGGACCATTCCTGTCAATTTTCAAAGTTTGAAACCTGGTAACCTGCTGGTTCCAGGTCATGTTACGTACATTGCACCAAATTTGAAAGTAAATTGCGTACAATGGTAATTTTAAAAGTATGTTACGTATTTCGATACTTTTGAGAAAGTATGTTGCGTATCTTTAGAGTTGATCCTTCTTTGTAAAACACAACAAAACCATTTTATCTGTCTCCCTCCCTGTTTCTTTTCTTCCCATAATTTTTCTACAAGCGTTTCATTTAACCTTCTCAATTCCCGACGACCTTACTCCGGCGTGACGTAAATTCTAGTGATGCAGACGGCAATTCGCTGACGACGTCATTCACGAATCTCAAGTCACTGCTCAGTGTCACTATCACGTTTTTATTCTGTTAATAAATCTATTTGAGGTGGGATTAAGATTAATCCTAAATATTGGAGTTGCACTTGGTAGTTGGATTACTTGGATATTTGAATTGTGGAGTACATGAGATGCTCGTAAACTAATCTGCAACAAATAAGCTTTTTATTCCATCTCATCTACTTATCTTGGTTTTCCAAGATAACATCTTCATTTTTCACGAATTTTCATTGTAATCTTTTTAATAGTTGATCTTACTACCCTGTTTACTGTATCTAATTACTAACGATGAATAATATTTAGTGATGTTTGGTACCACTCAAACATATTACAATATTTAAAAAGTTCAGGATGTGAACTATTACTGTGTCACTAAGTAAGAAATTTTCATTGCGAAACTCAGAGTACATTGTTGAATAATCAGAATCTGTATTTAATTGTCAAAGGCTCTGAAAATGGTTTTCTGAAAAAGGTAATAAATATATCACATCTCTACCGGTGGTGGATTACGAAAACGATGATGGAAGCCTGGAAGTGATCTGCAGTTATTGAAGTGAACAAGGATTTACGGATGTGGGAGAGTGAGGAGGTTGAGTAAATCACGTTAAAGTCATAAATTATGCATGAGAAAAATAGTCTAAACATAATAATTTTGATGTGAATGAATCAAAATGCTATTTGTACATTTCAATTCCGAAAAAAAAAAAAATAATAATCTCCTTTCATCATATTCCTCCTAGTATTTTTATCTCATAACCTATCAAACATTTGCTTCCTCTCCTTAACTTTTTTGAACTTTATAAGTGTATTTTCGTTATGTGAGATATGGTAATGAAGAAAAGAAATAGTGCGCGCGAAGGTGCAACCGAAACGCACATTTGATGATTAGAGAAGGTTTAGATTGTGTTCTGACAAGTATCTTTACGTTGGATGATGTCCGCAACCTAATTATGAGAGAACGTCCTTGTGTAGTTGTGTAGTGATATGAAAAGACAACGAATAGTACGAGAATTAGTTGAAATCAATATTTCCTCCCTCTCAATTTATTTGTCCATATTTTTTTTTTGATGTCTCAAATTAAATGTCCACTTTCCTTATTTAGTAAAAACTAGAGAATCTAGTGGAAGAATATTCCATTTTAGTGGTTGAAAATTAAAGTGGCCCCACTTTTATTAAACTTTGTGTTTTCTCTCTCCTGACAAATAAATTAAGACGGAGGGAGTAAAACTTTTGCAACCGGACCCATATAATTCCTTCGGTTTGCAATCATTACATGCATTGATTGGTTGTATTGTGTGTATCGTGATGTTGTACTGTGTGATTCGCGGTTTGTACGGTTGACCCTAGGGAGAGTTTGTATAGTATACCCCTAGATTTATGTTACTATCAATTTTGGTAAATTATATATGTAGCTCAAATTTTCGATTAGACAATGATGTTATTTAATATGTTATTGGTTTGATAAACTTACAAGCTTTCGTTTGTCACAAAATATAATAATGCGAACATCTAGAGTGAATTATCATAAAGCTTTATAAATTATTGGGGAAATGATTTTAAAAAATCATCGTACTTTTTCAAAAAAAAAAAATTATAGACGACGAACAAAAAAAAAAGGTTTTTATGAATATTAATGTAGATATTTTTGTTTTTATATGTGTAGCGTGACCATTTAACAGTTTCAAATTACATAAATGACCCTTGTGACTTTGCGAAATTGCATCCACTTGTCTTTAGGGTAAATTACATAAATGGTCCCTGTAGTTTGGAGAAAATTGCATTCATCGTCCAAAATTTTTTTTATTGTTTTATCTATTCCTTATATGTTTTCGTCCGTTTGTATGTGTTTTCATTCGTTTTTATACGTTTTCGTCCGTTTTTATACGTATTCGTCCATCTTTATACATTTTTGTCCGTTTTGATACGTTTTCATTCGTGTTTATACATTTTCGTTTGTTTTTATACGTTTTCATCCGTTTTTATACGTTTTCGTCCGTCTTTATACAGTTTCGTCCGTTTTTAAACGTTTTCGTCTGCTATCATATGTTTTCATCTTTTTTTATACGTTTTCGTCCCTTTTTATACGTTTCATACGTGTTTATCCGTTTTCGTCCATTTTATACGTTTTCATAAGTTTTATCAATTTTCGTCCGTTTTTATACGTTTTCGTCCGTTTTTATACGTTTTCGTTTGTCTTTATACGTTTTCGTCCATTTTTATACTTTTCATCCGTTTTTCTTATGTTTTCAAACGTTTTTATCTGTTTTTGTATGTTCTTATAAAAATAGATGAAAATGTATGAAAACGATTAAAAACTGATAAAATGTATGAAAACGTAAGAAAAATGAACGAAAACATATAAAAACGGACCAAAATGTATAAAAACGTATAAAACATACAAAAACATACGAAAACATACGAAAATGTATAAAAACGGATGAAAACGTATAAAAACATACGAAAACGTATATAAAAATGTAACGGGTCATAAGGAGTGGATCCGAAAAACAAAAAGTTTAGGGACGGTGGATGCAATTTTCATAAATCCATAGGGTAAAATGGTTATCACAAATTTTCACTACACACACAAAAGACAAAAGTGTCAACATTAAAATTCACAAGAGTTTTTTTTTTTTTTTTTTTTTTTTTTGCCTATAAAAGTAATTTTGAACAAGTATGATGATTTTTTAAATAATTAGCCCTAAACTATTCATGTCACATTGATAAGTTTTAGACTTTTTGAGTAAATAAATTAAAAACCTATTTCTAATATGGTATAATCGTCTTAAATCTTTATAATGTTTCATACAACACATGCACTATGTCTTTATATTGTGAAGAGGTCTAATATTTAAGACCTTTTCATACCACATATATATAAAATGAAACTCCATGGCTAATTTAACCTTTTCAAAATTTTTGAACTTATTTTGTCTCGTAGCGGATGCTCTAAGCCATCAACTTAATCATGGTCGCTTTTGTTTCCTAAAAAAATTGAGTAATAAAAAAAATAGATCATTTCCATACTAAAAAATTAGTTGCACGTTATGGACAAATCTTAGCCACTGATTTTTCCTTATAGAAAAAATTAATTAATACTTTAATTAAAAATACAATTACACCCACCATTTAAAAATTATATATATCAAAATCGTTAATCGTTAATCAAAACAATTACTCGTATATTGTTGGGACAAACATTTTATTAACTCTTAATAGACAAGCACTTTCATTTTGACGGTTTATTTTTTCATTCTTTTACATTTTTTTCAATATTGAAATTCGCATGACATATCACACGTGATTTAACATTAACCTGAAAGTTTAAACACCAAATAGTTGTACTGAAATTGGCATAAGTACTTACGTATTAATTAGAGACTTTCTTGGCTTTTTGCAATGAAAAAACACATTTATGGCTTTTCAACCATATAACACACACTGTTTTTGAACTTTAGATTATAGCATGTGTAAAAGATCACATATTGTAAAAATCACATGTGATAGAGATCGCATATGATAAAAATCACATGTTATTTTATGTGTTTTGTCAAACTTTGACTAATTAACTGCAATAATCTAGAATTCGAAATTTAATATGTTATATATATTTGGAAATCTACGAATGTCTAGATTCTAAAAAATACGATGAAACTTTTAAAATTGTGTAAAAAAAGTTATGGTCATTTTACAAGTTTTATATATACGGACATTAAAATTAATGTTGAATCACATGTGATTTCTTATTTAAGTTTCAACAAGGAAAAAAAAGAAAGAAAAAAACGCAATCAAAAGAAAAACAATTGTCGAAAATATATTAATGTGTCGGTCTATTAAATGTTAATTAAATGCTCGTCGCGCTATATAATGTAATATTTTCACTAATTAAGAAAAAATAATTTCCTAAAAAAATGAAGTGAAAGTGATGTTTTTATTTAAATTAAAAATGAGAAGCTATGATTGATCATTTGGTAGCAATTTTTTTTTTTTTTTTTTTTTTTTTTTTTTTTTTGTATGCGACTGATCCCCCTCCAAGAATAATAAATCATTTCATCTCCCTAAAATAACTTTTCTTTTTCCAAAATTATAATATTCATGTAGCGTAATAATAGAAATTTTGCATTATTTGGAAAAGTCAATTATTTGACTATTTATTTTATATCTCAAATGTCAGTAGATAAATATAAATTAAAGCATACTTTATTAAAGTTTATTTGTCATAATGCTAGTTAACTTAGATAATCGTGTCTTATTGTATTGAGATTGACGTAATGGTGTTAATTACAGAAAGTCGAAGTCACGTGGCGCATATTAGAAACTTAATTTGGTTCTCTCAAGAGCAAATAACAATTACTATTATTTCATTTATGTTATGTAATACTTGATGAAAATTATATCAATGAAAATACATTTAAAACCTAATCCATTCAGCTATTTTACATCAAGTATTACATACTACAAATAAAATAATTTAAGGTCAAAGTTATAAAAACAAGACTTTAAAAGTCAATAGTGGACACTTATTTAGGGACGGAGGGAGTACTAAAACTCATTTGGGCGCGGGGTCCACAGCAAGGTCATTAAGGAGCTGTTAACACCCTAATTGAGGCTCTTATTAGTTCTTCATGACAAAAGGCGCAATACTATTGGAGGGAAGAGTTAATTACTAACATTACCTACAGTAGCGATGAATAGTAACCCACTTTTGTGCACTGTTTTACACTATTTTGAACTGTTTTTCACTGTGCTCAACAAATTAATACTGCAATTTATTTTATTTTGTTCCAATGATAAACAAGTTCTTAACACACACCCTTTACAGCTCTGATCCTTCTAGGTCTTCCCAGAAGAAAACACACACACACACATAAATCACAATCAAGACCCACCAACTATTATCTTTCACATCCCCAAATCCCAAGTCACAGACGCACATCTCACCGGCGAGTGTGTCGATTTTTTTCCTGCGAGGCGTATCCCGTCAATTCATCATCCAAACGCAACTTCACGTATTCTTAAGGCAAAGTTGTTTAATTTTTAACGATTCTTTTGGTGAGTAATAGGGTTGGGCAGATCACACCGAGGTTACAAATAATACTGTTTTTTATTTTTGGACGATTTTGTTGTATCAATTTAATTATAGGTTGATTAAGTGTATTGAATTTTTTGTTTTTTATGATAGAATCTACCAATTTTTTATTCGGGATTGTTTGGGTCAGTTATATGTCAAAGACACCACTCTTGATGATAAGCAAGAATATAATATTTTTTTTATTTCAATAATGGCCTTTATGAGAAATTTCTTATTTATATCATTTCTTTTTGCAGGGTTCATTTTGTTTCAAAGTCGCCTGATTGCTAATGTTTGTTGATAATATGGTTTTGCAATACAAGGTAAAAAAATATACCTAATTTGATGGGATTAGGCTAACGTTGATAATTAACGTGGTGTTTTGGACGGAACTTTTATTTTCGAAATACACAATGTTTATTGAGGGCTTGAGATGGTTGTGAGGTTGTTGATGGTCTGTGTATTACCCGGTGTATTCCACATGTATGGCTGATATGTTAATGAAAGAATGTTGATTTTTCAGAAGGTAAGTATCCTGTTAATGTTTTAAATTTCTTAGGCAATAGCAATTTGATGATGATGATCATCATGTTATGTTAATGAAAGGATGGTGATTTTTCAGTTTGCATGTTCGCATTGTGACGTTAAGTTGGTATTGCGCTTGAAAGCGGCTTATGAGGATGAAAACAGCTCAATAATGGGGAACCGATAACGAAAAAAAGGTTTTTGTTTTTGAATGAGAAAGTAAGCATCCTATTTTTTATTTTAATTTCTTATACAATATCAATTTTATGTTAATGCTGATGTTATCTTGATGAGATATATGGGTTTAAAATCATTACGTGATGTTCTTTTGTTATAGGAAAAATGATCCGCTCGATAATCGGAAGGTAAGCATCCTGTTATTATTATTTATATATTTATTTATTTATTTATTTATTTTTATTTTTTTACAATAGGAATTTGAAGATGATGATGATCATGTTATCTTATTGAAATAGGATCTTGAATTTTTAGTTCGCTTAATGTTGTGTTCGGGTTGTGATGTTAAGTTGGTATTACGCTTGAAAGCGGCTGCTGAGGTTCCTATCGGGTTAACAAAGGTTAAATTACACTTTCAAGATATTTGTCATCTTTTAGAAATGGTTAATTCAACACAAAGGGTAAGCAGATAAACATTCTTTGTTTTTAGATACAAAATGTTACAAGTGTCTCTTGCCTAAAAAAATAGCAACAACAAATATGTACTTGAGAATAAGCAATTCCAAACACCCTCTAATATCAAAAGACTAGAGTCTTACATGTTATGATTTGACCTGTATAACTTAAAGTTTGAAATTCCAATAAATAACTAATACTTTAAATATGATTACACAATATTAAGTACTCTACTATAAAAGTAGGCTAAACCTTTTTTGAATAGCTATGTTTTAAGTTGGAAGCATTTTTGTTCACATCTTCATTTGAGCCATTAAACATTTGCCCAGTCCTATTCATAGTTAATTGCATATTTGACACGTGTGATCCTGTCAGACGAAATATAACAAAACCCGATAGCAGCCATTTTGCCGTATTGACATGTTCTTAGGAGCTATTTGGATAGCTTATTTTCAGCAGCCATTTGGCGTATTCACATGTTCTTAGGATCTGTTTGGATAAATTAATTTCAGCACCCATTTTGGCGTCATGACATGTTATGAAAAGGAAGGTAAGCATCCTTTTAGGGGCTGTATGGAAAGATGTGTGTCTTTGGTAGCTTAGGTACTATTTGAACTGACCCATGAAAGATCTTTGTGTTTGCCTGACTAGAACCATTCAATCCGACCCGTTGAACTGCTAACTCTTTTTGTTTTAATTGACTGGCCCTGCTTATTGCATAACTCATTGAACCAGCTGCACATACAGTTATAACTACAACTCCGGTCCGTCAGTCATGCATTATTCGTAGAATGGATAGCTAAAATAGTTAACTTTCTTGCTTTTTTCCCCTGGTATTGGATGCCAGTTTCACTGCATTATATGACAAAGTGATTAACCTAATATCGATTCAACATTTTTTTAGTGTTGGATATTGAATTTTTGATATCCCTTGAATCGTATTATTACAACATAGTTACATAAACATGTCATGTTGCAGGTTTGTTATTCATCAGCCAATTGGCACATTGAAGTATCCTGGAGTCGCTAAAGGATTATGTGTTGTTTCTCCTTCTGGTTTCTCACATCATAACCACTTGTTAATTGATAACAGCTTTGTTTGGTATACTAAAATCACGATATCATATTTTTTATTCATTCACGTGTGCAAATATTTAAAAAACAGGCGTGGTTGAGAGTATTCTGGAAACACATCAAGTAAAGTCCATTAGTGGGGGAGTGAACACGGACATTCGTTAATCAATTCTTTCTTCTGGAAACGACTAAAAAGAGCGAGGCTTGACTTTGGTGTTGGTTCAATATATGAAAGAATATAAGCACCAGCGAACTGCCGCAGCGATTTTGTAGCAACAACAAACGATAAACAAGAAAACAAAAAAAGTCGTCACTATCGACAAGGCAATCCCGCGGCAACGCGCGGGCTACCACACTCGTTAATATATGATATTGCATTCTTTCACATGATTGTATTTAATTTTAGACAATTTGTGCTATTATTATAAGAACACTAATCAATCATTTCTATATAAAGTCAGTATAACTCATGACTTAGGTTTTATTTGGCACTAGGCTTTTAGAGATTTATAGGAGCTTGTACTTAAAATAAGCTAACTTTTATAATAAGTTTTGTTTTTCAAACTATCTTATGAAAACTTTTGTAAGCCACAAGTCTAAACCATTAAAATAGGTTTATATGAGTTTATAGTTTGTCAAATTACTTAAATATAATTCAAAATATAATGGTTTTACACACAAAAGTTTGAAATACATCTGAATATAATTTGATTTATTTTAATATGATTTTACATTAACAAGCTTCAACTTCAAATAATTAATCAAATAGCTTTACAAAAAATATAAACTTTAGCTCTTTGCTTATAATATAAACTCCGTATTCAGTCGCATCCCAAGCTTCAGCTCCAATTTTAGCCCATTTCGTCAAATATACCCTCAAAGTTAATGTTATCAAGCGGCCTTGTTAATTACTAGCTTACATGCAGCCTTACATGTCAATAAACAAACTTAGGGGTGGCAATCGAGTCGTGTCCGTGTCGACCCACTCGGGTTGGCGGGTTGGTAAAGCCTCAACCCAAACACGACCCATTTATTAATCGTGTCAAAAACTTCAACCCTAACCCGCACACACCTAACATGTGTAACCCATTTATGACCCGTGTAACCCGTTTAAATAAACTAGTTAAAAGGTTTAATTAGTTTGAGTGTTGAAGAGTGTAAGTGTTCAAATAATAACACATAGATACTAATATATATTATAGTAGCATTTAAGAAAACATAGATCCACATCCTAAATAAGTACATATATCATATTAGGTAGTTATATATTTTATTGATTAAAAGTTTATATATTTAAACGGGTTCACGGGTTGACCTATTTAAAATTACTAAACCCATACACGACCCATTTATTAAACGGGTTATACGGGTTAACCTGTTTTCGACCCAAACCCGTTTATCCTCGACCCAAACCCGTTTATCTTCGTGTCGTGTCCGTGTCGGTTAGCGTGTCGTGTCGAAAATTGCCACCCCTACTTACATGTCAATAAACAAACTTAGGGGTTATTTACTTTCCTTTTAATGAGAAATATGTGAGCCCAAAATATTTACTCTTTCTTAATTGGAAGACTCACTAAAGCCTTATTATCACTTTTAAGAGGCTAATTAAAACTCTATTTTCCAAACCAATTAATTTACGCTGTGTTCTTAAGGAAAAAAAATGAATAAAGTGAAATAAAGAGGAAGTAAAGTAAGAGAGAAAAAATAAAGTCATTTTCACCCCAAAAGTGGGGTGAAAGTTTTATAACTAAATTAGGGATGGGTTATAACCACGTGGCCTATTTGGTTATATATACGGGGCCTATTTTTTAGGTTTTTTTTTTATTTTTATTTTTTTTTTTTATTTTTTTTTTTATTTTTATAATTTTGTTTATATCAAAAAGCTATAAACCTGAAAGTGCGGAACAGAAAATATAAAGTTTAATATGTCAAACGCTTAAAACTGTCAAAAATACGGAACAGAAACTGACAAAAACTGTGCTGTACAGAAAAAAAAGGGGGACAAAATGGGGAGACAAGGTGCCTGCCACCCTTGTCCCCCCGTGGGTATAGTAGATCCCCTAAAATATCACAACTTTCACTCATTTTGCTTCCTAAAAAAAACTGGAGAACATAACTTTTATCACTTTTATTTTCCTTCTTACATTTTACTCAACTTGAGAACACAGTGTTAGTCCTTAGGTGGCTTTTGACTTGCGGGGTTCCTTTTAGTAAACAATACACATCATTTTGTAGATCTCATATGGTCAATGGTTTTTTAATACACATCATTTTGTAGATCTCATATGGTCAATGTTTGTTGATTATAATTAATTAATGATATTATATTGCAAGATATCTCTGGAAAAAGGTAGCCCTTACGGTTTTTTTTTTTTCATAAACTTGCCTTTTAATTTGGCCGATCATCAATAAACTGTGAGTTGTAACTTTGTTGATGTGAATCCACTCACATATATATAACCATAAAACTTATCAACTAATGCTCAATTTCGTATGTCGATTTGCATCGACTTCTACTGTTTCTCTTTATCTTTTTTTTTTGGAAGAGCGACTTTCAATTTTTTGGTTAAGAGTCGTACCCGCCACACGGCAGGCCCTCATCCATCACATACCCAGACTATGTTGTCTGAACCGGGTCTACGGTTTCTCTTTATCTAGCCTGAGCATTTATGTGTTAATGGATTTGTATTAGAGTTAAAATTATATTAGTATTTATATTGTATTATGATTGGTATAAGCTCAAGTGTTAGGCTATAATATTGAGTTATATGTATTCTCTCATTATTCAATCAATTCAATTAATTAATTAATAAATATTATTCATCTTAAATCGCATAAAAAAGTACTCTACTTTAAGTAAATTTAAATTTTAGGTATCCAACTTTTTTTTTCTAAATTTAAGGTACCGAAATTAGTTTTATGTGCAATGTAAGGTTTTTTGAGTTTTTTTCTACTTTTCGAAAGAGGTTTCCGGTCATTGTTTTCACTGAAATGGTTAATTAATGTGATGTATCATTATTATTAAGCATTTGAAAGTTATTTCGGCTAAAATTGACCGATAACCTATTTCGAAAACTCAAATAACCTAACATTGCACGTAAAATTAAGTTCGATACCTTAAATTGAGGGAAAAAAATAGTTGAGTACCTTAAATTTAAATTGACCTAAAGTATAGTAACTTTTTATGCGATTTGTCCTTTAATAAATTTAATTAATCAATTAATCCATTCAGTTAATTAATTAATCAATATCAATTCACTATAGTAGTCATTGTTTTTTTGTTTTAGCAACTTGTTGACTACAAGAAAAATGTCGAATCTACACGCTCTTTAATTCACTCTTAAAAAATGTGTAAAATTTTATTAGTTTATTAGCACTTAATAATGTGTAAAAATTAGTTATATTAATAAGTGTGAAAAAAATTGTAAAACAATAGATAATCGACGCTTATGATTGTATCAATAAAAATTCACACTTTTAAGTGTAGAAAAATCTAAGAAATATCTACAATTATAAGTGTGGAAGTCAATTATATAACACTCAATTTTTATGCACTTCCTCTAACATGGAGAAATTTGGTGTTACAAACTTACAATTATTTCCACAGTTAAGAGTTGCGGAGTAATCATAGATTTCTCCAAACTTAAAAGTGTGTTTTTTCTTTTCGATACAATTATAATTGTGAAAAATGTATTATTTACAAAAATTTTCACACTTATTAATGTAACTAAATTTTATAGATCATTAAGTGTTAATAAATTAATAAAATTTTACACGATTTCGATAAGTAGAATAAACAATTTTTGTAGTGGCTTGTTTGGTGTAGTAAGTAGTAACCATAAAAATCAAGTTTATTAAAACCTTTTCTGTTAAATAAAAAAACACAATATGTTGACGAAACTAGTAATCAAATTGTTTAGGGAAAAAAGTCCATTTGCCAACATATTTCATGTCTTTATACCTTATGCCTGTTTCCATTCGTTCTAAGCTGGAATCTTTTCGAAGTGGTTTCTTTAATGGTAGTGATTTGGGTGATAGAAAGATTGCTTGGGTGAGCTGGAAAACATGTCTTGCTAGTAAAGAGACGGGAGGCCTTGGTATTGGTAGTATTCATGCGCTTAATGTAGGGCTTTTGTTCAAATGGATATGACGCTTTCTTCACAACCACTCGGATCTTTGGGTTCATGTTATTAAAGGGATTTATGGTCGTACAGGTGGTGTTTTTGATACGTGTATTCATAGCTCCAGTCTAAGTCCTTGGCGAGGGATTTTGTCTATGGTTAAGTCGATCAAGCTTAAAGGAGTAGATCTTTTGTCCTTATGCCGTCGTAAGCTTGGTAATGGGGAGACGGTTTCGTTTTGGGATGACTGTTGGTGTGGTGATCAGTCGTTGAAAAGTAAGTTTCCTCGCATTTATTTGTTGGACAATGACAAAGGATGTAGTGTCGCCAACCGTTTGTCTTTGCCTGATTGGGGTTCCGTTTTAAGGAGAAATCCGAGAGGTGGGATTGAAGCTTCTCAATTCACAGATCTTCGCTTGTTAATAGAGCCCGTGGTGTTGAATCCTCACAGAGATACTTGGACTTGGTCGCTTGGTGTTCTTAAAGGTTTCTCTGTTGCTTCTATTCGTTCGATGATTGACTTACATTTCCTTGGCACCAGCTTGAACGCTACTCGTTGGAATCGTAGCATTCCTATAAAAGTTAATGTGTTCATGTGGAGAGCTATGCTCAATTATGCTTCCTACAAGAGTCAATTTGGATCGGAAAGGTATTGAAGTTGATTCTCTTTTATGTCCTATTTGCCATGAAGACGTGGAGACGGTGAACCACATCTTTTTCACGTGCGATTTAGCTAAAGTCTTATGGGCCTTGTTGGCTAAATGGTGGGAGCTCGATGTTCCCTTTTGTGCGAGCATCTCGGATTGGTTTTCTTGGCTTGATTCTTTATCCATTTCATCCAAAGCGCGGATGTTTCTTGATGGTGCTGGAGCTGCGCTTATGTGGTCCTTATGGAGCTTCCGTAACAGGTTTCTTTTTTCTGCTCATCCTCCAAAGAAGTATTTGATTTGGGATTCTATTGTTTCTTATTCTTTCTTATGGATTTCATCCAGAAATCTTAAGAATGTTATTACTTGGGTAGGATGGATGAGAAATCCTCTTCTTTTTTTAGCCTCTTTGTAATTTGTTTCTAGCTTTTGCTAGTTTTTATAAAAGCCGCCGTTCAAAAAAAAAAAAAAAAAAAAACAAAAATAGTAATCAAATTGTTTAGGGAAAAAAATCCATTTAATTCAGTAACAAAACTATAATAAGTTTTGGGCCAAATTTGCATACTTTAGATTAGTGCAAGGATGAATGCCCAAAATACAAGCGTTTGCAAAATGATTGGGTCATTTGACTCATTTCCCTTCGATCGCCATTGCCAACTACCACCATCTAGTTGACCACAACAACTCAAATGTTCGAATGTTCATATTTTCATCCAAATGATCAAATGTGAGACCGAGTTACCTCCATTTGCTTTCATATCCAAAAATTGGTTTACTTTTAGTTTTCATTTTTAGTTTTTTGAATATTAGTTTTCACTTCTTATGATAAGAAAAAGTTCACTAGTGGTTAAAATAGAACGGAGATTACGAAATTGCATGTACTTTATAACATACGAAAACAAGTAAACATATGAGGTTTTCCCTTTTATGTTATTTGGGGCGGACAAACCTTAATCGGAGATAACTGAGGTATCTCGCAACTATTTCCGATCCTTTTTCCTTGTGGGCGTATGGTCCGGACTGGGCCAGGAATAGGCCAGGTCCGGCAGATAGCGGCCCACTCTACGCCTAAACCCTAATTCATGCCTTATAAATACAAGGCTAGGATCTCCTTATTCACTACGACCAAACAGGTTACTCTAAACCTAACCCTAATCAACATATATCGCACCAATACTAACTTGACCGTCGGAGGTGGATCCCGGGGCTACGGCCTCGGGTCCACTCCTAACGGGTTCTCTTTGTTGAACAGGTCTACTCAGGACTCGAGAAGACGACTAACGGCCCAGGGAGAGTCGTTGAATTCAGTCCGCGCCAGATTATGTATCAACAGATTGGCGCCATCCGTGGGACCACGACAAGTTTCGTGTTCTCACATCGCCGGAAAGCAACCATCGAGTTCAAAAGCCGGTAACTTTAAAACTTTGTATTTTATATACCCAAAAAGTCAATCGACTTTATTATTCCATGCATGCTAGAATCGTACAGTACATGCTGCATGTGTACACTATGCGTAATTCTTGTCGTACTAATATCAAGAATGTCATAACGTGTCAAGCTAATATCATAAACATAAACATATGTTCTTGGTCAAACATATCAAGCTAAAATCAAGATTTCTTGGTTGTTGTTTTGTCGAACAAAGATACGAATTCATTAATTCTTTGGGATTTGATTTTGATATATACGGAAAATATATCTCCATATTTTTTATGCATATCTTTTAAGATATGTAATCTTTTTTAAATATTGAAAAGATTTTACATAAATCTTTTAAACTTCATCGGCTGATCGCATGATGAGATTGCATGTTGATCTTATCTTCTTGTTTCACGCAAATAAGGGAAATTTACGATTTTTCTAAACTACGGTTTACGATATTTTATATGCATATTAATGAATTGGTCTCCTATTTTCCCTACATGGTAATGATTATCATACATATGTATACTAATGGTTTTTATGCATGCAATATTAATTGCATCCATTGGTTCTTTTACTTCCTATACATGCATCGACTGATGATCCACGTGCTCAATAACAAGCAACGTGTTTCGTTGATTACGGGAAGCAGCAAGCAGTAGACGTATATAACAATGATTGGTACGTCTGTCTATTTATCTTTATCTCTTTTATTAACGTATATCACTACGGTAGATATCCATTAAGATTTACAATAATCCTCAAAAATCTTGCAAAATATTATAAATATTCAAAAACTTGCAAGTATTAATAAAACGTCGCGGTGTCTAGCTAACTCCGCGACACGTTTTGCTTTATTATTGGCATAATATTTATGCATCAATATTATTATCTTTCGCTTACGGAGCGTGCCTACATGGCGTGCATGCACTTATTAAGACCCACGCTGGCACAAGGATGAGTACACCTACTAAACTACTCGTTGAGTAAGAGGGTTGCAAACCCATCAACATCGGATCACGTATCCTTGTTAAACACCTTACTCTCAAGACGTTGGAGTAAGTATGATGTGCATCCCACGATGGGTGCACACCAATGCACAAGTGCGCGTTTAACAATTTAGGATTCAAGACTCTTGTCTCCTTAAAAAACGGTATTTACAGTACGCTGTATACTACTGTACAGATTTACAACAAGTAAATCTGGCAATATATTTTAAATATCATGAAGATTTTACATAAATCTTTTAAATTGGTAAACACGATTTTACCTAAGTCACACTAAGTCCGCACGATCGGACCTAACTTATCTTTTAGACGCGAACAGCGCAGTCACGATAAATCTATCCGCGTTAGGCCGTGCGTATAGAGATCTTCGCAGACTGGCGCCATGAGCGCACTGTCACGTACAGGCACCACGATGCTAGTCAATCGCCATGAGCGCACTGGACAAAAGCCGTGGTCATCTGCGATCATCCACAAACGTTAGAGTCTATGCGGTCATGATACATCCATCTGCGTCTGTGCGTGCGATTGAAACTATTAGTCGCGGTCACGGTATGTCCATCCGCGCCATTTTTTTTAATACAAAAGAAAACGGTCATGAGCGCACTGCGTTCGGACATCTTCGTAGATTAGCTACGTGCCACTTTTTTTTATGTAGTTTGTAAAACCTCACGATAGGATTTGCATAACTAAGTTTAATGCTCCTACACGAGTAGCACCATCAAACTTGGGGGGCTACCAGGATACGCACTGTGTGAGTACGCATCACGCAGGTATATTTGGAAGCAAAGACGGATTTAAATATTCGCACCATCTCGCCGCAGGGGAGACGTCCTCTGTCGGTTGTAAAGACGGATGTAATGTTCGCACCTTGTCTGCGCACAGCGCACATCTTTGTCGCGCACAGCGCGCACCTCTGCCACAGAAGCACGTCTTCTGTCGCACCATGCTGCACCGCTACTGGTACAAAAGGTACGCCCTTACCCAGGACGCAGCATACAGGAATCCACCTTCACCATTGTGAGACAATCATAATCGCAATGTCAATGTTACTCAGGACGCGCCTACAAATTCGCGCCAACATGGTCATCACGCACTGCACCACAGACCCAGTGCGCACTGTCGCATTTGGGCTGCGCGTTATGGTCACGCCGTCATAGTTGGTTGGGCCTACGCGGCCATGAACAGAACTTAAGTCTAGCATAACATAGCCACGCACTATGTCATACTAAACTTGGGGGGCTTGTGGACGTATGGTCCGGACTGGGCCAGGAATGGGTCAGGCCCGGCAGATAGCGGCCCACTCTACGCCTAAACCCTAATCCATGCCTTATAAATACAAGGCTAGGATCTCCTTATTCACTACGACCAAACAGGTTACTCTAAACCTAACCCTAATCAACCTATATCGCACCAATACTAACTTGACCGTCGGAGGTGGATCCCGGGGCTACGGCCTCGGGTCCACTCCTAACGGGTTCTCTTTGTTGAACAGGTCTACTCAGGACTCGAGAAGACGACTAACGGCCCAGGGAGAGTCGTTGAATTCAGTCCGCGCCAGATTATGTATCAACACGATCCTTTTTCCATGAGCACCCCCACATGTGCATCCGATCTTGTAAAATTTGAACTCTAGACATCTTGGTTTGAGATCGAATGAATTACCACAATACCATCTAATGATTATTATGTTTTTTTCAATATATGTGCACCGGCGTAGCTTTAATATTTTTGCTAGTAGAGCCGAAGTGTAATTCATAAATTTAAGGAGAGCCAAACCTTAAATTTTACTTATAAGTTATAGATTTATAACATAAATGTTATATGAATATACTATAGGCACTACAAGAAAAAGGTGTTTTTGGAACGGCCAAAAAAGTGTACCAAATACTACTATTTGAAACTATTTTTGTAATTGTGCCAAAAAGGTAGGTATTTGGAACCATCATTAAAAAACCGTCTTAAAAACGTGTGTATTAAGGACGGTGTTTTTAAATAGCGCCAAATGCCTAGTTATTTGGAACAATTGTAAACATTGTGTCAAATACTTACGTATTTGGGACTGGTATCAGAAAACCGTTCCAAATACATTTTTTTTATAACGTTACAAAAATCATGCCAAATTACTTGTCAATTTGAAACGTTTTGTGAAAACATGTCAAAATACGTATGCACTAAGAACCTCTAATTTATAAGTCATTCTAAATGGAAGAATTAACGGTAAAGGGAAACATACTAGTAATTCAACAGTAATATATTTATACAATTCACATGAGCAATTCAAAATGGGTTTACAAATATAATTTTGCAAACTCTCGAGCATTCTATTTCTATAGGATATGTTTCTATTTTGCAAACCTTCGTCATTAAGCATCAACAACCTTCGTCGTCACTCATTCTTCTCAAACGATTTTAATTCTTTAAACTTCTATCTTTTGGCGAGTTATTTTTTAAAATTTCTTAAAGTTCAGAAATCTCTACAAATTAAAATGGCTCAACCATTCCAAATACAAGTCGTTATTTAATTAGTCAATTCTATAACTAACCTTTATGGTAGGAAATTCTATAACTAAGCATTTCAAATACTAGCCCTTTTGTCTCAAGAGAGCCCGGCCTTTGTATATATGACTGTCATGTATTTATGTTTGATACTATAACTAGATGACCCAAAATATGAAACAAGTATAACATTTATGCATATAGTCGTTGTTTACGTATAGTACGTATTGAGGGTTTGGGCTGGTCGATCGTTCGGTTTTCAACGTTCGGTAAGGACTCCAAGGTGTGATCGGAATCACGAGTTGGGTTAACGCTCACGAGTCGACTTAGTTTGTATGTGTCAATTATCCGAAAGAATAATCGACTTGGGAGTAGGATCGCCAGGGCTGGCCTGCCGTGAATTGCTTGAGTTAGCTTGAACCATTTTGGGAAAATGGTCAAGTATTTATAGGAGGTCCTTTAGGGTTATGAGAATCCGTAAAGGCAATCTGTTGGTATACATGGTGATCATCGGGAGAAGGAGTGCGGAGAGCATGCGGAGTGATAAGGATTTAAAACATACCTTTTAAGGGGTCATTTGGTCCCTAAACTCGTATGTATTTGATCAATTATTGTCTTAAATTGTTTCTTTTCACATTTTAGGTATTTGGGACGCAAAAGATGAAAACCGGCATGTTTTGGGCTAATTTGGACAAGAAAGTGAAGAAAACGGCCAAGTCACGAAAAAGTCTGGAAAAGGGCTCCAGACGGCGTCACACTTTACACGCGACGCCGTCACTTGTATTTAGACTTGAAGATTCAGAGTAAATTTCACACACGTCACTAATCAATAAAGAGCGAAATTTCACACGCGACGGCTCAGACTTTTTAAAGAGCGACGGCGTCACCACCATTGAACAGTTCATGACGGCATCACTAATCAATAAGCGACGGCGTTACAACGGCGACTCAACTATAGACGAAACCCTAATGACGGCGGGCTGACGACGTCACAACCATAACGTGACGCCGTCACAACTGTATTACTATATATATTTTCGCATGTTTTCCTTTATGAATGTAACACTTTGGAGAGGCGAAACCCTAGACGAATTTCACAACTTTTGTAAGGCTTTGTGAGCCACTTTGCTCATGTTTTATTGAAGTTAAGTAATCCCTCTTTAATCACTTAATATGTTTATGTGTTGTTTGATTATATGCTTTTCTTTTCTTCACTTTAACATGCTAGGCTAAATGAATTAGTGTTTGCTTAGATCTAATGAAACCTAGTTGTTGATTATTGATTGTCGTCTCTTGTTTAATTGGTTGTCTTGCGTTAGGAATAGGAGAACTGGCTATAATATTATATGTGTTAGCTTGTAAATCCGACTAAACGCCTTTATACCCTAGAGTGCACCGGTGGTTTATTTTCGTTGTATTTATTGCATGAGTTGCGGCTTGTAGATAGTAGGAGATCCTAAGGAGATGACTTAATTGTCACTTGTTGATCTAGGGTTTTCTAAAGGAGACTTGTACACTCATAGAGTTAGGGACATTGGCACCACCCTATGACAATATAGGAATACAACACGCCAATTAAACAAGAACGTGAATTCGACTAATCAATAAGAGATTAGGGAGTAAGGAAATCTAAGTAAACATCTTTACCTATCATAAGAGTTACCACTTTTATTTTTCCGCAAATTTAGTTTAAATTAGTTTAACTAGTAGTTTTAAACACCCACTCTTCAAACCCCGAGTTTTTTACTTGCTTTATAAAAAAATATAAAAAAAATACAAAAAGAATCCTATCGCACATTTAGACCTATATCGTCATACACTTCGGCCTTCACAACACCATTCCCCTAGAGAACGATCAATCCCCCGTATCTTGCCTATACTACACTACAACGGTTAGGTACACTGCCTAGGATGATTTTAAAACTCGGTAGGTTTTGCAAATCACCCATCACGGTGCTCGTCCTAACGGCCCTGACTAGATTGCCAGGCATGTCGTTCGCCTGGACACGTTTTTCAGGCATGTTTTGGTCTGAGTTCGCCTGAGGGAGTATTTCCCAAGCTTTTTGTCGGAATCTGGCCTTGTTGGGCTTATGCTTGGGCCGAGTTTAAAGTGTATGGGCCAAGTATCTTGCTAATTTTGATCGTGCCAAAATTACAGATAATAAGATTGTTGACATTGCATTTGATGCTAAAGCAAAATATACTCTTCAGATGGTGATTCTTTACTTGATCCTAGTATATATCGAACTGTTGTTGGGAGTTTGGTTTATCTTACAATGACTCGTCTAGATATTGCTTATGTCGTCCACATTGTTAGTTAGTTTTTGTTGCTCCCACTACCGTTCATTGGGCTGATGTTCTACAGATTCTTCGGTATCTTCGAGGTACTCAGTTTTAGATACTCTTGTTTCCTTCCACATCTTCATTAGACTTGCGTGCTTATTGTGATGTCGATTGGGCTGGTGATTCTGTTTCTCGCAAGTCTACAAACGGGTTTTGTGTTTTTCTTGGAGATTTTCTTATCTCGTTGAAGAGTAAGAAACAAGATGTTCTTTCAAGATGTTTTACTGAAGCTGAGTATCTGGCTGTGACTACTAGTGAGATATTTGGTTACATTGGTTACTTGCAGATATGGGTGTTCGTATTACTGGTCCTACTCCATTAGATTGTGATAATCGTAGTGCTATTCAGATTGCGCGCAACACGGTTTTTCATGAAAGGACCAAGCATATAGAGTCTGATTGTCATTTCGCCCATCACCATCTTCAGGCAAGCATCATTTCTTTGTTGTTTGTTACGTCTACTTTACAAATTGTAGATATATTTACCAAGCCTCTCTATGCCTCGTGTTTTCTTTTCTGCCTGACAAACTCTCAATGTTCCTCGTTGCAGCATTGTGAGTTTGAGAGGGGATGTTAGTTAATAGGACCTGATACCAAAGGGTTTGTATCCTAATGGTACCACATGTTGTGTGAGAAACTCCCTAACCAAATGGTTGTGGGTTCAAGTCCTGCTTAGGACATGTCAGATTGATTTGTGGTATAAATATTGTGAGATAGCAAAAATTGTCGTTCTAAATAAAAAATGAAGTTAATAGGACCTGGTTTTCCGCTCATTTTAAGATTAGGGCATCAATTTGTTTTCTTTTCTATGTATATGCTATGTACAAACCCTTTTCATTATTAAGTTATGCAATTGTTTGTTCACTCTTCGGTTTCTACATTGAAGAGAAGAAGAAGAAGAAGATATCGATGTATGTTCTACGTTTTTGTCTAGTGACACTTGAGTGTGCTTATTAGTTAGTGAGTTTAAGTCTCATTATAAACATTTGCGAGATATAATTGAGAATAATGTGGTATGACGTGTAAGTTTGTTTATGTAGACAAGAAAGAAAAAGATATCGATGTGCATTGAGGAAGAGAATGACCAAATTGACAATGACCTAACCAAATTGACAATGATCAAATATGGATTACAAATTTGTAATGGATGAAATAAAATAAAAAAAAAAGCGTTATTAATCAGTATAGTATCTAAAATGGAAATTGTATTAACATGCTATTGATATGTGTAAATAATCTCTTCATCTTAAATTTTATATTTCATCAAAATAGAATTTACATAATCAAAATAGAATTTACATAGTGGTTGAAGGCAAACGAGAAACAAGCTGCGCCGCTAACTCTTTTTGGATTGCAAAGCTAACTCTTTAGAAAACTACATTCGTGGATCTATGTGTCATAACATTACTGTTCATAACTCGTTGGGCTCTGTTGAGTAGTTCCATCGCCTCAGGTGCAAGGAAACCAAATGTATCAAACGCGAAAGGAATAAACACGTGTTGATTTTCCATGCATGCTTTATCGTGTTTTGTCACTTTGCACAAGCCGTCTTTCAAAGTGGCATGTACGGCTGTAAAACTCCGACTAATCAACCCCACGAGAGGAGAAACCCCGGTCAGATCCACACAAGCATGTTTCCCCCAACCCATCCAAAAACCAAAATGTCAGCCGGTCTCAATGTAGATCTTCCATCCGACGGGTCCGTCAAAAAGTTCACAGGCGCTTCTTTCTTGGCGGAGATCCCGGCACGCCTACATACATCAAAAAGGATGTCTCTAACAAAATCATATTTGTACTTGAAGCCCGGGAGCTCTTTACAATGAACCGCATGTTCCCCAAAGGAATCCAAACATGCCTTGCGACAAACAGGGCATATCTCATCAACCGGAAATAATGGAATCATAAGGCGATACTTAAGGATAGTACGATATTCCACCGGTGACATATGTTGACCTAGCCCGTCTATGGGGATAGCTAGTAGAAAATCCTGAGCATATGGTGCATGTAGGCACTCAAAAACAGCTTTCTGTCTCACAGTCATGTCAAAGTGAACTTGCATATCCTTGACCATTTCACTAAAAAGGGCACTCGCCAGTGTTTGTTGGGCTTTAGAGGGGACGATGTCCTTATTAGTGAAACCACTAAAATCAAAGCTTGGAATCGTATCACGAAGACAATCCAGAGCCGAACCATAATCAACATCCATACCATATATGCCACTGTCACGTAAGATGTGGTCTTGTAACACCCAAGATTGGGCCCTCGATGCCACAAAAGCATAAGAGGAAACCACTTTTGCCGAGTACAAACCCAAACCACCCAATCGAATGGGCAAAGAAGAAAGTCGCCACTGTAAGTCTCCAAAGAAAGGTCCTCCACAAACCACTATGTTCTCGATCGACTCACGCAATCCTTTGTCAAAGAACAAAGCTGCATCCTCCATGTGTACAGGTTGACAAGTCCTTAAACCAAAAAAGAGTTTAGCAATACCCATACACGATCGAAGCAAAAGGAGCTCACTATGCGAGTCATGACTGTGGAAGAAGACTCATCAAATCAACAGTATTCGCGGATCTCCTCATAGCCAACCCACTGATAAAGTTAGCGTCTCGACTAACAGCTCCCCCAAGAAGCTTTACACCCAATGACGGCCTTCGAATATCGACAGGAAATAAACCCTCATTGAGCTTTACACCATTACACGAAGGCCAAAATATCTCTGTTTTCTTGATATTAAGTTCAAGACCCAAACCTGGACCACTTACTCTTATAATGTCTAGCGCCTTGGCCACCTCTTCTGAGTCTCCAATAACGGTCCCATCATCAAGATACCAAGCATGAAGGAGAAGGTTGCAACTGTCTCTGATCTTATGTACTAGTCAGTGTAATACAAGAGCAAAAAGAAGAGGTCCTAATGGGTCGCCTTGCTGCACTCCAGTGGCAGACCATATATGTGTGTCTCCTATATACAATCTCGCTGCCTGCCCTTCATCTAACTTTGAATTTTGCTTTAGCTTTATTATTTGATCAAACTTTACCATCATAGCAGTATCAAGTAAACCTATGTATAAAGTATAAACTATGGTACTGGTTCTTGCAAAAAGCAGACACACGAGAATGAGGTTAACCCCGATTTTAGATAAAGACATTGACGTAGCTAAGTTAACGGAGGTATTGTACAAATATTGAAAGGATAACTAAACATGACGATGAAAAACACATCAAATCAACAATCAACAAATGATATATAAAAGTCATATTTTAACGATCAAGCTTCATTTTTAATTTGAAACTTTGGCCATTTCCCGTTTAAAGCAGAGTTCAACCAATATTTATAACATAAAATCATATAGCTTTAACAATTTTTTTTCATGGAAGTAAACTTTCATGCACATAGTATATAACTATATATATTACATATTATCAATTTTGAGGCCTTTAAAATTACGAGTTCTTATTCAGTTATTCAGTTGGACAATTCGCACGTCTCCTTATACTGCTCTGAATATAAATATAACGCTACGAGTCGACGCAAGTTTGCTGGACAACTTGATGTGACTGGGTACGGTTCACATTCCTTTTGCAAATTGAATTGTAATTACTAATTACTAATTAGTAGTATCTCATTGACCTTGTATTAATTTTATTAAACCTTGACTTCTTTTAGCGTACTTGTCATTAAACAATGCATACTTTACAAATCTGTAACATGTTATACGATTTATTATATTTAGTCAAGTGGAAGATGCTAAACTACTTGGGGGATATCATAAAGTTTTAAATTATATTCTGTAAATTTGGAATTATGTTGAATCTATACGATTATTTCAATTCAATAATACATTTTGAAGACATTTCGAAGTCTGTAACATTCTTTTTGTACATACGTACATTGTTTTGATGTGAAACGTTTATTCTGTGTTTATTCATATATTCATAATAAGTTTTTTTTTTTTTTTTTTTTTTTTTTTTTTTTTTTTTTTTTTAAGAGGGTTTTAACCCAATAAATATAAACTATAATAAGTTAATGATAAAACAATAGTAAAATGTTTTCTTGACTCTGGAGTCTTGTTTTGAAGGGCATATGGACTTATTGAAACATTGGAAAGCGAATAAGCTCATATTTATGTCTTATGTGCTAATTAACTTGAGCTTATGAACTCAACTAAACTATAAACATGAGTTGATAAGCTCATGCTTATTGACTTTTTAATTTCTCAATGAACTCATCAAATAAGATTAGACAAATACCCCCTTGAACTCATAATATGGATACTTCCTCATACATTGTTTTGGTATTAAAATCCAGTGAGCACCAAGTTTGTAGTTTTTTTTTATCAAATATTGCCATCTCTTAGTTCTTAAAGATAAGAATTTAAAAGATCATAATAACTGACTTCACTATAATTTCTCCTAGAAATTATCCTCCATCAATGTTGTTTAATGTAGTTATTGTTTTCCTTTTATATTGCTTGTAATCTTCTGTATATAATATGATTGATCTCTCCCAATTGGGTAAGAGAGAATTCACATCCTCACATGGTATCAGAGCATGGCTAAGCCCGTTTCGACAATGTGTCGATGTTTCCTTTCGGTAACAAATCCACCTTGCTTAGCGCTTTTACACAACGCCTAAACCAGGAATTTGCTATTAAAGATCTCGGCTCGTTGAGTTATTTTCTTGGTCTCGAGGTTCTACACAATGAAAATGGTCTCTGTTTAACCCAAACCAAATATGCCAATGATATCATCACGCGTGCTGGCCTTACTCAAGCCAAACCCGTCCCTACTCCCCTTTCCGCTACCGATGCATTTCTTGCCGATGGGGTTCCCTATGCCGATCCTACTTTCTATCGTTCTCTTGTTGGCGCCTTACAATATTTAACCATAACTCGTCCTGATTTGGCCTATGCTGTAAATCAGGCTTGTCAACATCTTCATGCTCTAACAGAAAAACACTTTCAATTGGTAAAACGGATCATTCGGTACATAAAAGGAACTATCTCTCATGGTCTTGTGTTTACACGACCCACCTCTTCTACTATTTTAGGGTACTCTGATGCCGATTGGGCGCGTTGTATTGAAACTCGTCGGTCTACTTACGGATACTCAATATTCTTGGGCGGCAACTTGGTCTCATGGAGTGCAAAGAAGCAACCAACAGTATCTCGGTCAAGCTGTGAATCGGAGTATAGGGCAATGGCAAATGCAGCTGCTGAAATCGTTTGGCTCACTCACTTGTTAAAAGAGCTCCACGCACTTCCACCTTCACGTCCGACTCTTCTGTGTGACAATCGTAGTGCTTTATTTATGAGTCACAATCCGGTTTCCAACAAAAGAGCCAAACACATTGATCTAGACTATCACTTTGTTCGGGAGCTCGTTATGTCCGGAAAGCTTCATACTAAGTTCGTTCCAACCAAGCTTCAACTAGCGGATATTTTCACAAAAAGCTTACCTCGGCCTCAATTTGAGCATTTTCGGGATCTTCTACGTGTTCATCCGCCACAGTTTCGCTTGAAGGGGGATAAAAGATCATAATAACTGACTTCACTATAATTTCTCCTAGAAATTATCCTCCATCAATGTTGTTTAATGTAGTTATTGTTTTCCTTTTATATTGCTTGTAATCTTCTGTATATAATATGATTGATCTCTCCCAATTGGGTAAGAGAGAATTCACATCCTCACTTAGTTCTTAAAGATAAGAATTCCAACCGACCACATACTATGACGATCATCGCTCCAATTTGACCACAAAATTAGCAGAAGAAAACAATACAAACATCACAAAATATTATTTGTTTATTGCAAGACATGTAACGTGGTCCTTGGTTGTGGCCGGTTAAACGTATGGCTGCTATATATGTTTATTGGGAATGAATTCACATAGTTCGTACTTTGAAAAGATAGCATTCAAACTTTGTATCTATATGACTCCTTCATTTTGACCTTTTAAAGCGTAGATGATGTGTTTGTATGTATATCCGTTTGTTTTTAATTGTATGTAGGTTTAAGTTTATAATGATTAGTCTTACTATGCAATGACATCATATTTTAACTCACAAAAGTTTGTATCTCATTATTAGTATGAACGTCATGTCACATTATTTCAGTTGCTTTCCGTTCATGGCATCAAGTAATAAGCGATAGAAGATAGTTTTATGTCATCATGTGTACGTGTATATCTGTATAAGTACATGATGACGATAGTCGACATTTATGGAGGAATACATCATAGATAAACTCCAGATGTGGAGTATTCTTGAAAGGCATACACATTAAGCTTCAAATAAAGTGGCTTCTCTTTTTGACATCTCGTTGAGAAAATCAGTGGCTCATTTTTTATATGTCACTCTGATGTACAATTTTTCTCCTTGGTATATAGTTGGATGGGCCTTAATGCTTTCGGCTTCTCGTGTAGTTTTGAGTAGGTCTAGTGCCATTTACACGTATGTAACTTTGCTTATATTAATACTAGAGTAAATTACATAAATGGTCCATGTGGTTTGTCAAAAATTTCACCTATCGTGTTGCGTATATCGTCCCTATCGCCTCTAAAGAACAACACTCGTGGTCCGTTTTTAAAAGAGTGTTAAGTACATTCCGTTATAATTTACACGTTAGCCCCTGTTGGTTAACGATTGTTGCATCGTTTATATTTTATAATAATGGCTGTCTATAATTTAAAATTTCTCGACTTTAGATACGTTTTTATCTATTTTTGTCCGTTTTTATACGTTTTCATCATTTTTTATACGTTTTCTTACTTTTTATCCGTTTTCGTCTGTTTTTATTACGTTTTCCTTACGTTTTTATCCGTTTTCATCCATTTTTATATGTATTCTTACGTTTTAATCCATTTTCGTCCGTTTTTATATGTTTTTGTCTGGCCTTTTTACGTTTTGATACGTTTTTATCCGTTTTTATACATATTTTTATGTTTTTATCCGTTTTCATCCGTTTTTCTTACGTTTTGTCTGTTTTTGTCCGTTTTTATACGTTTTCTTCCATTTTTATACGTTTTTAAGGTTTTCTCAGTTTTCATATGTTTTCAACCGTTTTCATCATTTTTTTACGTTTTCTTAGGTTTTTATCCGTTTTCATATACTTTTATCCGTTTTTATACGTTTTCATATGTTTTTATCCGTTTTCTTACGTTTTTATCTGTTTCATCGGTTTTTATACATTTTTGTCCGTTTTTTCTTACATTTTTGTCCGTTTTTATACGTTTTGGTCCGTGTTTATACGCCTTTTTTACGTTTTCATAGGTTTTTATCCGTTTTCATATGTTTTTATCCGTTTTCATCCACTTTTATATGTTTTCATCCGTTTTTATACGTTTTTATCCGTAAGAAAATGTATAAAAACGAATGAAAACGGATAAATACGTATAGAAACAGATGAAACGCATAAAAGCATATAATAATAGATAATAACCCAAGAAAACGTAAAAAATCATATAAAACGGATGAAAACGTATAAAAACAGGCAAAAACGTAAGAAAACAGACAAAAACGTATAAAAACCGATGAAAACGTAAAAAAATGGATGAAAATGGTTGAAAACATATGGAAATGATAAAAACCTATGAAAACGTTAAAAAAACGTATAAAATGGACGAAAACGTATAAAAACAGATAAAAATGTAAGAAATACGGATGAAAATGGATGAAAACGGATAAAAACGTTAAAAAAAACGTATAAAAAAGGATGAAAACGGATAAAAACATATCAAAACGTAAAAAACTGACGAAAAGATATATAAAACGGACGAAAATGGATTAAAACGTAAGAAAATATATAAAAAAGGATGAAAACGGATAAAAACGCATAAAAACGGATGAAAATGTATAAAACGGACGAAAACAGATAAAAACGTAAGAATACGTATAAAAAAGGATGAAAACGAATAAAAACGTATGAAAACGGATAAAAACGTATAAAAATGTATCTAAAGTCGAAACACTTTAAATTATAAATGACCGTTAATATAAAGGATAAACGATGCAACAATCGTTAACCAACAGGGGCTAACGTGTAAATTATAACGGAATGCACTTCACACTCGTTAAAAAAAGGACCACGAGTGTTATTATTTGGAGGCGATAGGGACGATATATGCAACTTTTAAGTTTAAGGGACGATAGGTGAAATTTTCGACAAACCACATGGAGCATTTACGTAATTTACTCTTAATAATAAGAGTAAATTCTTAAAAAGGTACAAAAAGTTGGCTTGAGGTCATCATATTATACAAAAAAACATATTTTCTCAAAATGGTCATGTGCGATTGTGCTAATGTGCGACTCAATTAAATGTGTGACACGTGTGTACTTTTTTATTATTAAAGTAGAGTGATAGGTGGGGGCTTTTTCATATAAATTATTTTTTGTCTTATTATTGAGAGTATTAAAATATCAAAATACCCTCATTATTTATATAAAACACATCTCTCTTTCTTTCAAAGTCCTCACTCTACTCTCTCAAAATTCCGGCCAGCCACCACCGCCAGATCCGTCAACAAAAAAAACCGATCCGTCAACCACCAGATCTGTTGCTTGTTGCTCGACCACAATACCCTTATTTCATTCATTTGATATAACCTAATCACACACTCATTCATCCGCCCCCCCCCCCCCCCACACACACACACTTAACTTGTTGGCAGTCACCAACACCCACACGAACACACTCTTATCACAAGAAAACAACTCCTTCTTAAATCTAACCCAAATCGAAACACCAACTAATCCCTTTCGTTTCTTGTTATCTAAACCCACAACCGAACCGTTACTAAGAATGATCATGAGATTCATTCTGCCAAATCAAACGAGCCACACCAGCTTCTATTGGAATATGCAAGCCTTGAAGAACTTGTGGTTTATGATACAAGATCTTTGAAGAAGGTCTCGGGTAGGTTTACATATTTTGTTTTTGTTTTGTGCTCATACTGAAAGAAAGAAAGAGAGTAACAACTTTGTTAATGTCTTTTTTCTTTAATTATTTTTGATATAAAAAGAGAAGCTATGCTTCAAAAAAAGGATGATCGGTGATGATTTTTTGTACAGATCTAAAAAGATAAATTGTAATAATGCCAAATCTAAGATCTTGATATGTTGTTCTTTTTGCATTCGAGTCTTTTAGTTTAGATCTGTGATGTTTTGCTTTCCAATTGATAAGATTTTGAATGATACTGTATTCCAATTTTAATTTTGAGTCGTAGTTGTGGTTGAGGAGTTGGGATTAAGGATAGATATGTGGTGGTGATGGCGGATCTGTGGTGGTGTTGATCAGGTGGTGTTAATCTGCGGTGGTGATGGCGAATCGTGGTGGTGGTGTTGATCAGGTGGTGATGGTGGTGTTGATCTGTGGTGGTGATGGCGAGGTGGTGGTGACTGGAAAAAAAAGGAGAGAGAAGAGTGGTGAAAAAAAATAAGTGAGAGAGAAGGTTAGAGAAGTAATTTTATATAAATGATGGGGTATTGTACCTTTTTCAGAATTTTCTCTAATAATAATTGCCTCGTATAAAAATAGGGGTGAGCAAAACCGACCGACGAGCGAAAAACGACACAAACCGACCGAAACCGACCCCGACCGACACAAACTGAGCTATACTCGGGTCGGGACTCGGGCTGGGATTTCCAAGAATTCGGGACTAGGGTCGGGTCTGGAGTCGGGACAAACCGACAACACACAAAGAAAACAACACACCCGAGTGAAACCGAGTCCAGGTTATCGGTTTCGGGATGAGTCGAGCTCGTTATCAGGTCGGGACTCGGTTAGAGAATTCCAGGTTATCGGTTTCGGGATGAGTCGGGCTCGGGTCGGGACGGTTCAGTTTCAGCCCGATGCTCACCCCTATATAAAAACACACTCCTATGTAAATATTGACAATAAATCACAATAAAACAGTAATTTGCTTAGAATGATAAATAAACAAAGGCCTGTGTTATCCTAACACCCCCTATAAGGGGTGTGATGTTTTATACTTCCAATGATTGGACGCTGCCGCCGGTGGTACTGTTTGCTTTACGGAGTTGTACATTTGACTAAAATAGGGGGGCCCACATAGTAGGAGGTGTTCCCTTAATACAACCCATAAACAAAATGATTAATATATGGATCACCGGCCTGTAGAAATAAATCCATGTTTTGGCTCGTTACCGTGAGAGGATTTCTGATTTTTGCTCACAGTTGTGCGCATGGCTAATCTAAAGCTATATACTACCTTCGTCCTAAAATAATTGTCCAGTTTGACTTTTCAGAATCAAATTGTTTCAACTTTGACCTTAACTATTTTTGTGTGTATTATATAATATTTTATTCAAAATATATAAATGGATTGAGTTTTAAGTGTATTTTCAATGATATAATTTTTTTATCAAGTATCATATAACACAAAAAATATATATTTAAGGTCAAAGTTGAACCAGGTTGACTTTGAAAAGTTAAACTGGACATTTATTTTTGGACGGAATGAGTAATAGCTAGTTTTGATAGATGTGACGGATTTATTACTTCATATGTGATGTGACATGAAGGAATAATATGATAGGGAAGGGATCTGGTAAAAATAAAAAATAAAATAAGAAAAATAAGAAGTATTTCTAGCCACATACTTTAAATAGTAGGGAGAAAATTAAAGGGAGATACATATATTTTTTTAAGTGCATCTGAAATATGTGTCTTTGATTTTTTTTTACTCTTCTCATTTTAATTTTTCTTCTCATTTGATCCAAACTCTATTATGACATGCCAAGTTGAAAATGGTGGAAATAATATACGGAGTATATGGAATGCGAACATAATTTGAAAAAATAATTTTTATTTACATTCATAAAATATTTTAAAAATTTTCATTTCACACCCTTTAATTATTAAACTTTTAATGCTTTTTATATTTAAAATATAACAACATTTACATAAACATGTACAACACACCTGCTAATTCGTAATTTTCTTATGCAAAAGTAAATACATTATGTTCGTCCTTTCGTTACGATTAATACAAAAATAAATATATAATTTTTACATACTTAAACATTCATTATTTATGTAAAACCATGTAGGAGGCATAATAGTTTTTAAAATATTTTAACTTTAATTTGCACCATTACTTAATAAGTTAATAATAAGTTAATATGGATATTTATAATGTGATTATAATTATATAATATATGAATTAATCAAAATGACAATTATATACTTATTTTTATAATAACAAAATCAACATTATGATAATATTTAATTATCATAGAGTTTTTTTGTTTTCAAATATAATCAAATATTATTTTTATGTCACTTTTTTATTTAATTTATATGTTTTGTATACAATTATCGCACCTAATTGTTAGGTATGATATTTTAGTTTATTGAAAATTTATTTTGATATGAAACTTTATCTTTGAATATTTTATATATTAGTACGATAGTATATGTTACCTATTATAAACTGTATATTTGAATGAGATAGTTTAAACTTGAACTTAGTATAATTTATTAAAGAAATTACTGCTCTCACATATTAGAACACGTGGTCATTTTACTTTTATTTTTATTTTATTTTTATTATTATTATTTTTTAATTATTGTGTAATGTTGTAAGTATAAAAATTGTGATATGACAAATTGGTTGAAATTAGTAGAATATAAGTTTTTAATATATCATCTTCATTCTATATGTTTTAGTTTGTTTGATTTTATCTTGATTACAAGACAATTTAGTTAGCTTTTATCAATAATGTGTTATGACACATTTTTACATATCTTTACCTATTACGCAATCAAAAGTGATAATATTATTCTTTTTTCGTTTGGTGATTTATATTGATTCAAGAAAAACATATTATTCTATTCATGCTCTTTCTTTTTAATACACCTATTTATGAAACTATCCGTTCATTATACGGGTCTCAGATCTAGTTATACTATAAGACAGTTTCAGTAATACTAAAGTGCACATAATTTATACAAACGTTTCAGGTTATTATCGTTATATGGCAATGTAATATTTGATGTTCCAAGAAAACCATAAAATCTTTGCACGGGTTTAACTTTTGTTGGGCCTATGCGTGACCAAGGATTAGGAAACCTTGAGCCCATTAAATCACCATGAAGCCCACTTACAAATCTTAAGTTTTTATTTTCAAAATGTTACTTTGAAATAAATACTTTAGGGATTAGGTCGTAAAATAGCAATATACTTTTCCAAATATACCGTTTGGTACGTGAACTTTAATAATGTTGTAGAAGTATAACGAACTTTCATAAATGTTTCAATTTGGTACGTAGAGGCGCAAATCGAAACTGGTTTTTTTTTAAACCGGTATATAAAACCGATTTTTTCCGGTCAAAGTTGGGTCAAACTAGACGTTGCATACAAAACCGGTTTTAACCGGTTTTTTCCCCTTTTTTTTTTAAAAAAAAAAAAAAAAAAAAAAAAAACGGTCACTAGCCGTTTGTTTTGATTTTTGTGTGTTTTTTTTTATTTTTTTGGATGATTTTAGGCTATGTAATGGTAGTATAAATACATGTAATGGGTTGTGGTTGAAAACACATAAAAAACACTCAAAATCTCTCAAAAACGCTCACATATAATGGAAAACGTATCACAACAAGCTTCCACACTACTCCCTCCGTTTCTACTAGCAATGCAAAAAAACACTACACAAATGAAGATGTCGTGAAAGTTAAGCCAACTAACCGGAAAGGTGATGTTTGGTGTAATTACGATTTGTGTATTATGATCGATAATGCGGAAAAGGCGCGTTGCAAGAAATGTGGGAACTTTTATACTCCAACGTCTAACACTACACTTAGGAATCATAAAGAAAAATGTAATGCGGTCCGAGCTTCGTCCGATGGTACTATTGGTGCGGATGGTCGAGTTTTTATATATGATAGTGAAGCGCTTCGACTTGATTTTACGAAGTTTGTCATTTAACAAGCGCTTCCATTCAACCACTTCGACAACGTCAAGCTTACTGAGATCATCAAAACGAGGCTACAACCGCGTTATGAACATGTAAGTCATACTACTCTTAGAAGTGATGCTTTTAAATTATGGGAAACGGCTAAAAAAGATATTATTAATGGTTTTCGTGAATATAAATATGGTGTTTCTATAACTATGGATACTTGGACCGCACCACATGGTACGACAAATTATTATCTCGCCGTTACGGCTCATTGGTTTAATCCCGAATCTTGGTTGTTAATGAAACGGACAATTGCTTTTAAACTATTTGGTTATCCTCATACGGGATCTAATTTAAGAAAAAATTTGCATGACACTTTAATTGAATATAATTTAGATGATAAAGTTTTTACGATTTCACTAGATAATGCATCTAATAATACTAGAGCTATAGATTTGTTAAAATTACGTATTAAACCCGTTTTAGATGGTGCTTTTTTTCATTCTCGTTGTGTTGCTCATGTTATAAATTTATCCGTGCAAGCGGCATTAAAAATATGTGATAGTTTAAAAATGAAATTTAGGAGTTTATTAACAACTATATATAGTGCGAGCAACGAAAGACAAATGAACTATCACCGTTTTCGTAGACAATGTGGTGAACAACCCCTAGGACCTTGCTTTGATAATAATACTAGGTGGAATTCTACTTGCATGATGTTTGAAAATATATTATGACAACGTCAAACTTTAACCGCTTTTAATGATGTACTTGTTACTAGAAATAAGTCCGTTCCGATAGACGACCAAGATTGGGATCGACTAAATGATTTAACTATTTTTTTACAAGTTTTTAAAGAGGCAACAACTATATTATCGGGTGTTTATTACCCAACTAGCTCAATAGTTTTAAACCAAATTTATGCTATGACGGAAAATTAGACGAATTAAAAAACTCACCTTGCGGTATGTTTAGAAAAATGGTTAAAGTTATAAAAAAGAAATTTATAAAATATTGGGCTAGTTTACCTTTGGTTTTTACTTGTTCCGCCGTACTTAATCCATGTTTAAATGTTGGAGGCGTAGAATTTTTAATTACAAGAATAATGGAAAATTTAGAGTTAAACGAAGACGACCCCGACTATATAAGTACCCAAATTTTCAAATTTAACGATAGTTTTAAACAATTATATGAAATTTATGCAACAAAATATGGTCAACAACAAAACCCAATTGTTGACCAAATGCGGGCCGGGTCGTCTCGACAAGCAAGAGACATTAATATAAACCTTTATACTACCTTCGTCCTATATTAAGTGTCGATAATGGAATCTTGGGATGTCCCAAATTAAGTGTCCAGGGAATATTTTCAACCAATGAGAAGAGACTTTAGTGGATAATAGTGATATTTGATTGGTGGAGAGTATAGTTAGTGGAATTTTCTAAAACTTTGTGCATTTGAAAAGTGGACACTTAATATGGGACGGAGGGAGTAATATAAACCTTTATAATAGTTTATGTGAAGACGCTACAAAGCGTCAACGAACATCGGCCCCGACAAGCGAATTGGGACAATATATGGCTACAAACTTTTTAATAACTTTAAGTCCCCATGAGTTTGCAAACTTTGACATTTTGGCTTGGTGGAAAGAAAGGGAAATTCAATTTTCAATTTTATCCGCTATGGCTCGTGACTTATTAGCGGTACAAGCTTCATCGGTAGCTTCCGAATCGGCATTTTCTACTAGCGGTCGAATTATATCGGAAAGAAGGTCAAGACTAACCCCCGAATCCGTGGAAGTATGTGTATGTTTGAAAGATTATTTGGACGGGGTAGATAGGATACAACATGAATCATCGTTGGAAGGTCCGATATTACAAGACGTTGAAGAAACTATAGAAAGAGAAGAAGTTGAATTAGGGATATCACCTCCGACTACCGAATTAGATGAAGGTGAGTTCGAAGAATTTGATGTTGAAGAAGTGGATGTAGAAGATTTTTTGGATAATTTAATGACTTGAGTATAACGGGTGATGACAATGCCGAAGCTCGATATACTTGAGTACACTAATATGTTTTCGGGTGATGGCCATGCCGAAGCTCGAAATGTATTAGTATTTATATATTTTTAGTTGTATAATTGTATTGTTTAAATAAAAGTTATGATTGTATTTTTTTAGTTGTATAATTGTATTGTTTAAATAAAAGTTATGATTGTATTTTTTTAGTTGTATAATTGTATTGTTTAAATAAAAGTTATGATTGTATTTTTAGTTGTATAATTGTGTTGTTTAATTAAACCGGAAAAAAAATGTTCGAACATGTATGTAAAATTCCGAAAAAAAACTAACCGGTAAATAACCGGAAAAAAAAACCGAATCCGAACATTTATAACCGAAAAGAACCGAACCGGTAAAAAACCGATTCCGAAAATTAATAACCGAAAAAAACTGATTCCGAACATTTATAACCGAAAAAAACCGAATTCGGAAAACCGATTTTCCAGAAAACCGATTAAAACCGATTTTTAATAACTGGTTTTCCAAAAACCGAAAACCGATTAAAACCGATTTTTTTGCACCTCTATTGGTACGTGATGATGACATGTCACATTATAAATGATGTCACGTGTCAGACTTTCAGGTATGACACGTCATCATCACGTACCAAATTTGAACACTTATGAAAGTTCGTTACATTTACACAGCTTTTTTAAAGTTCACATACCAAATCTGTATATTTGAAAAAGTGCATTGCTATTCTTCGATCTAATCCTTACTTTCTATGATAATGTTATCTATATCACAACATCAAAATAAAATTTCAAGAAAGAATGGAGTGTGTAAGAGGACACAAACCGAGTGCCATTTTTTTTTTTTTTTTTTTTACAATGACCACAAACTTTTCAGCTTTTAAATAGGCCAAACACATTATTATCCGAGTTATATGTTCGGCCTGTGGGCTGAAAATGATTGGGCAGTGGATAGCCATTGATTCTCCAAAAGCCCATTAGTTTCAAAATTCATGATACAAAAACATTATCATGGTTTTTCATTTACTAAGAAAATACGTTATTAACTTATTAATGGTTAGTTTGAGACTTCAAAGAGAGCTATCAACTTCATATCTGAAGCTTCACTTGAACTAACGTTGTTTGGTGTAAAGTGCGTGTCAATGACTTAGGAGAACTTTCACGCCGCACTTGTTCATTAGTACAATACATACTAGATTTGTCGATGATGCTATTATGGTCATGTATATATTACCATTTTAAATTATACTTGTTGAGTATGATGTTTGAAAAAGAAGAAAAATTTTCTTTCTTATTTTTTATTTTATTTATTTATTATTATTTTATTTTATTTGGGTTGGTTCAAGTATGATTCACATGCATGTGATGAACGACCTTAACAACAACAACAACAACTGAACTTATAGCTTGACTAAAGAAAGTAGAACAAACAATCTGGAACATATGAAATATGTGACAAAGACTTGACAAAAAGAAATTTCATTTCCATGAAATCGTCAACAAGGATATTACCTAATGTGATTGCTCAATCATTGGATTTCGATCCATTTACAATCATCTTTACATAATTATACGAAAGACAAAAAGCTCAATCTCGACGCTACATTTTCTTGAAAGGTGTAATCTTGATAACAAGTCCGGGAAACACATCATCCGGATCATGAATATGCGGGTTCTCTTCAACAATATAAGGATCACCACACTTTTCACTAATAGTATGCAATGTCTCTCCTTCACGAACAACATAAATTTCGTCACACAGCCTAGCACCATTGTCATATGTTTGAACGCGTGTCACCATGCTTTCATTTTCACTAGAAAAAGACTCGCAACAACTCATAACCAGCATCACAACTAAGAACAGCGAGCAATACCATGAGACTGTCTCGGCCAATGTTGTTGATGAGTGAACTCTAGCCATAATGATACTATAGTTTTTGAGTTTTTGGGGGGTTTTAAAGGCGGAAAATTAGTTGATTAGGAAGAAGGTTTGGTTGTTGGAGTTGGTATGATGGAGAAATATGGATGAAAGTTGAAATGGTTGCTTTCAATGGGTTAGATAAGTGTCACAAGTTTGAAAAAACAAGAAAATGGAGGGAGCAAATTTTAATGTGTTCAAAAGTTGGTTTAACTGCTTTTTAGTCGAATGGATGAATGACTCTTTAAGTTTTTGGTGTTGTTGGTCAACTGCAAAACAAAGCAAATAGTAAAGCATTAATTGTGTCAAATAATGCTAAAAACATATTTTTACATATTTATACATAGCATGTACCCGCGCAAAACAGCGGGGACAAGTACTATAATTAAGGTTGGTTTTTTTTTTTTTTTTTTTTTTTTTTTTTTTAAAGACGTTTTTCGATGTTAATTGATAGTCTATAATGGCCGTGTGCTTGTGATGTGAGATGGTGAAAAGATTAATATGTAACATTATTATCTTCAAATTTTAGAGTTATGATTTCAAACTATAAATATATTAAAAAATTTAGGCCAAATTGCATATATATCCCTCTTAAAATGAATAATTGCATATATATCTTTTGTACAAGTTTTTGATGCACATAGTATAATTAATTGTAACATTTAATTTAATGCTATTAAGTAATGTGTAAATAGTGGATTTATAAGTTTAGTTTAAAACTTGATTAAATGTAGCAAGTTGTGTAAATTTAAAAGTTTTAAGACTTCTATTAAATATATTATAAATAGTATTTATATAAATTTCTTTCATAGACTATTGATATCAAGTAAGTTAGTGTAGACTAATAATACCCTTAGTTTGTTACTCCTTTCATTCCAAAATCATTGTTTACTTAAAAAAAACATACAATTTATGAATATTGCATTTACTATTAAAAAAAAAAAAAAAAAAAAAAAAAAAAAAAAAAAAAAAAATTTTATTCTTTGACAATTAATTAATGCTTTCATTAATTTTGTAAATAATGATTTTGATTAGAGGTAATTCGGTAAACTTAAACATTTTAACTTCGATTTTTAGTAGTAAACGATCTTTTCAGGACAACCCAAAAAAGAAATATGAACAATAATATTGCAACAGAGGAAATACATGGTTCAAAATGATATACTTTACTACTTTGGTATACATCTAACAGCCAAACAAAAATCAATTACGACTCTACTTTTACCAAACCAAATATCCATAGTCGACACTATTTTTCTACATTACAGATCTCTACATCATGAGCAAATACGTTTGCTCACCATTTCCATTTGCTCGTAACTTTAAAAATAACATGTGGATGCCGAGCAAATACATTTGCTCGTCACTTTCATAAACACGCTCAAATAATAACTTTCTCAACTAAGTTTGCTTGGCACATGGAGATGGAGAGCAAATGAGAATGGAGAGTAAATAGTTTGCTTGCCACATATAAGTTTTTCAACTAAATTTGTTTGCCACATGGGGATTGGAGAGCAAATGGGGATGGAGAGTAAATAAGTTTGCTTACCACATATCACAAATTGGGCGAGCAAATGGGAGGGAGAGTAAAGAGTTTTGCTCGTTGTGTCGTATTTTGTAACCCAAAAATCTAGGGTCGAAATTCGTAAAACACTCTTCATAACGTCCATTCTTGAAATTTCCTCGCCAAACAATTTCATTGAGTTGTATCGACACAGATTTTCATTTTTTAGAAAAATGAGGTACCAAGCTACGAGCTAACGGGATTCTCTTGAGATCAAAGATTTAAGATACAAAAACTTGTATTTAGTGTTAGAATTGATCTCAAATAAAAACACATCCCATTGAGCTGACAAATGCGCAAATCAACTGAAAAAAAAAAAAAAAGTCACTTTAAAAAAAAAAAAAAAAAAAAAAAAAAAAACAGTCACTTTATTATCGAAGTTGAAGATAATCATCATCACATAAAATGATGATACCATATGCTGCATACCAAAGTATGTTGATCATTTTTTAAAAATAAATCAATATCAAATTTGGAATTCAGGTATAAAGTTGAACGATAAAATCAAACTTTGTATCTTTCTTGGAGTTTGAGGCTTTAAGCATTATCATAATAGTGTCCAATTTTTTCAGTTAATAATTCTATGATTCATCCAAAAAACTAAGCATATAACATCTGATTTTTATTTTATTTTTTTTTTATTTATTTTTTTTTGAACGGCAAGTTAGTGATTCGAGCCCACAATAACATCCAATTGGGCAGTATGCAAGCGTCGAACCTTCGCCATAGGGATAAACCCCACTCATGCTTCTATTTATTTCCACCCCTGAAGGTCCATGGTGAGACCTCTCCAAAGATACCTCCCCAAGATTACCCTTGATGGCCAACTGAGCGAGATCACACATACGTCTAAATCTATATGTGAACCAATAAGATCAAATGACAGTTGTATCGGATTATCAAGATTGATTGAAGAGAACCAAATCAAACTCATGTTTTGCTAACAACTGACCAGATACTAACAATTCTAAAGTATCTATATAATTATATATTAATATTAGCTCAGCTGGACTCTTGCATCAAACTATTTTCCAAAAATTTGATATTCGCGGTTATTAAACAAGAGGCAAAACTAAGTGCGATATGCTAGAAAATCTACAAGCCACTACAGTAAGAACTGGGAGCATAAGTGATCAGTCGCAATTTATGAGGCTTTACGATCCTTTGGGGTTTGGAGAACCGATAACAAGGCCAGGTGCAGCCTTTGCTGGATGACCTTTAGCACCACCGCCACCACCACCACCAGCCGGTCCACCCGAAGTCTTTGTATTTGATATCTCAGCGGCAGCAACTGACCTCTTTATCTACAATGTAACAATCAATAAAGATAAATCAAATTAACTTCCTTTTGTTGTATCAAATAATTGCTAGTGGTCACAAGACCATATAACCTTAAGCAAATGTACATACCGCAGCCAATCGCTCTCTGTGAGCATCATTACCAAACTGAAACCAACACACAAGAAAATCAAACTTATATTTTTTTTAATAAAAAAGATTTCATATTCAATATTCAATACTAAATGGACTTGGTCTTAAGTCTTACTGGTTTCTTGTAGCACTTAATTTCATCTCCACCGAACCCAGGAAGACTCATGTTCCAGTTTCTTTCTGAGAGAAAACCGATGTTCGCTTCAATATCAGAATTTCAAATGAAGTATGTGAACATATTTAGGATAAACTCTTTAGGACTGACCTAAATGCAGAAGAACATCTTTGGACTCCAGTGTGTTTGATTTACGATGTTTGGCCAACGAGCAAGCAAACGTTGTAACCTGTCACCAGAACGCCGGACAGAAGAGGCTAATCAAATAGTAAAAACGCACAATCTTATTCTAGCCCACGATAAACTATAACTGCAAAAGTTTAATGCTCCTAAATTTAAAAGAGAATGGAACTCACAGATTCCACAAACTCGTCAGCAATATCAACAAGAATGTCTTCCACTTCAGGATCAAATCTTTCAGATGGATCAATCTGCTCATCACAAGTTCAAAAGAATGGTCAACATTTTTAAAAGTTATACACAAAATTACACATTAATTTTAAACAAATAAAATTCTTATATAAGAAATAAAGTGTTTACCTGAGAAACTATCTGCTGGATACTTCTCTTGCTTATAATTCTGTTACAAGTCTCGGTAGCCTCCACAACAGCTGGCGGTCTGTTAAATGTAGGCGGTGGTGGAGCCGGACTAGTAGGCTGTGCAACAGTTTGACTGAACGGTCTTTGGTTCCCCAGTCCACGGTTCCTAGCCAACTGTTGTTGATGGGGGGTCACAGTTTGTGGCACTCGTGATGGTGGTAATGAGTACTGCTCTTGTGGCTGCTGCGATAACGACGATGATTGTGGCTGTAGAGAGGAAATTGTTTGAGGTGGTTGTGTGGGTGTTGAGATTGTGGTTTGTTGTTGAGATGGTAGGTGGGATCTTTGTTGTAATGATTGTGGGTTCATTGATGGTCTAAATTGTGAATGTGGCATGCCAGGCCTTGCTCCAGAGTTTAGCCATGGTTGAGTGCTTTGGGATGTCGTAGGTGCTGGTGAGGCTGGGAAATTCTGCAGAGAATATGATAGGTTATCTAACCATATTGCGCCAGAGTAGAACACAAAATTTGTAGATATTTTTGAGCAAGTAAAACTTGATCATGCGTTTAATAACTCTTGCTATTTTTGTTGGTTAGAAAGACGATGTAGCTGACTATTTAATGGTCCTCGATTGGTATTGTGATTATTGATAAACTCACTTAAGATTTACAAATGAAAGTATCGAGTTAATTTGTTTGAAGTACTTTCTTTGAAGATACTTTCAGCAAAAATGATGTAATATACTAATATATGACAAATTTACAGGAAGGTTACTCGCTAATACTTTTTCAAAAATTATATCGAATATCAAGGTATTAATTGATACTTCACTGGGAATACACGTGACTGACTTGGTAATACACAAACCTTTTTCAAATTTATATACTATATATAATATGATTAACTTGGCAGTCTTTTCACCAAATACTGTGTTATTAAAGGTTCGCTCAACACCTAAATTTTTATGTTAAAGTTCAGAAATGTGAGAGCATTAAACGGGCTCACAAATACAAGTGCCGACAATTGAAGGAGCAAATAAACAATTATTACAAGGGATGAAGGGATTGAATATCAAAGATTAAAGATGATTACTCACTAAGCACTCAACAGTAATCTTTAAAATTTCTAGAAAGGACTGGGACCAAATGGCAAAGAGGGCCTTCCACGGATCTCAAAGGCAATCTTTCTCTTGGACCTAATCATCAAAATGGCTATTGCATCGAGCCCAAAAGACTACTTTTGTTTCACAATGTTTGTCTAAAATTCATATACATACACCATGTTTATCAAGTCAAGAAAGAGCATTTCGAAGATAGAGCCTTTAATGTAAGATGGCGGAGAGTGAAAATTAACATGCGCCAAGAAGGAAAAAAAATATGGCAGAAATTGTATGACAAAAACCCACATTTTTCTTTGCGGTGGTGAGGTCTCAAATTCAAGTTTGGGCTTCAATTAGTGATTCTAAGTCTACACATCAAGTATTAGTCATTTTTATAGTAGAGTTAATTTCATAAATGGTCCCTGTGGTCTAGGGCTGAGCATCGGGCCACTCCCGACCCGTCCCGACCCGATCCCGACTATCCCGAATCCCGACAAGCCGGAAAACACAAACCGAGTCCCGACCCAATTAAGCTCGGTTCGGTTTCGGGACAGTCGGGACGGGACGGGATCGGTCGGTTTGATCGGTTTTTTGGCCCGTCCCGACCCGATCCCGACTATCCCGAATCCCGACAAAACGGAAAACACAAACCGAGTCCCGACCCGTTTGAGATCGGTTCGGTTTCGGGACAGGATTCGGGACGGGATTCGGGAGTCGGTCGGTTTTGCTTACCCCTATTGTGGTCTGTCGGGTTTAACGGGTTTAGTCCCTAAACTTTTTTTCTAACGGATCCAGTCCCTGTGGTTGCAACCCATAACGGGTTTGGTCCTTGAGACTAACTGTCGTTAGTTTTTTCCGTTAGCTAACGACCATTTGCAACAAAAATTTGCACCGTTAGTCCTTTATACTAACGACCGTTTATACTTAACTCAAAATTTGGTTTTTTATTATTATTATTTTTTTTCTTCTAAAAAAATTTAAAAAAAAAATGGTTTTCTTATATATATATATATTTATATATTTTTTCTAAATATCTTTAAAATTTATACACGTTTTTATACATATTATTATACATGTTTTCATACACATTTTTATACACATATTTTTTATGCACACGTTTTTATATACATGTTTTTATACATGCTTTTATACACACGTTTTTATACACGTTTTTATACACACATTTATACACATATTTTTATACACGTTTTTATATACATGTTTTTATATACATGTTTTTATACACATACTTTTATACACACGTTTTTATACACATATTTATACGCACATTTACACATTTTTATACACGTTTTTATACACGTGTGTGTATAAACGTGTGTATAAAAACGTGTATAAAAATATGTGTAAAAATATGAAAACACTTTACGTCAAAATTAACGTAAACAAGTTTTTAGTCGAAATGTCCCGTTTCTATGTAAATCACTCTAGGCAAGAACAAACAAATTTACAACTTGACAAATGATCAAAGAAGTGAATTTGTATCTCAAACTTCACATTTTTAATATGACAAAACATGTTTTTCAAAAATACACTTTACAAATTATTTTTGAATTATAAAGAAATGTTTTAATTGAAAAAATAAGTTTAAAAATCATAAGTTTAAAAATAAGTTTAAAAATCATAACAGCTATTTTCCCCCCAAATCAGCTCCAAACTTCCCCAAATAAACTTTCACCACTAAAAACAAAAACTGGAGCATCCTTTGTCTGGCACGGTACCACTAAATTTAGTGGTACCGTATGGTATTTAGTGGTACCGTCCCACTGTATCGGGCAAATTTTCTCTGCCTATAATACCAGTCCACTTCACAGTTTTTGGGTATCCATTTTCACACAAAACTTTCTAAGTTTAATCCTCCATTCACACTTACATTTCATTGATCATTAGTTAGTTTTCTTTTGTTTAAAGAGTGATCCTTTCATCCAACCAAAGATCACCTTCATTCCTCTATTACTCAAGAGAAGAACACAAAGTATCAAGAAGATACAAGGTGTTAGAGTCTTTGTGTAGTGCACTTGCATTACTTGTTGTTTGCTTGATTGTATCTTGATATACATCAAGTGTCATAGTCTTGTTTAGTCATCTTGCGTGGATCATTGTGATCTTGTTGAGATCTTGGAGATCTCTTGTAACTTGTGTGTTAGTGTGTTGATCAAGTGGATCAAGAGTAGAGTGTGAGGATCTTGTTGATCGTGTAGATCGTGCGAGAAGTTAGGATCGTGTGGATCGTAAGTGAGATTGGTACTAGCTAGATTAGTACTCGACATTTAGCTTAGTGTCGGAAATTGTGATAAGCGACGTTGTACGGTTTTCTGTGCCTGAAGGGAGCTTTGTTGACATAGTGCTTAGAACTCTCGAGTTGGGTACTCGGGGAGTGGAGTAGGGCGAAGAAGAGCTTCGTGACCGAACCACTATAAATCTCGTTGTCTTGGTTTGATCTTTCCATCTCATCTCTTTATACTTATTATTTATATTAGATAGTTTAGCTTAGTGTTCATATTGGTGTTAATTGATTTCACAAAAGAATTGAATCAAAGTTTTTCAAATAAACTCTTTTTATTTTAATTAAGGAAAATAAATCGGTAAAACTATTCAACCCCCCCCCCCCCCCCCCCCCCTTTTAGTTTTTCACATATGTGTATAAAAACGTGTATAAAAATAAGTGTATAAACGTGTGTATAAAAACGTGTGTATAAAATGTGTGTATGAAAACGTGTATAAAAATAGTGTATAAATTTTAAAGATATTTAGAAAAAAAAAAAAAAAAAAATTGAGTTAAGTATAAACGGTCGTTAGTATAAAGGACTAACGATGCAATTTTTTGTTGAAAACGGTCGTTAGCTAACGGAAAAAACTAACGACAGTTAATCTCAGGGACCAAACCCGTTATGGGTCGCAACCACAAGGACTGGATCCGTCAAAAAAAAAGTTTAGGGACTAAACCCGTTAAACCCGGCAGATCACAGGGACCATTTATGAAATTAACTCTTTATAGTAAGTCCATAAATTTGTTATTACGGTTTTACAATTATAATAGAATGATAAATAACATAAAAAAAAGACCAATTCCATGTTTGTAATGTCCTTGTATAAACAAGTTATCAATGTCTATTTCTTGTCAACAAGACTTTATTCCATGTTCTATCTTTTTTCTACAGTCAATATCTCACATGGCTCGGGCAGAGCATTTTTTGGAAATTTCTGCTATTCTCTTCGAACTGATTTGCAAGATCCTTCATGGCGTAAACAAGATTACCTTATCACTGCCGTTCAAAAGTAGTTTTCAGTGTTCCACTTGTTTCTTTTTAGCTAGATATTTGTGTAGGTTTTACTTGGCGTTACAGTTTGCTTAACAAAACAAGTAAAGTGGGATATGAACATATGGTTTAAGTTTACTAGCTAACATTTTGTCCCTTTAAAATGGATCTTTATCATATACTTCTTTCTTTGAATGATTGCATTTTGCAAAGCAAATGTCTAAATGCCTAACCTTAGTCACAAGTCACGTCTAACTTATAAGTTTCCACGATGTGTCATGGTGGCCAGGAGATATATAATGTCCATGTTATATGCCTAAATTCATATGGACTAGTGGACTACCAGTCATAACTAGTTGGATATGGATTGAGTTCTTCACAAGTCGCTCTCAAAACCTCCTCTTTTAAACAAATGACACCTAAAAATCCACACCTCTCTCATTTGCATAATTATATGCCTTAACGACCTATTGTAATAAGATAGATAGGGCTCGATTGAGAGAGAACCCAACGATCTCTGAAAACTTAATTGAAACTGAATTATTTTATTGACTTTAATTTTCTGATCTTTTATTGAATGAAACACAGGTTACATTTAAAGGAAAGAAAACCTAACAAACCCCTAAGTAACTGTAACATGATAAACCTAAAACACTTGTACTTAATAGTTTATCCTAACTAAAACAATTCAAATTAAGGATAAACATCCTAATTAAATCTGTAATTCCTACTGGTCATAACATTACATCCCCCATTAAGTAAGTGCTTGTCCTCAAGCACTAAGGAAAACATGAGACCCTTCATGTGACTCCGGATCGGTTATAGTCCCGTACGGGAGATACATGTTAGTTAAATTTTTAGCATGAAACAGGGCACTCTTTTGAGTGTCCATAAAATTTCAAACCCTTTACTATTCTTCCTTGGGAATGTTGCTTACATCAGTTAGTCCAAGAATACTACAATGAAATGACATTAACATCGTAAACCTTATAATTTGAAACAAGCAAAACTACAAATGAGATAGGAGTGGTTTATATGTTGATAGAGGAGGGTTTGAGAATAACTAATAGAGAAGTCAACTTCTTGTTATACATACATATCTCTATATGTCATTACCTTCATGACAAACTACGGCAACTCAAAATATAGCCAAAATACATTAACCATAGGCACAACATGTGCAATTTTCAAAACCGAGGGTAATTATAAATACATATTACATTTGTTGCCATGGTTTTTGTTAACAACTGTTTTATCACGACTGTTTCTCCTCAGCTAGATACTTTTGGGAACCTTACTATGTGTCTATGTGTTTCAGCTTTAACACAAAACAAATAAAACGGGCTATGGTCTTTGGTCACTAGCTTAATTGTTACTTTGTACTCTCTAGTGCTAAAGTACTAGCTAAAGCTTTAGTATGCCAATTCCCGATGAACTCTGACCTCATTACAGACCTAGTGAATCTCTACATGTAGATATCATACTATCACATACAGCAAGAATATGACATTTCTAACTAAAGAGACAAAAGTACTAACTTGTGCAGATGCTGACATGTTATTAGCAGCAGTCTGCGGTCTAAGCGAAGTTTGGATAGGTCTTTGTGGATGTGACAAAGCAGCACTATTCGGCCGCAATGAAGACCCTGCACCAAGTGATCCCATCATTCCAGTAATTGATTGCCTCACCTACACATTTCAAACATAAGATCCACACAGACAAACATTTAGCATAAATACTAGGTTTATTTGCATAATATGCCAACAGACCTTATCATTTGTCATGTTTAAGTCAATGTACTTTCTTTTGTACATTCGAACGACTCAATGATGGGTTTGTGTCCATATGTGCGTTTGTAGGTAACAAAACTGTTATTAACAAAAATCAAAACCGATAATTCTTGTATAAAATTGTTAAAATTATGTACAATGCAAAAACTTTTGACGACAAGACTAAGATAATGACTAGAAAAATGGTCCAGATTATACACAATACCATCTATCAAAAGACATAGTAGTCAGTAGATATGCAAATAATAGAACAACGACTAAACCATGATAAATGGCAAAAACCCTTAAAACTAATTTCCAAATATGCTAAAGTGAAGGGCTCAATGCAAATACTAAAGCTATGCGTAACGAAATTGATCAATCGGGATACAAAACCATATTTTAATAACTCGTATATACAAAAAAAAAATGGTACAATAACTAAAACGAGACAAATGACGGGTAAACGTACGAGGATTTCCTGGTTTCATGTTACCCGGGCTGGGTGAGTCTAACCGATTATGTGTTGAAGTAAAAACTTTTATGAACATACTTAAGACTATGGGTAACAAAATGAACCAAACGGGACACAAACTATCTTTCAATGACTCACATATACAAAAAATAGTAGAGCAGCTAAAAATGAGATAAATATACATACGCTAACTTCACGTACATAGCTCTTTCTTTTATGATGGATACTGTAAAACAACAAAGACTTCCAAACAGGAGCCAAAATTAATCTTGCGACATTTGAGTAAAATTGTTTATGAAAAGCTGGGCTTATTCTTTTGGAGGTTGTTATTTTGAAACAAAATTAAGCTATAGCTTTTTTATTAGTGAGATCTAACTTAAGTTCAAGCTCCTATAAACTCCTATAAGTTGCGTGCAAAACAAAACATAGCCAACGCACATCTGATAAATCAAACGCTGCAAACTGTGACAGTAATTTATGGTAGATTAGATTATACCTAAGGGGTTAATGCTAGTTACGGATCATAAAGAATTCTATTCACCATCAAAATCTTAATCAACATTTTTTTCAGTCGAAATAGTTTAGTATAAACCAAATTTCTAGTGTCACCTTGAGTTCATTTTCAGTTAATGATAAAAATTTTAGGCTTTTAATGCCACATAACGTGAAGAGTTGGTTATACTCAAATAAGGTGTGTTTGGCGCTGAGCATTTAGGAGCGATGAACGGTGAGCATTGAGCGTTGTGATTTTAAATACTCGTTTGGCAAGCCGCAAATAGCTTTATCTATTTTTTCGGAATGCTCATTTTCCAACACTCCATAAAGTAGCATTTAGGAGCATTGGGCATTTAGAAAAATACTGCTAACTGTAGTGCTATTTTTGCCAAACACACCCAAAATGTGTAACATAAACCATCTTCTAACTAGTGACATAAACCATCTTCTAACTAGTCGGATATCGATAACAGTAGAATACCTGGGGAGTAGTAGTGGCGAAATGCGAAGAATTGAAAGGAGGTGGAAAATTGGTGTTAGGGTGTGGTGGTGGTGGAGATGGAGCTGGTACTCCAATAGCCATACCACCTCTTTGAGATGGAGATGATGAAGGGTTGGTTATTGATGAGAAGTGTGGGAAGGGGGGAGGTGGTTGGGTGTATGGTGGGCCCCTTGGGAATGGTGTTCTTGGTTGTTGTTGTTGTTGTTGTAATGGAATTGGGGGTTTAGGGTTAGGGTTTGGAGTTGGTTGTTGGGGTGAAGGGGTAGTGGTGGTTTGTGGTGGTTGTTGGGGTGGGGTAGTGGTGGGTGGTGGAGGTTGTGATTGGGGTTGTGGTGGTTCATGGGTGGTGGTGGTGGGAGGTGGAGTGGTGGTTTGTGATGGTGGTGGTTCGGAGGGTGTAGACGGTTGTGGTGGATCCATTGAAAGAAAGGGTTATGGATTTGGTGGGTTTTTTGATGGGGGAGGGAATTTATAAAACGTATAGCATTGTTTTAAGCTTATTTTTGCGTATAAGTTTATTCGATTTCGCTTATACTGATTTATAAGCTCAAACATTTTTTCCGGCTTATATCTATCTATATCTATTCTATCTATTAAAAGAGGGTTTTGACTAGGTGTATTATTTTCATTGGTTAACTTAATTAAAAAATACTATTTGATGATGTCACATATATAGTATATTGATATTAAGTCCATTTTATACAATACTAGATTATTGACCCGTGAAATTCACATGATTAAATGAAAAACCGTGAAACTGAAAAAAAATGTATTATGTAAAGACGGATTGTTAATCGATCAAGTAACCCTCCCATGAACATCACGGGGTTAAAAGGTAAACAATTAAGTCAACCGTAAATACAACAAAGACGGCATGTTAATCGATCAAGTAACCTCCCATTATCACGGGATTATAAGGTAAACAATTAAATCGATCGAAAATATACCAAAGACTACCTGTTAATCGATCAAGTAACCCTCCTATTTTTTTCGAAACAAATAGCTTTACAAACATTTGGTGGGTAATATTTAATGAAAGAATATGTTATGTTACTAATCAAGAGTCAAGAAGGACTCGGCCACCAAGGAAACCATTTTCAACCTCACGAGTACCGTCCAGAACTTGTTGTCTCAAATTTTCTAAAACATCAACCTACTCACACAAAATTGAACCAATCAAACAAATATACAGCATTTTAAACTCTGAATTTGTACTTTTGTAAATACCAAAAAATCTCACCTGCCCAACTTGGAAAAATAGTTTTGTATATCCAACTTGATACGTACGTGGGTGAACACGATGCTGCTGCAGAATAGCAATGGATGTACTCAATGGATTCGTACACATGATGTTCTCTGACAAGAGACAGCCAAACCTGATATTTGAACAAAAAATATTCATAATAACATCAAGCATAATAAGATAAAGCGGCAAATTTAACCCTTTAATGCATGAATGTGTGAACGCTGGTCCTTCAAACATTTAACTCTATGAAAGGGTATACAGGAAACAGATCAAAATTTATCATTTACTTATAGGGTTAATACACAAATATGTTACTAAACTTTCCATAAAAGTTCGCCTAAGTTACTGAACTTTCATTTTGTTCACTTAGGTTACTGAACTTATAAACCATGACATTTTGGGGTCACTGAACTTATAAAAAATATTCATAAACAACACTGAACTTGTAAAAACATGACATTTATGTTACTTAACATATCAAAAAATATACGATTAAGTCACTCCTACCAACACTAATAAATTAGGCGAACTTTTTTGGTAAGTTCAGTAACCTAAGTGAACAAAATGAAAGTTTAGTAACTTAGGCGAACTTTTTTGAAAAGTTTAGTAACATATTTGTGTATTAACCCTTTACTTATACAAGTAAGATTATCATCTAAATAACATGTTTTTGGGTGATTTATATCTAACTTTGACAAACTAATTCTTTATAGAAAATACGTAATAAACTGGAAAAAAAAATACACATTAACCAGACCCAGTCTGTTCCGACTTGTATAAATTTTTTACCCTTTTTGATTAGTTGCCAAACTCGCCCGACCTGTCCATCATGTCACCTAATTATATGAAAAATAATACTCCGTATGATTTAACAGGTTTTGTTCTTTACCGTTCAGCAAATTCTTGATGTGTGAGGCACATTGGGTATTTAGATTTTAAGATTTGCACTATCTCCATAATTCTGCTGCATCTAAGCTGTTCCAAGACGACATCTTTTTCATACGTTCCAGGAAGTTGCTTGGTAGTTGGTTTTAGGCAACGAATGAAATGTGGCTTTGACTTTTCTAACTGCTGAATCATTTTAAACAGCTGATCCTACCAGCATCCAAATGGGATTAGAAAAAGAAGATGACCCAATTAAAGAAAATTTCAACCCATTTTGTAAAATAGGGCCAATTTGGATTAGATTTTATTGTTGACAGAAAAAATTCTAGCCAAATGGGAAAAAAATGTGAAAGGTGAATACTACCTTAAACTTTTCCCCTACGCTTTGCTCATGTGAAACAGATACAGCGAGCTCGGTTGTTTTGGACTGGTTCATAAAACCAGAGGCAGAGCAGTTGAGAAGCTTCTTACGGGATGACGTTAAGAGTTGAATGGTATCAGTTTGTAGTGTATCAATGTTTTGTTCGTAGTGTATCAATGTTTTGTTCCAAGAAACCGGTAGCATCATATTGAACCTACACATGGTCCATAACTTGGTCAGATAAAAATTAAACGGATGGGATTACTTAGAGTTTGTAATTTTGGCCCGTTTACTTATATGAGAGTTGATTTAGGATATGCTTGTAGAAAACAGGTAAAATAAAAATAGAAAGTTACCTAAAGAGAAATCGGGTTGAAAGTTTTGTGAATCGTATAATTATTTGTTGTGCATACAATCCTAAATGGTTTATTCAAACATTAGGTTACTTCTACAATAACATGCAATTTGTAATAAAAAAAAATGTGTTTTGGCTTTTGGGTCAACCTATATCGACCCGTGCCAAAAAATGTATCAATTTTTTACCCAAGCTTGTTTGAACGGTTACCCAACTTCCACGCCCATCACATATGTCACCTCTAGAATATTATCAAAAGTGTGAATTGTTCAAGTAACAATGGCAAACCTCTCTGGCAGAGTGACGAACCCTGAAGGTTTCTTTATCACAGCTAAAGCATGAATTAGAACTCAACTTCCGTTTAATTTTATGAGTAAAGGTAACATCTGTGGCTTTGGAGGAATTAGAATCCTCATCCAGTATTGAGATTAGCCCCATTGGTTTCTGCAGAAATCAAGTGATGTAAAATAAACCCATCCTTTAAATGTAAAAAAGTTCAGTCAATCACAAGTAAAAAAATTTAAGATCGTATCTTTAGACATCATAATGAATATTTGTTATAAATTGCATGACGATGGCACATAATTGATACCTTCTCAAATAGATCCAAACACTCTTCATTGTCTTCGAACTCTACCTTTTTCCAGTGGATCCCCTCCAATTCATACTCCTGATGATTAGATTATAGTTGCTAAAATTTTTACATGGAAGAGAGTGTTACCAGATTACACGATTTAGATAATGATCCCAGAAGGAGCTATAGCATCTAAAAACTTGATAAAGTCCACCAAACTCCGACTTGCAAACTCTTGGAGAGCACTGGAATGATAAAAATTTGAAAACCAAGTCATTTTTGTGATAATACGCATACACCAAATATAATGAATTCATGTTTAACAACCCGTTACATTGACCAGAATTATCCACCATGCACAAAGGCCCCTTATATTGCGTTATCTTATAAAAATGCAAGTGAAAATAAAAACAAAATCAAAAAAAGAATCAACTTTTCAAACCATATTCTTTAATTGAACTCCTTCAAATACCGATACCAAAACCGATAGTGTGGGATCAAAAAGCAGCAACAATAGGTTGAAATCCGTAACTATTGAAACTTCACCAATCATATTCTCAATACCCTGAAAATCACCAAAAAGTGTGCACGGGATGAATAACAGTAACACATAAACACGTGTGCTTCGGCCTCCTGGCATAATAACACAAATTATAAATGGATTATGGATATGATATTGAAAATAATTACTTACTCTTAGAGATGCAAACCAGTGAAAATGAAGATGAATATGACACATCAGCTTATGTCTTCCAGAATGTGAAAAAGTAAATGATTTACAACTCTACTAAACCCCATGTTTAGTTTCTAATTCAAAGAACCAAAAAGCATTTGAGTCGCACAAAGTTGCAACTTATGGGCTTATTAAACCTATAAGCTAATGATTCTATTTATTACATTTTTACATAAACATGTGTGCTTCGGCCTCCTGACATAATAACACAAATTATAAATGGATATGATATTGAAAATAATTACTTACTCTTAGAGATGCAAACCAGTGAAAATGAAGATGAATATGACACATCAGCTTATGTCTTGCAGAATGAGAAAAAGTAAATGATTTACAACTCTACCAAACCCCATGTTTAGTTTCTAATTCAAAGAACCAAAAAGCATTTGAGTCGCACAAAGTTGCAACTTATGGGCTTATTAAATCTATTTTTGAGAACCTCTTTCGGTGTGGCTTCTTGAGAAAAGTTGCAAAGTAAGGTTGATTCTATTTATTACATTTTTACAATTATAAGCCAATATATGTTATATTGTGTTTTGACACGACTATAAGCTAATGAGTCTTTTTTTTCTTCTAGAAAAGCGTAAGCTATTTCAAAAAGCTTATCCGAACAACCTCTAAGTCATATTCGCACATGCCTTCAACAACATATGGATCAAGTTAAAGTTACCTGCTTTTTAATCCAATCCTGTTGATGAAAATCAGGAGCAGACGCCAATAAAAGCAACTTGGATCCTGCATTTTTTACCTTATACACCCTTGACTATGCAAACAACCGCCTACAAATTATTATATTGGTGATGCTTTGTTAAAAGATTAAACCATATGAATAAAGTTTTATCAGAGAATTATACATCAACAACTTATAAAGTTTCATAGATACTTACCAATAACCAGATAACACTTTGACGTCTTGATCATATAATGTGAGTTGCATCTTATTATATTACCAGTAACCTGATAACATTTATTTTATACCAACCAAACCGTTTAGTTTAGCTCTTATCAATATTAAAAGTTAAATCTAAACGAAAAGTGCAGGATATATGTTATTATATTACCAGTACCACTTAAAGGGTGACAATCCAAAAAAAATCTGATAAACTTAAATAATTTCAATTAGGTATTTTATCAAACACCTTATGCACATACACAGGAACTTTTCAAATACACAATAAAAGATAAAGGCGCATACCTTTTGAGTCGGTTGAATTGATGATTCGTAAAAGTTTTAACACCTAATCTGTAAAACGAAAAAATAAAAAGAAGAAAACAATCATAAAAAAGTTCAAAATAGCAAACTACAGTGAAACATACCTCATGATTTGCAATAAGAAACAAAAATTACCCTTGAAGAAACAAAACTGATTGAAATTTTACACATAAGATCTGACTCAATGGCAGTGTATATAATCTAGGAATTAATTTTGCGAAACTTAACTGAGAGTCAAATTAACACAAAATATGAAAATCAGAAAACCCGGATATCCTGTTTAAATTAGCCACCAAAGGGGTATTGGTGGGTTAGGGTTCAGTGATTAGATGAGTTGGTTTTGGCTTGTCCAAAGGGGTATTCATGGTTGGTGTTTGTAGAGGGCTGCATGAAGGGTTGTGGGTTAGGGTTCGTGAGTTAGAATGGGTGAGGAAAAGATGGGTTGTCACCGAAAAATGGGTGGCTTCCCTAGTACGTTTTTTCCTTTTTTTATTTGTTTCCGTAATTATAGATTAAAAATGTATTGGTTGATTTTAAATGTGTTGGTAAAATTACTAATTTAGACACTCTAGAATTTGAGTATTCCTTTTTGAGAGGGGTATTCATGGTCTTTTTCAACTGCTGTATATTAGAATACTAGGTTATTAACCCGTGAAATTCACGGGATCAAATGGAGAACCGTAGAATAGTAGTTTTTAATATGTTATGGAAAGAAATACATTTATTGAAGAGAACGATTTTTGATATTATGTGAATAGATGATACGTTAGTTAGACGTATGAATAAAAAATATTTATGCTACATAAAAATAAAAATAAATCTATAAACGATATAAAGGTCATCTAATGTTTTTTGCTAATTAAGTTTGAAAACATTTCTCGTAGAGAAAGAGAAAAAATAAGGTAATAACAAAATAAATAAAATATGTAACAACAAACACAAATAACATTTCATGGCATTTTATAAAAAATTGTAACATACTCTTGACATGTTTGCTACATGGTCGAACATTATGTATTGTATAAGTGCTTACAGTTAAATGATGTAAAATGTAGCATATACTCTTGGAGTATCCAAAAAACATTTATCCATCACAACCTTCAAATATATATTTCTCTTATACCTTGTCGAGTGACTAAAATCATTCTATTTTAGCAATCTTTCTAAACATCAAAATCACGCAGTAAGTCACTTATAGCAACAACTTAATTCAAATTCATCAAGTCTCGATTGTAGTACCAACAATCTCGTAGATCTACAACAAATTAACAGTTTGAAAGACCGATAACTTTTTCAGTTTCAAAGACCGAGAACGGCTTTCCATTTCATCAGGTTTCACGGTAAGTCACTTATAGGGAACAACTTAATTCAAATTCTTCTCAGTTTATTGACCCGTGAATTCACGGGATTAAATGGAAAACCACATGAGCGATAAGAGTGACCATTCAATATAATGCTAATTTTGATTCTTTAATTTTTAATCAAGAAAGCCTGAAAATTGGTTCACCTTAACACAATAATGTTTGTCCGTATCAAGGTGCAAGAAATACAGTAAAGCCAACTGCAACAATGCTACTATTTAAAAGATAAGAAGGCCACCTTATCTGATAAACATCTCATGTATGATGCATATCAACTTAACAAAATGAAGACTTTAGGGTCGATTGGTGTATAGGATTTTGGTTCGTGAAAATTGATGGGGGATGGGTTGAGTTAGATTATGTGTGGGGCGAAAAAAATGGGGCTTCCACCATAAGCTTTGAAATTTTGATATATTATGTTTTCTAATTTTTTTAATTAAGAGGCTTTCCTAACAAGCTTTGACTTTTAATGTATAATTTTCTAAATTAATGGTATAATTTAAATTAGTGTTAAAATGACTATTGTAGACACTCTAAAAGATAATTGATAATTAAATTAGTGTCATGCAATCCTAAGCAAATACTAAAAGATCTAGCCTAGCATGGTAATAAAAAGAATAGCAATTAAATAAATAAACCAATAACACATAGACATGATTGAATGATTAATTAAAAAACTTATCGTTCACCAAACATGAAGACATCAATGGCCAAAAGGCCTATAAAACTGTAGAAAATTGTTTAGGGTTTCTCCTCCAAATTTTTCTAAAATAATAGATGCAAGGCCCTCCCATTGGGCGGCTAGTTTTTATAATTTGTTTATAAGATATAAGAAATAGTAAAATGGTTAGATAGAATAACGTTAAACAAATTTAATGTTGAAAATATCCAAATTAAAGATACTTTATCGTGTAAGAAAACACACTTATAATCTATAAAGAACTTTTTTATAAACAACGTTAGTTGTAGATTTGTTGTAGTTGTCATGCTTGTCACAACAACTATTTTAGACAATTATTGCTTTTGACCCTTAAAATGGCTATATAAAGTTGTTCGGTACAAACATGATGTAAAATTTAATACACTAAAATTTATAATGCTGAAAGATAAATAATGTAATATATAAATAACCTTGAATGTGTTGTTTAAAAGATAAAAATATAAAATTAAAAAAATGGAAAAATTAAAGTCGATGAAGGACTTCTTTGTACACGACGTTAGTTGTGTGATTGCAATGGTTGTCATCTTTGTCACGACATAAAACTTTAATGCCCTTATTTCTCTTTACCCGTATGGCTATTTTTTCCTGGACAACAATACAACTAAACCTTCAGATGTCCACCAGCAAAAGGCCTACACAACAAAGACGAAAAAAAAAAAAAAAAAAAAAAAAAAAAAAAAACTGAGTGTCAAAATGTTACTAAGTGGGTGTTTCGGACTGCCTATTAAAGGGCTTATCAGCTTACGATATGCAGCTATGTGTTCAAAGAAAACTTTAAACTCCTAATCTACTTATTCTAAAGAAAATAGTCACTCACACATAAGTAGATTGTACATATGGAGTAGTTTATAAAGCGGATAAGCTGTTTAAAATAGGCAATCACAAACACCCCTTAATTACAATCAATCTGGAGCAAATAAATACAAAGGAAAATTCTAACTTGTTGGGGAGTGTAGACCATGAGGAATCCGCCTGAACAATGCCAAATATTACCAGAATCAATTTTGCTCGAATTGAGAGGCTATAATCATGCAGCTTTTCTATTGCATATTCTCTATCATAGTTCTTGTCTTTTCCACATAATTTAGATGCAACAACAATCATTCCGCTCATAACCTAAAAAAATGTTGCATTAAATTTTTTTATAATGTTATAATTTCTTAAACAATTTTTAAAAATGCATAATTTATAAAAAAGTGTGGCTTTGAAGTAGTCACCCTTCGCAAGATATTTAAGAAATCCGCAAGATACTTAAGGTAGAAAATTCTTACCAGACCACATGACCACACTTATTTTTCTCACGTCATTAATCTTCAAAGATTCATGAATGTAACTTTGTAGAGCCACATGAATTTAAGACTTCAAATGATTTCTTGTATAAACATATAACTGAAAGAAGTACACAATTGCTACCGGATAGATTATAGATATGTCACCTAACACCCAACCCGAGTCCACCCCATTTGGAACCATTACTCTCAACCACCCAACTCGACCACTTTATTACGTACCTTAAGTTCATCAATTGCAATAGTGGCATTTGAAGAGCTACGTAGGAAGTAGTTTTTGAATTTGATCGTTTCACATAAAAGATTGGTCAAATTTTATTTTAATCTTTCAATCCTTAAACCAAAAGAGTTTTTCAAACATTTTTGTGTGTCAATTATCTGAATATCCTATTGTTACAACTCTAAACAGTGAACGAACATCTATACACCCCCTTATACATAACACCCAATAACCATGATAGCTGCTAAAAAACTTAATGCGTGAGAGTTTCTAACATACCTGATCAATTCCACGTATCTTCATTCTTCATAACAACATACTATAGTTTTGACTGAGTGATTAACTGAAACATCTTAAGGAAATGATATTGCAAATTTCAGGGAGATTAAACATGCAAAACAATTTCTCGGAAAAAATTTACTTAGGACGATGAATATGTCATGATCTGATTCTATAGCAAACACATATACTGAATTGATAAAGATGCATTTGATAGCTGTCACAGATTAGACGGCAATTTACCGGCTGCTATCAATTACAGGCTCCACAGGATGAGGCTCCCCGTCTCTTAAAAATGCCCGAGCATAGAGTTCACCTAAAGATTAACATAAGTAATTATACAATCAATACATTCGGTAAACAATAAAAGCAGAGATATTATCACTTGTTGTATTATCTTCAAGTCTGATAATGCACTCTTCTCCCTTGCTTACCACCTTCATTGTTCCCTCCCAAGCCCATTTGTTTATATCCAATTCATCAGCCCTATAACAAAGCATACACCGTTAAGTCCCACATCCCCAACGCAAGGGCTGCCCTACTCATTAATTAGGCATATTGCATGAATCAATAAGTTTCTACGGATCTTCTACATGTCAAAACTTATATTATAGTTAGACAATAAGCGTGTTTGGATGTGTATTGTCAAATAAATAATTATCATTTACATCAGTAGCCTAAGGGCCGCCCATCAAGTCTTATTATGAAACATAAAAATGTAATACAAAATGATTTAAATATAAAATCCGTGTCTTTGGTCATATGATAGAGATTTCAAAACCTTTTCTACATTTTCTACGTAGGGCACACAGTGAAGGATTTCCACAATAACAAAAGAAGACTTACAAAAGTAACGTAAGAGTTAATTCTTGATATAGCTAAACAAACTGCTCCAGTAGAAGATTGAGTAGAACTTGATTTTGTCGAGCATATGCCAGAACATGTTTTTGAGTCTCATTTGCAGTAGTTCTATCAAGCATATGGAGAAAACTATAAAAATCATATAGCACAGTCTACGAATGATTAACGATTGTTATTAGAATGGATGAAATGATCTTCAAAGTTTAGCAGACATGATTTTACACATAACATAATTTTTATAGCTTAGAAATTCCATGTAATTTCCACTTATACTATACCAAAATAATAAGTAATCAAAGTTCAATATCATTTCTATTTCACCATTATTTATACAACCTTGATTATTGCAATTAAATATTTTGGCATTGGTCCTTCAAAAACTCATATGAATAGACAAAAACACAGAAAAGTTTTTACCTTTTGGGTAGCTAAATCTCTTTAAATTCGTCATTCTTCATGTAGTTGGGCAATTGAAATTCACCATAGCTGGACCGCATGGTGTGCAGCTTGCGCGGAACATTAGTACGGAGAGGTAAACAGTGGGACCATCACACTCAGTAGAATTTTGGCTAATTTCCCTTTCCTGAAAGATAACACCAAAAACTTAGACTCGTGTATGCAATATTAATGAGTTTAGAGCAGTTTGGATTTATGTTTTAAAAACAGCTTTTGTGATACTGAAAGTGTTATGTTACATAACTTAGAAAGGTAGCTCTCACGTTTATCTTGAGTTATGTGGACTACTGGCATTAGTCTGTATTCGTCAATTGAACTTGTTAATAACAATTCAGTTCTTATCATGAGATGTCGCTACATTTTGAGTACTTACACTTACATAGACTAACCTAATAGTTTCACATCATCTAACAGGTCCATTGTAATAGATAAACAAATAAATAAACATAGTCAATTTCGAATATGTAAAAAAAACAAATAAGGTACAACCAATGGTTCCTAGATCTGATCAAAACCTACACTTTTTAAATTAAATGATTTACCTATCTTCAAAATCCGTGTGTACTGAAATTTGGAACAAAAGTCAATCACAAAACAATAGAATAAACATACAACCTGGTTCTTTTTTGACATCAAGGTAGCCGACATTTCTCTTAGACCATATAGCATATTATGGGCTTATGGTATATTTAGGACTACTGATAATCAAAAAGGTCCATAAGATATCATAATTGATAATATCTTATCTATGTCCATAAGATATCATAATCGATAATCAAAAAGGTCCATAAGATACCAAGTCTATCTTGAAATTTCATCTTCCAAAGTATCTCAGCAAGAACATTAGCCCCTTGTCAACTGATTCAACAATGTACTATTTCCAGCATTTGTGTATCCAGCCTAAAAAGTAGCAAAAATGGTGTCATTTGATTAAAAACAACAAAATAAATTACTAACTTGAAAGCTTTTTATGTTCCTACCAGTGACGCGACTGCCATAAGTACAGAAAGCCGCCTTGTTTGGTATTACTTTCTGTCTTTCCGAACAGATTCCAACTATTTTTTAATAACACCAATCTGTCAGAGTTTATGCACAACAAATAAACATTACGTCACAACAGAAAAAATAAATTTTAGATATCAATATTGCAATGGGGGTTCCTTACTTGAGTGCGTAAAATACGCTCGATCTTGGTAACTGGTACTCCATTTGTGCCAATGAAGAAGGTATACATTAATTTTAGTGTACGAAGATCTGGAATCAACACGGTTAGTCTACGCTACAAAATTTATCAGTAGCTTTTTATCAAACACATGATACACATTAATTTTAATTACTAAAGGAGAAAAACTTGCATACCATTTAAAAATAATCATAGCAAACTACTGGTTATTATGTAAATTCATGGATAATCATAAAAACGTTAAAATTAATTCTACATCAAGATTAAATACCAAATAATCATGTAAAGCCCCCAATCAAAAAATAACCAATTTGTTGTTATAGAATGGAGATAATTAAATTTCAAGTAATTGAAAATCAAATTCAAAAGCAAACAAACCTGGCTAAAGATGTAGATTTATATGTTGTATGCATTTTCAAAAGCAACTCCGAAATCAGTGTTGAGATTGATGATATACTAATGCAATTGATAGTATATGCAATTGATAATAATACAATGAGTTTCACACACATTTTATCAAACATATAGTGTACATAATCCGATCATCAATTTGTTACAAATCAAATACATAAATTCATCACAAATCAAATATAAAAACAATTTAATGAGTAACATAAATTACCAGAAACTACATTTATACCTTTTTATATCATCCCTGCAAAAAAAAGAGTAACGATTTCCGAATAACTATTGGGTGACTGAGATTACTTAATATAGATTCATCACGATATTTAGCACAAATATTATATGTTAATATTATTTAGATGGAAAACTGAAAGAAATTACCTCAAGAGGTATGTTAATATTATATGTTAATCGTTTAACCAAGTTATGGTTTTTCTGATGATGATTGTGAGGTGCGTTTTTGTGAGTTAGGGTGCATTGGTGGCTCTGCAATTTGGTTGGTGAATTATGACGGGGAATGGATTGGTTGAGGGGAATGGAAGGGTTACTATTGGGGTGGGCCGAAAATAAAGTTGCTTCCCACATAAGTTTCTCCACATTCCTTAATTAGTGTTGATTTAAAATTTATTAAGTAAAATGAAAAAAGTAGACACTCTAGAATTTTAGTATTCCTTTTTGAGAGGGGTATTCATGGTCTTTTTCAACTGCTGTATATTAGAATATATAGATAGATTTTAGAGGCCAATTTTAAATTTAATAATACTTATCACCTTTTTCACTGGAACAAAAACAATACCCGTGCATGAGTAGAAGATTTTTTTTGTGATGTTTGCAATAAGTTTATTAAGAGTTAGAACATCGAAAAGTTGAAAAAAAATTAAAAAATATATTTAACTCATTCTATCAATCAAATAAACAAATATGTAAAGTGGCATAGAATATAGTTTTTGAAGAAAAAAAAAGATAACACACAGTAGACAATATTGGCATGCTTGGTTGGGTCAACTTGTTATGTTTGGCTAAATCTAAACATATTTGCATGGAATATAAATAGATGGGGATAAAAATATATCATCACTTATCATGTTATTAGTACATATAATAAGGCTTTCACTAATATGGTATCATGTTAGTAGTATATTGAGTGGATCGAGTGGTCACTCGTTACCAAAAGAAAGTCTTTGCAAATTTTGATACATGTGAAAGTAAATACATTAATATCATACAGATTTCAATAAGTTTAATATCCTACAGGTTCTAGCACTCAAATAAGTTTAGTTACGAATGAGGTAAAACAAAAAAACATTTATACCAACAGTTTTCAAGAATTTCAATATTTGCAATCTTAATTTGATAATTTTAAAAGATTATAAGTTACAGACTTCACATACTTCACACAATGTAAGGTAGTATCAGTATTGTCATTTACTTATTAATTAATGGGGTAAAGTAGATTTTCATTGTCTTGTAAATCATATAAAAGGAACATATATATATATATATATATATATATATATATATATATATATATATATATATATATATATTATATATATATATATATATATATATATATATATATATATATATAACATGAACATTAACCTTATCATTTAAGTTTTAAAATGTTTTAAAATTTGAACTTTAAAACTTATATACTTATCTACTCATTTACTGCCAAAAGCATCTCCCAACCATGATTTTCTCCAAGAACTTCTCTCAGCCATTGGCCAACATCCATCTCTTTTGTCAACTTATGAAATATCCAAATTTTGGTCACTCCTTCATGGGTTCATTGTCATTTTCAACAATATCATATGGGTCATCATTTTCAATAATATCATATTGTCTTTAAAACAACACAAAAAGGGTCATCATTTTCTGCATGGAAACCATGTTTTTGATTGCTTTATGCTAAAAAAGTTAATTGTAGAGAAAAGGGTCCCCAAAAGCTTGAACATTAAAAGAACAAGAAAAAATTACACGGATGGTCCCTGTGGTTTACTTAGATTTCATGTTTAGTCTCTAACTCGTTTTAATTACGCCAGAGATACCTATTTTTGAAACCTTGCACTCATTTAGTCCCTATTTTGGATGTCCCGTTAGTTTAGCCGTTAAGTGTTTAAATATTATTTGCCCGTTAGTCCCTCCGTTAATATTTTTTGCACCGTTAGTCCTCAAATACATAAACACGAACACAAATACATAAACACAAACACTCAGTACTACACAAATACACAAACACTATGTTAGGAATGCTCCTAACACGAAAATGTGACAACATATTCGGGATTACATTAGTTATTATGTAAGCCTCAAACACATGGACTAGAAGCGTGATTATTGTAAAGTTATGTGTTTGAGTGACTTTATATACCCCTCCATACTTCCATGGAGGGGTGAGCCTTGTGTGAGTTTATTTCACTTTTCACTTTCAATAATAAAACCAGGCTTTCTTATCTCTCTCTCTACTCTCTCTCTAACTAAGGAGATGATGTTCTTCCATCATCTCCGACCTCCCGATTCACAATAATCACACCAAAACACGATCCATCAATTGGTATCAAGAGCCATGGTATTAGTTTTGGTTGATGTTTGTGATTCTTTCTTGTCAAAAACGTACTTTTGAAGCTGTTGTGATACAATTTTTACTGGTCCAACAACTGTTTCATAACAACAATTTCATAACACTTTTCTTGTATCAAAAACAGTCCTGGTATACTGTTGTTATAAATTTTATCATCTTTTAAGACTGTTTGAATCCATCCCGTGAAGATTTGAGGTCGAATACTGGTCAGATTAAGTGGTCGAATACTGGGTCTGAATTTATGGTCGATAAGTAGTCAGATAATACTGGTCGGAAACTGGTCGGAATCTATGGTCGGAAATGTGGTCGAAATAAATGGTCAAAAAGTCAAAACCCACTTTTATCGAAATTGCTTGTAAAGCAATTTCGACAAACCCTAGTTCATCGGAATTACTTGTAAAGCAATTCCGACAGACCCGTCGAAATTCGATAACCCATCGGAATTGAAAACCTGTCGGAATTGGATTTTTATCGCAATTCGACAGGTCAACAAGTCAAACCTGTCGGAATTGGATATTCATCGCAATTGCTCAGGTCAACTGGTCAACGTTATCGGAATTGGTTTTTTAAACCACTTATCGAAATTGGCATTTTATACCACTTGTCAGAATTGTATAAAACAAAAAGGAAAAAGATGAAGATGAAGATTGTTTGACCACGTTGACCACAACCTATATACCATATACACTGTTGACCTCAGTTTCCACATCATCAGTCCGGTATATGATAACGAGAAAAAAAAAGGACAGATCGAGAAGTTATAACCTCAGCCAACAATATCATTAACCATAACTAATCCTAAACAAGACACAACCCACTTCAAACCAACACAAATCCGACACTATCCTATCCCATCCTCCTCATATAAATCACTCTACAAATACTCAGACTAAAAAGAAAAATCAAATAATCTCAGATTTTTTTTCTTCGAGATTATTCACTGATATATTCGACCATTCAAGGTCATTCATACGAGAAAAAATCATCATCATCGACCTTGTTGAAGCCTAGCTTCATTTAATATACGAAACAAGCAAGAAAAGAAAATTAACAATTCTGTTTTTCTCTTTTCTTCGTTCGCTCAAAAACACAACTACAAAACGAAAATAATAATAATAATAATAATAATAATAATAATAATAATAATAATAATAATAATAATAATAATAATAATAATAATAATAATAATAATAATAATAATAATAATAATAAAAGAAGAATACGACACATAACGTCTATCCCTACCTTAGACCTCTTATACGAGATCTTGAAGCCTCTTAAACACCTTCTTGATTCGAAAACGTGCAATAATAATAATAATAATAATAAAAGAAGAATAGGTCACGGTAAGGTTGTGTGTTTGTGATGATCGGTTGTGTATTGTATTGATGGGTTTGAGATCAGAATATTTGTGAGATGAAGATGAGATTTGTCTGAGATGAGAAAAGGTAGTGATGGGGGGCGGATGGTTTGGTGTGAGTGTGTTTAGGGTTTGAGTAAGTATGAATATTATTAGGAATTATGAGGTTATAATCGGTTATCAGTTGGATTACATATGGGCTTATGGACCGAATCTTTTTATTAATGAATGATTGGGCTGAACATATTAAATCTGGTTGGTTTGTATGATTTAAAATTGGGCTGAATTTTGGACTATTAATGGGTTTTATCAGAATTTTAATATATATATTTTAGCACCCCAACCCGACGAGGGTAAAGATATCACAAAAATGGTTTCATATAAGATCAAAACAAAGCATACATTTACAGTAATACGAGAATTCTCAAAGGTTACAAATGAAATACTGAAATTACAAGGTTACAAATGCGAATACAAATTCTAAAATATAATAACTTCTAATCAACCCTAATCCAGAATAACTATCAAGTCTTCTAAGTCCAAAGTCTCTTCACTCATACCCAGCTTCCAACTAAAAACCTGCCGCAGGGAAAGAAATGCGGCTGAGCTTAAAAAGCCCAGTGAACAGATATATATAAACGAAAACGAAAGCAAGAGAAAACGAACATATATAGTATGGTGCATTGGAAAAACATAAGTATAGACAAAGGTACAAAGTAAGAAAAGAAAAGGATAGGTCAGTAATCCACCACGAGCCCGAACATGAACCAAATATAGTAACCATGTCTTCATAATCATATAGAGGGGAGACCTCTCAGATAATCAGATAATATGAGGGGTGTCCTCATTCTTCAAATGGAGTAGCTAACTCCCGAACTTGTGAAAGACGTGGATTGCACCCATACATCAGTCACCGAACAATAATATAATATCAAATCATGTCAAATCCACTAATACGAACACGAACCTAGGATGCATCCATACGCCCCCCGAACAATAATATAGGCCATAATAAATATAATGTGCATGCAACGAACAATATGGGGACGGTGTGTAACATCACTCGAACACACTGGAGTCATGCCATTGGTGCATCAATGACACGGCCATGTTACCTTCATGGCTAGGAAACGAACTTGGCTCGGGTATCAAACTGAAGGGTCAAAGGTCAAAGGTCCAAATCTTAGCAAAGGTTCAAATAGTCTAAGTCATCGAATCATGGTCAAAGTCCCAATATCAAAGCAAAGGTTCAAATAGTCTAAGTCGTCATCGGAGGTTCAAAATCAAATGGTTCATTTAAAGTAATCTTTATCAAATGATTTTCATAAAAAAATAATCTTTAATAACGGTTTTCACAAAAGTAGTCTTTTGATGCGTGGTTTTGCGACCTTACAACATGTTTTACCTCTCGGGGGATCTCAAGAGGCTTACAACCCCACCAGGCAGTGTACCTGACTGATGTAGTATAGTGTAGTGGTAAGTACGGGGGATTGATCGTTCTCCACAGGGAATAGTGTCGTTAGGATTGAAAAACTACTCTAATAGGTCTAAGGGTGAGGGAAGATTCTTTTTGTATTTTTATATTTTTATGAAAGCAAGTAAAATCTCGGGTTTGAAGGAGTGGGCGGAATTAGTTGCTAGTCAACTAACCCAAATGACTACAATTGCAAATAAAATAAAATAACTGAAAATGAAAATGTGGTGAAACTTATGTGGAGAGAAATGTGTTTACTTAGATTTCCTTACTCCCTAACTATCTTTTACCGGTTGATTAGTGTGTATTAATTGCGTGGATGACGAGTGTATTCCTTAATACCAATCGTGGGGTGGCGTACATACTTCCCCAACTCTACAAGCTCCTACTTCACTCCTATGTCGAGCCGGCTAAGAAGCTCCTAACATGGGATCACTAGAATTCGCTCATGCATTAAATACAACCATATAAACCTAGTACGCATTGGTTCATGTTTCTTAAGACGTTCAAGCAAGTTACCGAATAGGAAGTTAGCCAGTTTTCTTAAGCCTAACATCGATGGACAATCATCCAATACAATTAATAACACACTAATAACCAATAATCAATAGTTAGGTTTCATTAGATCTAAGCAAACACAAGATAAATCTAGCCTAGCATGTTAATCAAAAGACAAGAACAAGATATAATCAAACAACACATAGACATATTGATTGATTAAATGATAACTTATCTTCAATTAAACATGGGAGATCCAAGGGTATGAAAACCCTTAAAAATGGCAGAAATTCGTCTTAGGGTTTCTCCTCACAAAGTTGCACACTAATGACAAAAAATTGCAAAACTATATATAGAGTTTAAGGGCTGACGGCGTCACGTTATAGGACTTGACGCCGTCACCTCGCCGTGTCTAGGGTTCCCGGATGGCCTTCTTGACGCCGTCCCTCTTTAGTGCTCCAAAATCTGCTCTGGCTTATCAAGGCTTGACGCCGTCAGAAATGGGCTTGACGCCGTCTCGCTTTAAGTTAAACCGTGATGGCCTTGATCACCTTAAAGGGTGACGCCGTCAGAATTCCTTTGTAAAATTCTCTGGCTTATCATGTGTATTTTTCATATCCACCTCTTTTGCCAAGCCATGACGCCGTCAAGAGCAATACTTGACGCCGTCAAAGGTACTTTTCCAGCCGATTTTGAGACTTTGTCGTTTTCTTCACTTTTATGCTCCAAAAACGTCCAAAATGCTTCCTTTTCTAGATTTCTTCTCCAAAGTACCTAAAATGACAAAAGGCACAATTTAGGGCAATATTTGATCAAATAAATACGATTTAGGGCTTAAATGACCCCCTAAAAGCGGTACACTTTTCGCTTCATCAAATACCCTTACACTTGAGATTTGCTTGTCCTCAAGCAAATGCGCTTTTATTCTAATCAAAATACAAGTTATGGGTCATTTAATGCTAACATAAAAGTAATTACAACAATTAATCGTTCCACTTTAATCATAATAAGCACGGAGATTACAAACTAGCACCTCACAAGTAGTGTTTAGATACTCACATCTCTCAGGTGTCATCAAAATAAATCTCATAAATGAAAACGGATAATATCTCTCACTACCTGTCATAGCAAATAGATTACCATAGGCTTGGGAAAGGATCGAAAACCTTCTCCACTAGGCGTAAGCACCTAAGATAAACTATCAAAGAGGGCTTTTAAATGGGTTATAACGTGAGGTGTAGGGATATGATAAACACGGATTTGTTGGATAAAGGATATTTTACTGGTGGCGAGTTAAAGATCTTGATTAATTACATGTACAATATGGCGTTGCTAAGCCAAGACTAGACTCGACTTAAGCTAATGAAAGAAAATAACAAAAAGATAAAATAAACATAAAATAAAACGGGATGGTAGTCCGTATGTTTTTTCTACTTTTCTTTTTCTCATTTTTTTGTATTTTTCTTGATTTTTTCGATTTTTTTTTTTTTTTTTTTTTTTTTAATTTATACACTCTTGCCCTACCATCCAAAATAATACATCATAGGGGCGTTGCATTCCCCTTACACTTGAACTTTTACATAACTTTACAAATACTATTCTAATGACTCGAATTAAGATAATCGAAACACTTGGAGTACTTTTAAAATATTTAGCACATATGGGGGTAATAATGTTGTTCTTCCCCATTACTCCATTACACTAGTACTTTACCCATGAGTCCCAATCGTCCCAAAACAATATGTACAAGGATATGACTCGACTTAGCAACCATGTAATCAATTAGATAATTAACTTGGGGTTTAAACAAATGTTGTCACAATAATGCACTAAAAATGAGTGCATACAAGGTAGGCTAAGGCGATTTGGGTGTACATTTAAGTGGGGTGTAAACAAATTCTTCCTTTAAGTAAAATGCTTAAAGGTCGAAACGAAAAGATAGGCTCTGAGGGGTGTACTAGGGGTATCGTGTACTAAAAATGAGTACAACGCAAAGGGTGTGGGAGAATTATTTGACCAATGTAGCCAACGTAATTATAACAAAAACACAGGTGTAAAACAATGGGTTAATCCTAATGCCTCTTATCATGTAGTAAATCTAACTACACGAATGTAGTCTCACTTGTGGCCTCGGAATGGTCCTAACGCAAGTTCTAGAATCTAAGTGCTACCGGTACACACATCATAGCATAAATGCTTTTCCTACCAATTCTAGGGGCGAACCTCACATATTTGGGGGTGGAAAATGTTTTAGTGGTACGGTTTTGTGCTAGTCATATAACTCCTATCCATGAGACGCTCGTTAAGATCAAAGTTTCACTCCTAAATGTTGTAAAAAAATTTAAATTTGGCACTAAAATTGCCTTAACAGGTATTTCTCTCAGTTTTATTACACATCTACCATTAAACAAACGAAAATCAAGTGCAATTGTATTCTCTAAGGTATCATCATTTACCCTCCCCTTACACTTAAGCTGAACATTGTCCCCAATGTTCATTCAAAGGATGTAAAAGTAAATAAGGTAAAAGAATGAAAACAAATACTCCCCTGATTCGTTCGATGTGGATAATCCGGTAACATGGTTAAATCCTCCTCCAAGAAAATGAACGTTGAAAGCTTCCCTTCCGAAATATAAATCATCTTCTTGTCCAATATAACCTGTTAAACCTGAGAAAACAAACACAAAAAACCTAAAGCATCAACCTGAACAAAGAAAACTCACAACTAGATGTAATTCCAGACTTAGAAATAAAAACAAAATGATTAAAGATATAATGCTTGTAGAATGAATATTTGCAGATTTCCTAGAGTTTATTGTTGTAGCTAGAAATCCTACTTTATCATACCCACTTATATTGTAGATCGAATGGCAGCAAGGATATAAGAGAAATAGATGGAAATAAAGATGAGAATAAGAATATAGATGTTTGATGCTAATAGAATGGAATGAAAGAGGAACCTGTGAATGTTAGATTAGAAAAGAAAAGAAAGATTACAAAGGAGAGAAAGCACACACTCCACCTTATCCTAACTAGAAGCATACTGAGAAATGGGATGGAGTGTGTGCTAAATACTTTGGAAAGAAATACCCTAGTGGGCTTTGGTTGGGCTTTACATGGGTTGGACTAATATCTCTTAACATAGAACATATTATATTAGCCCTCCACCATAAGCCCACTATCTATTCTAATACATCATTCGACACATTACAAAGATTGTTGAAACGTGATGATCATCACTTTAAATTGAATGCTAACAATCTCCCCCTAAGAGATGATCATCACTTTAACTTAAATGCTAACAATCTCCCCCTAAGGGATGATCATTCAAATGATGATCCCAGAGATTTGTTCTTTTGTCTTTGATGACTTGAACTTTGTGTGACGATGTAGAATAGACTTGATTCATTGTTCCTTCATGCTCTGTGATCTTCAAAGTATCGACTTTGGATGTTCTTGCCTTGATCTACTTCTTCTGATCAGATGCGTCTACGTTGTAGATGATGATGGTGGATGGACTTTCTTCAGTACCTGCATAAGACAGTTAGCAATAAATCGTCCAGCGCTTATAGGTTCAGATTTTGAGATCGTTATCAGCATAGAGTGAAAACTTTCTCTTAATCTTTACCACGGCCGTTGAGGGCCTCTGAAGTATACCGAAGTATCACTTCAAGACTGTAGACCTTTTGAAGCGAGTAACCATCATGACACAAGGCAAGATCCTTAGATCTCATAAAGACTCATACAGCTTGTGTCCTTTGAGGTGAACACAAGTGTATTTTCTGGAAGTGTTCCTAAGAGATCTTTGATGAATCTCATGGCTCTAGACTCAATTATGTGCGTTTTGGTTTTTAGTCGTCGGAGGCATGGAGCAGAGTGCCACCTTTTCAATATCAACACATCTCGGAGTGAGAGGTCGATAGATTATGTAGTGTTCTCCGTGAGAAATGAAACAAATATCTTTTAAGAGATATCTGAGTGGATAGGAGGGGTGGTGCAATGCGTCACTGGGTCCATGACGTCTTGTCTTCAATATCAGTATCACCTTAGTGAGTACCGATAGCATATGTATTGACCCGGTTTCTGACCTAAGTTTTCATGGAGGGCTATTTCTTTTCACCCTTACAAAAACTTTTCTTTTTCATTCTTCAACCCCTTCTTTCTCCTTTCTCATTTACTCCTTTTTTCAATCTTACCTAAGGACTTCTAATGCTAAGCTATTGGGATTGTCCTTGGGAAGATCCATCCGGCTCTGGCGGATCATAGGATATAACCTAACCATAATCACCTTATAACACCATGATTATCCAAGGTTTGTTGATCGCTTGCCATAAAACCATTTGTGAAAATCTCTCAAAGTGTTCATGAATAAAACACATTTTGTTAATACTTCGAGAGTTTTGCATTTTCTGAAATACTCCCCCTTCACATGTGCATATGAGATTTAAGAAAGAATTGCACATGATGGGTAGAGTTCGTTTTAAAGAACAGAATGTGCTTTTCAATGGTAATTTAATAAATGCTATCCATGACCCTCCTTCGGTTCATACTGTCGCAGTTCGTATATCGCAGTTCATGCTGTCGCAGTTCATAATTGTCGCAGTTCAATTATCGCAGTTCAATTATCGCAGTTCATAATTGTCGCAGTTCATAATTGTCGCAGTTCAATTATCGCAGTTCAATTATCGCAGTTCATACTTGTCGCAGTTCAACTTGTCGCAGTTCAGATTGTTGCAGTTTTCAGACTTGTCAACTTCAGTCCCTGTACTTTTCAGCAGCCTTTGGGAACTTCCAGAATTGGCAGTTTTGGCCCTCGTACTTCTGTGAAACTTCAAACGGTTATAACTTTTGAACCGTAACTCCGTTTTCAGTCCACGACCTGTCAAAACGACCGTGAGACCGAGGAGAAGGACACGTTGAATTAATTTATTCATTCAACCCAAGTTTCGAGGCCTGAAATCGCTCCAAAATGAAGTTATTGAGGTTTTAAGTTTCCAAACCAAAATTTCCACCATAACAAAGCTTCACAACAACAACAATCAAGTTTAACCGTCAACAACAACATCTCCTACTTTGTTGCAAAGATCCTGTATCCACTTTATCATACAACACCATCAATGGCAACTCATCAAGACAATTTTGCAACTGATCTGGCACATGCTTTTGCATTATTCACCAAGGCATTAAACATCAAACAACATAACAAAAACCAATGGAATTCACCGTACACTGACAACGCACAGTCATATATGGGACAAGAAGGTCAAATGGTTGAGGTTATCGGGAATCATCAAGGAAATGCTATGGGTATACAGACTGGGAATCAAATGCAATATGCAGGGCAGTATACGGGAAATCAAATGGATCAGTTTGTGAATCAGAATGGGGTCAATCAAAATGAAGATTATTGTTTCATGACTTCATCTGAAATCCAAATGAGTGATATAGGCATAATTGGTAATGTTCCTGCAATGACGAAAGTAGAAAAGCTCCAGTACATGCTGATGCTAGCCAACAAGGAACATTCGGGAATATCGTTGACTGCTGAGGAATCAGACTTCTTGCGTTCAACCAGAATCAATGATAATTCTACAGAAGTCACTGGCGTCTCCGATCCTATGCCTGATCAACAAACAACATCATGTAGTGATTCTGAAACTCCTCCGTCCTATGACACAGAACCACTCCATGAGGTACCATCATTGTTTGCTCATGAAAAGCCACATTCTGTGCCTCTCGAACCTAATTATGATACATACATGGACACGCCAAGTTGTAGCAATACTAATTTGACAAATCCAGATATGGATCCTAATGAAGTTCAAGTTGCACAAAATGATGCTAATGATGAGGAAACTCGTGCTCTATTTGAATCATTACTTCATAATTGTCAAATAGAGATTGAAAAGGTCAAAAAGATCAATCGCGAGGTAAAAGCCGCGAATGAAAAATTGACCTCTGAGCTTGAGAGTTATAAGGTGAATGCACGAGCTTATGATTTTCACAACAATCAACAGTCAGAACTTGAAAATAGTTTAAGAGATTCTGTTTTAAGAGAAAAACGTTTGCAAATCAAATTTGACACTCTAGATGTCAATTTGAACAACAAAATAAAATCTTTAAACAAGGAAATTTCTGAACTAACCAACCAGCTTTCAAAACAAAAATCAACTTATTCTTGTCTTGAAAAAGAAAAGAACGAGTTGAATGTAAGGTTTTCAAAACGTGAAAAAGATCTTCTTAAAGAGATCAATGACAAAAAGGAAACCATTGCAAAGTTGGATGATTTGCTTGTAAAAACGGGTCATTCTGCACAAACAGTTAACTTGTTAATAAACGATCCAAACCCGATTTTACATACATTAAAAAAGGTGGCTATCGGTTATGAAAACCCTTATATTCTCAAGAAAGCTCAGAAAGAACAGAATGTGCTTTTCAATGGTAATTTAATAAATGCTATCCATGACCCTCCTTCGGTTCATGATTCTGATGAAACGATTGAGCTTTCAGAAGAGAGTAGAAAGAAAATGAGACAAAAGAACCCAGAAATAAAACCCATTGACTATAATGAAGCAAACAAACTTGCTGGGGTTCATCTTGTTAAAAAGGAGTCACCTCTGTTTTTTCAAAAACCAGTGGTTTTCACAAGACAAAAGGCTGTCTCAAATCATCTGCCTAACATCGAACAAATGGCATCTAAAAACACTTATGATTCAAGTGCAGCTAGACTATATTTGGTTGATCTTAAGCAGAGAATTGAGAAACTTCAACGTATTGTGGCTTCCAAAATTAACAATAACAAGTTTGAATGGTTTCCGGGTGTTCAGGATGAACTCAAAAAGATTTTTGAAAAGGAAATTAATCCACATGTTGCTGCAATCTATGCGGTTGTTCAAAATGTGGAAAATAATCTTTTAAAAGAGTCTGCAGAATTCGTTAAGGATCACAAATCCTTAGTGAATGAAGCAAATGAATACTTGGAACGAATAAAGGTTTTGGAACATCAAAATGACTCTCTCTCTTTCGAAGCTCTATCGACCGATATCATGTCAATTATTTACCAAACATATTCTGTTGAGGATGATGAAACACTTCGAGCTGAGATTTCTCAAATTGTTGAAAAATATGAAAAGGCGCTTTTGAAACTTGAAAAACAAAATTGCACATATTTTAAACAACTTGATACAAAAAAGGAAGAATGCAAGTATGACAAATTTTCGTATGAGCGTTCTTACAAACAAATGCAAGAACAAATTCAGTTTTTGAAGTCTCAGCTTGCAAGTCAACCAGGGAAGGGTGAGGAACCAAAGGGTATTGCACCATTAACCCCCTTGCCTAGTGAGAAACAACAAGGGAAAGCTGTTGTCAAAACAAAAACATCGAATGTAATAGCGCCTGGCCTTGATAGGATTAGTCCCACTAATGCGTCTGCCTCTACATCTAAACCATATAGGGCGTTAGACAAATGTGCAAAAGATAATCCAAAAGAGTCTAGGAATGCTACTACAAAGTCAAAGGACAACAAGCTAAATCCCAATGTGAAAGCACCTGGCCTTTCTAGGAATTGCTCACCGAATGTGACCACTCAAACAGTTAAGGAATCAGTTGGTTCAAACAAAATGGTCCACAATCACTACCTAGAAACTGCTAGGCAAAAGGCACAGGTTCGACAAGACGGAATTTTAGGAACAAAACCTAGAGTGATGAATTCTACAACATTACAAAGCACTGCTAGTAGTAGTAAACCACTACCTAGGATCATTCAACTAAAGACTAGGGATTGGCTTGCATCTACGAGTAGATGCGAAAAAGAAAATGTTACCCACGTAGAATCAAACACTATGAACTCAAATTCCTCTTCGAACCAGAAACAAGCTTCAAATGACAGTAGTGACAACATTAAGGTTGCCGTTTTAAACAAGAATGTTGAATTTGTTTGTCCTACATGTCAAAAATGTGTCGTTTCAGCTAATCATGATGCATGTGTTGCACAATATATCAAGAAAGCAAATGCAAGTGCTAAGGCACAATCCTCTAAGACACCAAATAGCAACAAACCCGTTGCTAAGAAGCAAAAGGCTAAGAAACCAACTAGGTGGATCTCTACAGGACGTAGTGTTTCTCAAAATGAGACTTTCGCTGCATCTGAAAAGGAAACAACTCCTAGATCTTGCCCTAGGTGGATTCCCACGGGAAAAGTTTTTAAAACAGTTGGTCTTAGATGGATTCCCACAGGAAAGATTCTTGATAGTTGCACCACAACAAGTAATAGTGAAAATCATCAGGATAAGGATGTCGAAACCACTACAACCATTGATAGTGGACACCCTCAATGTGATGATTCATGTTCTTCTAACACTATTATTTGTGCATATTCTTCTTTTGTGGATTCTGTGATTGCAGGTACTCGTGAAAGTGTTGAGAGTTCACTCGCTGAATGTGGAAGAGAAGACCTTTATGCCAACATCGCATTTGGAAATCCTTGTCTTGTTCCACTCTTAACTCCACTTTTACTTGTTCATACTTAATCATTCTTTGTGCATATACATTTTTTGAAAACATCAAAAAGAATATACAAAAATGGAAAATTTTCAAAAAATACAAAAACAATATAAAATCACAAAAATCCAAAAATATTCTTCTCCGACATGTCTCTCGTATAATCGATATTCTGTACGTACTTAGAAATATCATTCAACAATGATACGGGCATGTACAGATGCTTGAGCGAGAGTTCTTTAAATGTTTTCAAAACATGTCGTTTTTCTCAAACTTTTTTCTTAAATGGCTTTCGTGCACATCAGTACGAAACCCGCGCTTAACCCGATGGCTCTTGGACACATCAGTTCAGGACCCGAACTTCAAATAAAGGAAAGTGTTGTGCAAAACCAATTTCTTTTTCTAACACTTATCCTAAAAACAAATGAAGATATTTCTCCTTACATATCTTCAAAGATTTTCAAAATCTTCTCTATCTTGAGCATATTTTCTTCAAGATTTTTCAATAAGATTTTTCCAAATCTTTCATAAAGTGCTCAAGATAACTCCCTCCTAAACCCTTAAAACTGCTTTTAAACTCAAATGTTTAACCATATGCTTTGTTTAAGGGGGAGTAGAAAAACAAAAATGTTCCAATTTCATGCTCAAATCCGTCTATCTCTCCAAAAAGTTTCATTTTAATCAGTTGATATCAAAAATATCACTGCATGCTATTTTTGAGGGGGAGAAGATGTGATTAAAATGTGATCGAAAAGGAATCTCAAAAAGAGTTCGTAAAAAAGACTCAGCATGAACCCTCGAATTGATGAAAGATAAATGTCAGTAATCGAAAAGACTAGTCCGGGACGGGTAATAATTTCAAGATGGTTATCCATTGATGTAAGCGTGTCTCGCAAAGGACTTGTCTGAGTAGAATGTACCAATTCGAGAGATGATCTTTTGATATGACCGGGACGGGTAATAACTTCAAGCTAGTCTAACTAGTGATGTAAACGTGTCTCGCAATGGTCATATTAATTGAAATAGATGGAAATAAAGATGAGAATAAGAATATAGATGTTTGATGCTAATAGAATGGAATGAAAGAGGAACCTGTGAATGTTAGATTAGAAAAGAAAAGAAAGATTACAAAGGAGAGAAAGCACACACTCCACCTTATCCTAACTAGAAGCATACTGAGAAATGGGATGGAGTGTGTGCTAAATACTTTGGAAAGAAATACCCTAGTGGGCTTTGGTTGGGCTTTACATGGGTTGGACTAATATCTCTTAACATAGAACATATTATATTAGCCCTCCACCATAAGCCCACTATCTATTCTAATACATCATTCGACACATTACAAAGATTGTTGAAACGTGATGATCATCACTTTAAATTGAATGCTAACATTTATAAAACTAAAGATTTAACAAAAACTTTATGACTCCGGTAGAAAAACAAAACTTGCAAAATTTCCAGAATTTTACACTTGACGCCGTCAGAAGTGACCTGCAGAAATTTTATGGTTAGTTTCCGGAAAATTTCTGGAAAAACTTATGCCTCACTTCCTGGAAATCCTGCAAAATATTCATTATGACTCGATACAAGCATCCGACTCTAACAATTACTAGTATGCATGCTCATTTAATATTGTTGTGATTCATGTTCAATCTTGTTCTTGTAAACAAATTTGGATTCCCTTACACTTATCTTTTGCAAAATACCTTTATATGTAGTTAAGACGAAGTTAAAAACAAAATAAAGCATTTTCACAATTTACTTTGAAACATGAGCACAAACAATAACAATTAAACTTGCATACGGAAACAAATAAAATCAAACAAACAAACAAACAAACAAATAAAGCTTGGGTTGCCTCCCAAGAAGCGCTTGTTTTTGTTTGAGTCACGAGCCTGACTCTACCCTTATTTAACGGAAATAGGGGAGGTTTTCCCTACACTTAGGATTAAGTGCGGGTGGAAGTAGCGATACACACCCTTAGGGTGGAAATATGCCACGTGAGGTGAAGGGGGTGAGTGAATGGCTTCCTTCATCCTAAAACTACCCGGATAATATTGGTTTATGGGTGGGTCGGTTCCTCTTTTGTCTCCTAGATGTAAATCTAAGGATGAAAAGTTGTGTAAAGGTTGAGGTTCCGGCTCATCAACACTTGGAAATTCCCTAGAACTAAGAGTAAGGTCATCACTAAAAGTGTTCAAACCTATATCCTCTAGTTGTGCTTGGTCCAAGGGTTCTACCTCCATCGGGATTCCTAAAGTCTCTTCTACTTCTTCCGGGTAAGTCACGGGCGGTGTGGGTGCCTCAAATGATGGTTGAGTATTTTGTGGGCTTATGGTGTTTACCTCATCATTCCACGTGTCAAGATCACCTATATCCTCATCAATTGTTTTCTTAGGTAGTGATGATAACAAACCTAGCGCTTCATCCAACTTATGGTTTATTGCTTCGGCTCTATCCACAATTCCTTGGCAAACTAGGTCGCTTTTCCTATTGGCCTCACTAAGATGAGATCCTAAACATGGAGGTTGTTCATAAGAATCTATCCTAGGTGAAGGCTCATATGATTCATAGGTGTCTCTAAATGAGGTATTTTGAACTCCTTGGTGTTCTAGCCACTCAACCATATCTTGCAATCTTAGAAGTCTAAGTGAAAAGTCCATTTGAAGCAAATTACAAACAAAATCACAAAGAAAAGATAGACTACGAGAAAGCTACAAAATAAAAAGAAAAAATCTCACTTGATAGGAATCTTGTGAGTAGACCTAATAAAAATAAAATTTCAACCTAAGCAATAACTACTCCCCGGCAGCGGCGCCAAAAACTTGATGCGTGGTTTTGCGACCTTACAACAGGTTTTACCTCTCGAGGGATCTCAAGAGGCTTACAACCCCACCAGGCAGTGTACCTGACTGATGTAGTATAGTGTAGTGGTAAGTACGGGGGATTGATCGTTCTCCACAGGGAATAGTGTCGTTAGGATTGAAAAACTACTCTAATAGGTCTAAGGGTGAGGGAAGATTCTTTTTGTATTTTTATATTTTTATGAAAGCAAGTAAAATCTAGGGTTTGAAGGAGTGGGCGGAATTAGTTGCTAGTCAACTAACCCAAATAACTACAATTGCAAATAAAATAAAATAACTGAAAATGAAAATGTGGTGAAACTTATGTGGAGAGAAATGTGTTTACTTAGATTTCCTTACTCCCTAACTATCTTTTACCGGTTGATTAGTGTGTATTAATTGCGTGGATGACGGGTGTATTCCTTAATACCAATCGTGGGGTGGCGTACGTACTTCCCCAACTCTACAAGCTCCTACTTCACTCCTATGTCGAGCCGGCTAAGAAGCTCCTAACATGGGATCACTAGAATTCGCTCATGCATTAAATACAACCATATAAACCTAGTACGCATTGGTTCATGTTTCTTAAGACGTTCAAGCAAGTTACCGAATAGGAAGTTAGCCAGTTTTCTTAAGCCTAACATCGATGAACAATCATCCAATACAATTAATAACACACTAATAACCAATAATCAATAGTTAGGTTTCATTAGATCTAAGCAAACACAAGATAAATCTAGCCTAGCATGTTAATCAAAAGACAAGAACAAGATATAATCAAACAACACATAGACATATTGATTGATTAAATGATAACTTATCTTCAATTAAACATGGGAGATCCAAGGGTATGAAAACCCTTAAAAATGGCAGAAATTCGTCTTAGGGTTTCTCCTCACAAAGTTGCACACTAATGACAAAAAATTGCAAAACTATATATAGAGTTTAAGGGCTGACGGCGTTACGTTATAGGACTTGACGCCATCACCTCGCCGTTTCTAGGGTTCCCGGATGGCCTTCTTGACGCCGTCCCTCTTTAGTGCTCCAAAATCCGCTCTGGCTTATCAAGGCTTGACGCCGTCAGAAATGGGCTTGACGCCGTCTCGCTTTAAGTTAAACCGTGATGGCCTTGATCACCTTAAAGGGTGACGCCGTCAGAATTCCTTTGTAAAATTCTCTGGCTTATCATGTGTATTTTTCATATCCACCTCTTTTGCCAAGCCATGACGCCGTCAAGAGCAATACTTGACGCCGTCAAAGGTACTTTTCCAGCCGATTTTGAGACTTTGTCGTTTTCTTCACTTTTATGCTCCAAAAACGTCCAAAATGCTTCCTTTTCCAGATTTCTTCTCCAAAGTACCTAAAATGACAAATGGAACGATTTAGGGCAATATTTGATCAAATAAATACGATTTAGGGCTTAAATGACCCCCTAAAAGCGGTACACTTTTCGCTTCATCATCTTTAAACGTAGTTTCCATAAAAGCTTAGCCAAATTCCAATTAAAAGTGGTAGCGCATATTTCATAAACGTCATTTTAAAAATAGTTTTTCCTCAAAACATTTTCATGATATAATTGAAAAGGTTTTCACATCTAGTTACCAAAATCAAATGAATCCTCGAAGTATCAAGTGAGTCGAATACTAATATCACAAGGTAACGAACGAATATCAAATGGATCATTATAGAGGCTCAAAGCAAAAGGGTCATATCGAACATCAAAGTCTAAATGAATCAAACAAACGAACCAAAGTGTAGGAGAAACATAGCAATGGCTTAGGGAATCTTAAAACGAATCAAGATAAATGAGTCATGAGAGGAGAAAACACCCTTACTGAAAAAGGGTAGAATATCTGTACCTTATACCGTACGTGCAAATATATCTAGAATACAAAGATCGGAAACAACTCCATCTTCAGCGAATCTACACGAATACATGGTCGTCTTATTATTAATATCTTCTTCAAATTAGATTTCTCATTTTAGTCGGCTTTCCATTTTTGGTAACTTTCCATTTATAGCAGGTTTCCAAAATTAGCAAGTTTCCACTTTTATAAAGTTTCCTTATTTAGTAAGTTTCCAAAAATAGCAATTTTCCATAATTTGACAAATTCCACAAAGTAATTAGGTTAAGTCATTTAATAAGCATCATTATGGAAATAGGGTACATTTTAGCAAGTTATGATAGTTTAGGGTTAAATATAACAACTTTCCATATTTTAGGGTTTCAAACGTAAATATGTCCAAAATTAAGGTCCAAAATGCAAATATTACAAATTATCCAATTTAATCCATAAGTTCCCAAAATATACGATTCCAATACTTCCAATTTAACAATTTTACGATTTATACCCTTTTCATGATTATTTATACGAAACAACCCTAAATTTCCAGAATTTACAAATCTAGTCCCTCTATTTTATAAAATTACAATTCGATTTATATAATTAACAAATAAATCAATTTAAACCTTTTAATTACAAAATTTACATACAACACCCTCATATTATATTTTAATCGACAAATATCAGGTCTAAAGTATATTCTAAAAATAACCCTCAAGTTTTAGAAATTACAAAACACACCCTAAACCTTTTATTTTCTAATCGGTTTACATTTTAAATTGCCAAAACCTAACCCTAATTGTACCAAATCATTATCCAATCATTACAACATCATTAGACACCAATTATAACCAGATCCAACACCGAAAACCCTAAACCCAAATTGTTCCATTAGGGTTTTGTAATTTTTCTTGATTTTTCCATAAATCCGTTTATACAATTAATTCAAGAACACATGATTTAAGCTTCCACAAATCAAAGGGCTATTTTTCCAGACTTTTATAATCATGATAGAACTCAAAAAAATTATGAAAATAACCCAGAAAAATCGTATTATCAGATTTGGAATTTAAGTGTGTTTTAGCTCTCTAAAGTTCGTATGATCATTCAAGCTTACATGATTCGATTCTATCAATTTATATGAGTCATATATGATAATATAAACATGAGAAAAATATTAATTCGATTTTTGAACGTGTAGATTGATCGCAATAATTATATACCTCTCGTTTGAATTAAACCGACAACAAGCATTTCCCACGTTCGATTCAGGCTAACCCACGACCTCTAGCAAATTTTCCTAGCTTCTTTGAACTCAGATGAACATCAGAAAAATACTCCACAGCCTCAGAAAAATCAGATCAAGAGTAGAGGGATTTTTGTTTGTCGATGTTTAGGGTTCTGCAAATAAAAAGGAAACAAAAGAAGAAAACCGTGTATATAAAATAGGATTGGCATGGAATTCGGCCCATAATTGATTTGATGAGAATAAATTCTGATTTTGCAAAGATTACTATAATTACATAATGTTTATCTCATTTTATTTACTTATATTCAATTAATAAAAATAATAGTAAGCATAATTATATAATTCGGCCATAATAATATTTTTGTGTGAACCATAAATTTTTGCACTTTACAAAATGTTAAAATGTAGTAGTAAAAAAAATTAATTTACTTCATATCTTGCTCATTTCCAAAGGTTTGGGATTTATTCGATACTTTATGTACTTATTAATCAAATTTTAAGATTATAAGGGCAATTTGGTCTTTTTGCATGTTTTAGATTTTTGGGTATTACAACTTCTTCCCCTCTAAAATAAAAAAATTTTGTCCTCGAAATTTGAAGTCGCAAAGTTAAACGAAGTCGTAGCAAATCGCAAAAGATCCTCACAAACATTCTCATGACCGAGGAGGTTCTTCCAAAAAGATCTTCAGACCAAAATAGTTTCTCATGACTCAAATCAAAACGAGGTGGGTTCAAATTTCTCAGAAGGAGACAAAATAAGTTGATCTTGATCAAAAGGTCCATGCAACATAAAATGGACGATAGGCGAATCTTTAGAAGGCTCATATAGAATACGAACAAGATTTCAAATCGAATTACCTGCATCAACAGTAGGGAGTTCTAAAAGGAGTTCAAGATTTATAACTGAGGTCAACAAAATGCAAAACGAGAGTCCAAAACTCATCCGGATATTTAACGAACGAAGGTAGAGTATACGCATAGGTAGAATGAACCTAACGTCTCACTACTCATGGATAGTCCAACGGAGATCAAATTCTAAACTTCTTAGGTACTTCCCAAGATATCCTATGCCCACAACAAGTGCACGTTATATGATGTAAGTATTATCACGTTGGCCAGACGTCATAATACTGGCATCATATAAATATGCCCTCATGATGGTCATACTTTATCTCAAAGTCGTAATCAAAACCACCTATCTTAATCCACCTAGTACTTTTACAGTCTCAGAGGTCAACCAAAATCGAATGCCATAGTCAAGAGGGAAAACGAAACTATTCGCAAGAGTATCAAAGCTCCAGATTGGCTAACAGAAGTGAGGTACGCCGTCACAAGCATCATATCTTCCACAATTCGCCAAAATCTCTCAAAACAAAGCCATCACCGAACATACAAAAATAAACACGAACCGAAATACTTCTAGGGAACTTAAATCATAAGAGGATCTTATTACTTTATAACGAAACTTAAGAGGGTCAACGGAAATGAAAGTTAGTCGCCAAGAACTCCGGCCTTCATAGAATCAATTCTTCCAAACATAAAGGGTCTGCTTCAAAATCCGTTCATTCAACACATCCAATCTCCTCGAGTCCGGTTAATCTGTCTTCGCCTGTCCATAATTCTGGAAGTGAAACCTAAATCGGAAACTTGTGTCTGGTTCGTCAAGCCTCCTGCAGTTCTTCTTGGAATGTGATGGAGTAATGTGAATTCCTGGCATGCTATTTAAATCTCTTCATCATCCAGTCTGCTTCCGCTCTCAATTCATCTTAGTACAACCAAGGTGAATAGGGAAATGAGACTGCATGCCTTCATCAGCTCCAGGTTCGCCATCTTGACTAGAATCTCTTATTCTGCATCGCCAACCCTTCTACCTTGTAAGGAAAGTCTTCACTCTTCAGGGTGGCCGCCGTTGTTGTCTTGATGCGCTTCTAGTTGTCTTGATGCATACGAAAAACTTCTGTGCAGCAAAGGAGTATAACTGAGTCTCCTTCTGAATTATCCCAAAATTGTTCTGCCCGAGGGTAAGGAAGCTAATTTCTATTTCAGCTTTTCCAAAACTCCATTCTCAATCAAACGAAATTTCTTAATGGTATCATAAGTTGCAAACGTCTTCTAGAATTCTTCTGCAAAGTTCAAATGGTTTCCGTTCTCCATTCTGTTATCGGTCTTGACCACTTGGTGATAGTTTCCAAAACTTGCGGGATTTAAAGAGGTATCCTCAATTAAGAACATCGTTGTCTCAAAAAATATCAATCTCTCAGAATGTACAAATGATCGACGAATTTCCTAACGAAGTGTAAAGATGATTTTCATGCTCTTCCTCGTCTCCGAACGTACTATTAAGTCATACAATGACCATTTTCCAAAGTACTCACGAGAAAACATCATTTATCAAATTCACAAACAGTCAGAGCTTTAGCTAATACTATTAGCGTCATTAACCGTCATAGCAGTCGTTTACGAATATGGGGGTCGATTCCAAGAATAGAATCAATTTATCAGAAGGAAACTTCGCGCTCTGAAATTAAACAAACACATAGTCGTTTCAGGGAGGATGATGGCTCCTAACGGTAATACGGTTCAGCTTCCTGTAATCCATACATATCCCCAGTCACCATCCTTCTTTATCGGGAACGAAACTAAAACACGCCCAGAAAATACACTTAAGTAAACTCACTTCCTGGTCTTCGGTTGCTGCTCTTCCCGGTCGCTCACATCAATTGGTATGATCCGAAAGACATCTTCGCTTAGAGACTAGACAATCTCTCGGTATCATGTCAATTCCTACTTCACGCTCCGATGGAAATATTGGGTGGTTCAACCAGGAACCATATTCAGAAAACGCAGGGTGCCAAAATCTCTTAAGATAAGATTCATTCACTAGTGTACGAAATGGGTTCATAATCGTGAAAGTAACACACGAGTCTCCAGAGTCATAGTGATAGCAAAGGGTTTTAACAATCGGTAATCGTAGTAGGGAGTTCAAAATTGTTTCAAACGCCAAAGGTGAGACATAGAAGGGTAGTTGTCAATATTTGACTGATCACTCAACAATTTCCTTGCCAGAATAAAATCGAAGTTAACTTTCCAAAGAAAGACGGATCAGCATAGCAAAACTTATCGTTCAAAAGTGAGAGGGAAATATTCTTATACTCGTGGTTAAACACCACATGACTTCTCTGAGGGACAGAGATGGGTGAAGCGAAATCAAATAGTGTCGGAAGATTCATAGATACTTATCAAAAGCAAAAGACAAATAACAAAACATATCCAGTACGTCATTGCCATGGAGATTCTCAGAATGCCCGAATAGGCATCAAAGTGATTAACAAAAGGATCAGAGTAAAACGCGGGTCTTTATCAAAATGATTAACAAAAGGAATCTGAAGACAAGGATCAAATAGTGTCAGGCAATTATTATGAACTTCTCAATGCCTTCAAGATTTAATCAGGTTCAAATCTTAGGTGGTGCAAAGTATAAGCTTTCACTTTCCAAAGGTGGTATCAACAGGATCTAACCAAAAACAAGGCACGAATCAAAGTGATGCGAAAGCAATGATACTTAAACAAATGCCTTATAGTCTACCCCTTCCTCACTGGTCAAAACTTACATTCCTATAGGGAAATCTTAAAGCAAATTTTCAAAGGTTGTCTTACGAGCGCCTACAGGGAAAACTTAGTGGTCCTAACTTACACAGGCCAAGGGTAAGTGTATTACGAATCGCAGCCTGTAGCTCTGATACCATAATTGTAACACCCCAACCCGACGAGGGTAAAGATATCACAAAAATGGTTTCATATCAGATCAAAACAAAGCATACATTTACAGTAATACGAGAATTCTCAAAGGTTACAAATGAAATACTGAAATTACAAGGTTACAAATGCGAATACAAATTCTAAAATATAATAACTTCTAATCAACCCTAATCCAGAATAACTATCAAGTCTTCTAAGTCCAAAGTCTCTTCACTCATACCCAGCTTCCAACTAAAAACCTGCCGCAGGGAAAGAAATGCGGCTGAGCTTAAAAAGCCCAGTGAACAGATATATATATAAACGAAAACGAAAGCAAGAGAAAACGAACATATATAGTATGGTGCATTGGAAAAACATAAGTATAGACAAAGGTACAAAGTAAGAAAAGAAAAGGATAGGTCAGTAATCCACCACGAGCCCGAACATGAACCAAATATAGTAACCATGTCTTTATAATCATATAGAGGGGAGACCTCTCAGATAATCAGATAATATGAGGGGTGTCCTCATTCTTCAAATGGAGTAGCTAACTCCCGAACTTGTGAAAGACGTGGATTGCACCCATACATCAGTCACCGAACAATAATATAATATCAAATCATGTCAAATCCACTAATACGAACACGAACCTAGGATGCATCCATACGCCCCCCGAACAATAATATAGGCCATAATAAATATAATGTGCATGAAACGAACAATATGGGGACGGTGTGTAACATCACTCGAACACACTGGAGTCATGCCATTGGTGCATCAATGACACGGCCATGTTACCTTCATGGCTAGGAAACGAACTTGGCTCGGGTATCAAACTGAAGGGTCAAAGGTCAAAGGTCCAAATCTTAGCAAAGGTTCAAATAGTCTAAGTCATCGAATCATGGTCAAAGTCCCAATATCAAAGCAAAGGTTCAAATAGTCTAAGTCGTCATCGGAGGTTCAAAATCAAATGGTTCATTTAAAGTAATCTTTATCAAATGATTTTCATAAAAATAATCTTTAATAACGGTTTTCACAAAAGTAGTCTTTAAACGTAGTTTTCATAAAAGCTTAGCCAAATTCCAATTAAAAGTGGTAGCGCATATTTCATAAACGTCATTTTAAAAATAGTTTTTCCTCAAAACATTTCCATGATATAATTGAAAAGGTTTTCACATCTAGTTACCAAAATCAAATGAATCCTCGAAGTATCAAGTGAGTCGAATACTAATATCACAACGTAACGAACGAATATCAAATGGATCATTATAGAGGCTCAAAGCAAAAGGGTCATATCGAATATCAAAGTCTAAATGAATCAAACAAACGAACCAAAGTGTAGGGGAAACATAGCAATGGCTTAGGGAATCTTAAAACGAATCAAGATAGATGAGTCATGAGAGGAGAAAACACCCTTACTGAAAAAGGGTAGAATATCTGTACCTTATACCGCACATGCAAATATATCTAGAATACAAAGATCGGAAACAACTCCATCTTCAGCGAATCTACACGAATACATGGTCGTCTTATTATTAATATCTTCTTCAAATCAGATTTCTCATTTTAGTCGGCTTTCCATTTTTGGTAACTTTCCATTTATAGCAGGTTTCTAAAATTAGCAAGTTTCTACTTTTAGAAAGTTTCCTTATTTAGTAAGTTTCCAAAAATAGCAATTTTCCATAATTTGACAAATTCCACAAAGTAATTAGGTTAAGTCATTTAATAAGCATCATTATGTAAATATGGTACATTTTAGCAAGTTATGATAGTTTAGGGTTAAATATAACAACTTTCCATATTTTAGGGTTTCAAATGTAAATATGTCCAAAGTTAAGGTCCAAAATGCAAATATTACAAATTATCCAATTTAATCCATAAGTTCCCAAAATATACGATTCCAATACTTCCAATTTAACAATTTTACGATTTATACCCTTTTCATGATTATTTATACGAAACAACCCTAAATTTCCAGAATTTACAAATCTAGTGCCTCTATTTTATAAAATTACAATTCGATTTATATAATTAACAAATAAATCAATTTAAACCTTTTAATTACAAAATTTACATACAACACCCTCATATTATATTTTATTCGACAAATACCAGGTCCAAAGTATATTCTAAAAATAACCCTCAAGTTTTAGAAATTACAAAACACACCCTAAACCTTTTATTTTCTAATCGGTTTACATTTTAAATTGCCAAAACCTAACCCTAATTGTACCAAATCATTATCCAATCATTAAAACATCATTAGACACCAATTATAACCAGATCCAACACCGAAAACCCTAAACCCAAATCGTTCCATTAGGGTTTTGTAATTTTTCTTGATTTTTCCATAAATCCGTTTATACAATTAATTCAAGAACACATGATTTAAGCTTCCACAAATCAAAGGGCTATTTTTCCAGACTTTTATAATCATGATAGAACTCAGAAAAATTATGAAAATAACCCAGAAAAATTGTATTATTAGATTTGGAATTTAAGTGTGTTTTAGCTCTCTACCTTTATTGAATGGGTATATGATTCTACCTTTATTGAAATTCTCAGTATTGGTTCTTAATCAGTCAATAGTGCAAGTTTAAGTCACAAGTTTGGGTTATTTTACTTCAGTCTCAAGTTCGTAATACTAGGTTTTCTCCATCAGTAGTCACTACAAAAAGCCGTTAGAATGATAATGGGTTCGGTAAAGAGTTAGTTGAGAGGAGTATTAAAGAGTAGAGATGTTATCAGCAGTTGATTCTCACGGGCTATTTAAGGTACTTCACACATCTTCGACTAATTGGACATACAGGGTTACGCTGCCTCCGTTTCCATCGTAAATATAGTGTGTATGCTTCCGATTCCGCGAAGACATCATGGGGGAAGAGAGAGTGGATGTTCTTTGAATTTTCTTGAGTTCTTTGCGAAAACACTCTTTTTCCACATGTATCTGCAATCAGGGGGAAGAAATGTGCACATCGGGGACGCATAACAGATTCACGTGATCGAGCTTACAATTTTAGTACTACCGGAGAGACGTCCGCAGAGATGATCAGTGGTTCAGTTTTGTGATTTTGGTGTAATCGTTTCAACTTTCACAGGTTGTGAAGTGTGAAGTAGCCTACTTATGTGAGAAGATCTTGCTGATTTCTTGCATGTTACCCCCGAAATGAGTTTCCGCATTGAGTATAATCGTTACTGAGTGACTAGTCAGATTTGCTTGGTGTGGTTTACGATGTTATCTACAAATTCCGCTGCGTACTTAAAAACTTCAAAAGTTATAAGACATGTTAACTACATCAAAGTTTCGAATCTGCTGAAGACGGTTGTCAGTTTGGGGGGAAGCTGATTCAGAAACTTCGCCAAAAAGAAGTGTACGAAGAAGCCGTTAAAGACATGCAGCATGAATTTGGGGGAAGTTAATCCAGTTCATGCATATTACATCATTTTCCTACAAGTGAAGAAAAGTTCTCAAGCCGAGGTACAAGATGAAGACAAAGAGCGTAAATTGCAGTCATCATCAGCATTTGAAGAGCCTATGAAGACCTTTCTTTATTTGTATTTGTACTTGTAGGAAATGGTGTAAGTAATCCCATATGTTGCCACATTGGGGGAAGATTGTTAGGAATGCTCCTAACACGAAAATGTGACAACATATTCGGGATTACATTAGTTATTATGTAAGCCTCAAACACATGGACTAGAAGCGTAATTATTGTAAAGTTATGTGTTTGAGTGACTTTATATACCCCTCCATACTTCCATGGAGGGGTGAGCCTTGTGAGAGTTTATTTCACTTTTCACTTTCAATAATAAAACCAGGCTTTCTTATCTCTCTCTACTCTCTCTCTAACTATGGAGATGATGTTCTTCCATCATCTCCGACCTCCCGATTCACAATAATCACACTGTTAATACAAATATCATCCTAAAAACGTTATTTATATTTTACGATCTTTGCTTTATATTGTTAATGACAATTATAAGGTTTATCTTTAGCAAAGCATAAATATAAGTTAAAGTCTTTTACATTTATAGTAATAAGCTTTTTAAAACACATTTACATATTACATGATCACTAGGAATTACATTGCATACATATATACTTTTACATGTTTATTTTTATTTCTTAAAAATAGAAATATACACATGACATCATGGCATACCTCATTAGGAAATCTTTAGATATCTTGGAAGATTTGAAATATATTTTGGAAAAATCTTGAAGCAAAGGAGTTGACTTTGTAAGATCTTGACAAGACTTGGCAAGGTATGGAAAGATTTGTGAAACTCTTAGCTGGCATATCCCGGCGGAACCAAACAAGTGTATGGGCGGAACCCATAATTTGGGTCCGCCGGATCCGCCGCTTGTCTGCTCAGTTTTGCTTATAAATAGCAAGTTGATCATTCAAGCACACTCATCACTCATATAGCATAAATTACATATTCATTCATTTGTACATTACTAACCCATTCATTCATTCATTTCATTCTTAGTGATCTTCCTTTTGTAGCAAAGAGATCAAGCATCAAGGATCAACAAACTGTTGCTATCCTGTTAGTATAGTTACTGTGTGATTAGTTAGTAGTTCACACATCATTGTCATACCATTCATTCAGTAGAGTCCGGTTAGTGTTTTAGTCCTCAAAACACATAGAGTGTCGGGAGTGGCTGAACCCTTGTAAAGAACTCGACATCTAGCTTAGTTTCGGAAATTGTATAGGCGACGTCAGGTTGGTTCTACCTTGAACTAGAACCCGGTATTTAGCTTTGTACCGGAAAAAGGTGTAAGCGGCGTGTGTAAAGGTTTTCTCCGCCGAGAAGGGAGCTTGTTTCTTAGTGAAGAAAAACTCTCGAGTTAGAGGCTCGAGGAGTGGAGTAGGGAAAGAAAGAGAGTCCTTGTAGCCGAACCACTATAAATCTCCGTGTTGTGGTTTGATTGTTCTTTTCCTTACTTACATTACTTATATTGATTGTTTGTGTGCTTTAACTTGAAATCACGTTAAGTCTCAAAGCGAATAAATTTAAAAAGCGGTAAAAACTATTCAACCCCCCTTCTAGTTTTCCACAATTAGCATCAGAGCTACGTTACTCAAGATTTTCAAAATATATTGTATTTTAAAACTTGAAACGATCAATGGATTTTGAAAACTTCAAAGAAGGGCAATCTATGCAAAGACCACCACTATTTGAACCAAATAGTTTTATATATTGGAAAAACTGCTTTGAAACTTATGTGAAGTCAAAAGATATAGATTTATGGTATATTATCGTAGAAGGTGATAACAAACCTATATTGAATATATCAGGAGGTCGGGATGAGGGTACTTCTCTTACTCGTCATAGTGATGAGCAAAAGAAGTTGATTGCCAAAAATAATGAAGCTAAAATGATGCTTTATAATGTTTTACCTAAGAAAGAATATGAAAGAGTTTTTATGTGTAAAACGGCTAATGATATTTGGCAATCATTAATTATCACTCATCAAGGGAACTCACAAGTCAAAGATAACAAAATTGATCACAAGTCAAAGATAACAAAATTGATCTTCTTGTTCAACAATATGAACAATTTGTTATCTCTGAAGATGAGACCATTGATAGTGCTTTTGCTAGGTTTAATACTATAATTACTTCTCTTAAAGCACTTGACGAATCTTTTTCTAGTAAGAACTTTGTCAGGAAATTTCTTAGAGCACTTCATCCGAAGTGGAGAGCAAAGGTGACGGCTATTGAAGAATCCAAGGATCTTTCAAGCATGACACTTAACGAGCTCATCGGAAATCTCAAAGTTCACGAGATGGTGATGGAAAAAGACTCAGAAATAGTTAAAGGCAAAAAGGAGAAGATGAAGTTCATTGCCTTAAAAGCTAGGCTAGAGTCAAGTGACGATGAAGAGTCTAGTTCGGGTAGCGAAGACGAAGAATATGCCATGGCCGTTAGAGATTTCAAGAAGTTCTTTAGGAGACGAGGAAAGTTCGTAAGACAACCTCGTGAAGAAAAGAAATCCTTCCGGAAAGACCGTGATGATAGGAAAGGAAAAGTAGATAGGAAGTGTTTTAGGTACGGGGATTCCAGTCACCTAATAGGAGAATGTCCAAAGCCTCCAAAGAACAAGTCTCAAAGAGCATTTGTTTGTGGAGCTTGGAGTGACAGTGAATGTGATGACGACGAGCCTAAGAACGACGAAGTTGCTCTCATGGCTCATGACTCAGAAGAGGTACATTCTGACTCGTCATACTCCTCTATTGATGATGAAACCTTAGAAGTAGAATATAACAAACTGTGTGATATTACTCTAAAAATCATAAACAAACATAAGTTCTTAAAAACCAAAACGACACTTTTAGAAAATGAAGTCTATTGGTTAAAAGAAAAAGAGATACGATTAGAAAAAGGGTAAAGGTGCTAAAGAAACATGTGTCTCATGTCAAGAACTTAAACTAGAATTAGAAACACTTAAGACCACACAGGAAGATCTTATCAAACAAAACTCTAAGTTTAAAAGGTTTGATAAAAACATAAGTTGTGCAGATGAGATAATGAGAATACAAAAATTACCTCATGATAAAACCGGACTAGGTTTTATGAAACTAGGAAACTTAAGTGACTTTCAGAAACAAACTGTGAAAGTACAAGAAACTGTTCCAACAAAGTCAGACACCCACGGATCTGGCGGATCCAAAAATTTGGTTCCGCAGGTACTGTTGATGAACAGAAGGTTTGTACTTCGGACCGTACTGAGTTCATTAAGGTCACTAGAAAACCTAGCACTAGTACAACTGTTAACAAACAAAAACTAGCAGTTACTATAGGAAAAGGACAAGTTAAAAATGAGTTTAGGACTAAAACAGTTCAACAAAGACCTAGAACTAGTTTTCCCAAACACCCCTTTCCAAAGAGTAACTTTAACTCACAGCATCATCATCAAAATAGTTGGAACCAAAACATGTCTAGGAACTATCGAGGTCCCAACTACATGCCATGGAACACTTATCCACCATTTCCATACATGAACCATGATAATGTAATGTTTAACCCAAATGGACCCATGAGATATTGGGGACCAAACGCTTGAGTTTTGTTTTAACTTAGGTGTGCTTGAAAGTCGGGTTAGAACCGGACGAGTGGATCAAAGATAGTGGGTGTTCAAGACACATGACGGGAAACAAAAGCCTTTTTTCAACCTACCAAGTGTACGACGGATGTAATGTCACATTCGGTAGCAAGCTTAAAAGTAAAATCATCAAAAAAGGTACAATCTCTCATGACTCTCTCACTATTGATGATGTTGCTCATGTAGATAGCTTAGGATTTAACTTGCTTAGTATTAGTCAATTATGCCGCAAAAAGTATAACGTCATTTTCAGTGAAAATGGAAGTAAAATACTTAAAGATGGCATAACCGTATGTTAGTGCAAATATTACGATATTTAAACTAAACGATTTCTTCGGTTTTAATAATGACAAACATGTAACTTGTAATACATAACGTAAAATGTGCAAGTTACTTGTAAACACAAATCATCAATGCATACTTACATCAACACCTCCCGACGTCTCAAGTATGCTTCAACGAAGTCGTAGATTTCCATCCCGACATAAATCACTCAAGGTATGGACAAACAAATCTACTACTTGACAAATGATCAAAGGATTATATTTTTCTAACTTCACATTTTTAATGTGACAAAACATTTTTTTCAAAAATATATTTTACAAATTATTTTTGAATTAAAAAGAAATGTTTTATTTTGAAAAATAAGTTTAAAAATCCCAACAGCTATTTTTCCCCCCAAAATCAGCTCCAACCTTCCCCAAATAAGTTTTCACCAGAAAAGACAAAATTTGGAGCGTCCTTGTCTGGGACGGCTCTACGGTTCCACTAAATTTAGTGGAGCCGTCCGTACAAAATTTTCTGTAACGTTCAGATTTTTCTTGCCTATAAATAGTGGACCATTTCACACTTCCAACTTGATTTTTCCAGTCCTTTTTCTCTGGTCTAATCCCTCCTCACTTAGATGACTTTCTTTGATCATTTGGAGAGTCTTAGTTTGTTTAAGAGTGATCCAATCATCCATTCAAGTGATCCTCTTCATTCCTCTTGATTAGCAAGAGAAGAACACAAAGTATCCAAGTAGATACAAAGTGTTGTCATCCCTCTTGATTAGCAAGAGAAGAACACAAAGTATCCAAGTAGATACAAAGTGTTGTCATCCCTCTTGATTAGCAAGAGAAGAACACAAAGTATCCAAGTAGATACAAAGTGTTATTATTCCTCTTCATTTGCAAGAGAAGAACTCAAAGTATCCAAGACGATACACGAGTTGTAGTGGTTAGGTCTTGTAACATTTGTTACACTCTTGATTGTATCATAGCATACGTCAAGATTAATTTTCTTTTGTGAGAGAGTGAGTCAAGATCATTGGGATCTTAAGAGATAGTGAAGATCTCTTGAAGCCATTGGGCTTGTGTGATTGATCATGTGGATCAAGGGTAGATCGGGTAGATCGAGTCAAGTTGGAGTAGATCATTGTGATCGTGTCGAGATCTTGGAGATCTCTTGAAGCCATTGGGCTTGTGTGTATTGATCAAGTGGATCAAGGGTAGATCGGGTAGATCGTGGTAGATTGGTGCTAGCTAAGATTAGCACTCGACATCTAGCTTAGTGTCGGAAATAGGATAAGCGACGTGTAAGGTGTAGATCGGGTAGATCGTGGTAGATTGGTGCTAGCTAAGATTAGCACTCGACATCTAGCTTAGTGTCGAAAAACAAGTTAAGCGACGTGTACGGTTTTCTCCGCCTGAAGGGAGTTTGTAGATTAGTGAAGTAACTCTCGAGTTGGGTACTCGGGGAGTGGAGTAGGGCGAAGAGGAGCTTCGTGACCGAACCACTATAAATCACCGTGTCCGGTTTGCGCCTTCTTACTTATCTCTTTACTTTCATTTCATTCTTTATCGCTTTATACTTATATTTGCATGAAGTTTATGCTTGTGTGACTAGTTGCTTATGTTATGTTGATTAAGTATGTGTCATGGCTTGATTGTGCTTGTGTTGTAGTTTACTACATTCATCTCTAGATGTTAAATGACCATAGTTAACACTTTTCATATTACGTCACACTTGATCGGGTGTTTGATACAAAAGTTTTAAGTTTTTAAATGGAAACGTATTCACCCCCCTCTACGGTTTCCACAATTGGTACCAGAGCCACGTCGCTCAAATTTTTAAAACAAATGGTTTTCAAAATTGAGTACGATCCATGTATCAAATTACCTATGAAGGTGATAAAATATGAAAAGTATTTATTTGTTTAATACTTACAAGTTTTGTTGTTAAGTATACTTTGTCATACTAGCTTGAAGGTTTTCTTAAACCAATAAAAGAATAGTGTTTTTTAAGTGTCCGGTCATGTTTTCAGAACGAGTCATTAAGTCATGTAGTTCTGAATCAGATAACAGACCACGGTACCACTAAATATTGTACGGTACCGTTATATTTAACGGTACCGTGAGTCATTTAATGGTTCCGTGCATCTGTTTGTCTGTTTTTCATTTTTGGTTCATTTTCAAAAATCCATATAAAATCAACCATAAGTCTTTACGAGTCGTGTCGCCCATCATTTTAAACAATGTTGAGTCTACTTTCATTTGAGAAATATTTTTATGAATTAATTCTAAATGAAAGCATGTTAAAGTCCTTGATTTTCAACTAAAAGTCTTCTGGTCATACAGTTTGCGTAAATTTTTGGTCAAACTGAAAAAGGGCGATTCAACTTTTAAACCTTGACGTCTTTTCAAAGTGACTTAGCAAAAATCTTTGAAATGGGGAGGAAATCAATTTGTTTTCAAAATCAAGCTTAGTATACATTGTTATACCTAATACACAAAATGATGATAAGTATTTCGGTGTGTTAAGCTAAATTGCTATTTGTTCATTATAGTTCTCCGGTTTATGCATTTATAAGGCTCATGCTAAATCACTTGCACTATACTAAGAAATTAGTTTGCATTGCATATAGGCATAGGCCATTTTTCTTGCATTTGTTGCAAGTTTTTAAAATGGTTTAGTAATCTTCTTAGGAATAGAAACTAAGTTGGTAGATCATGTGTGTCGAAAGATATTGTCTTAAACAATTATTTTTCCAAAGGTTTAAGTGTAAAAAGTATATCACCCTAAAATACTTAACACTTTCATAAAATCCGTAACATGATCTTTAAAATATTACATCATTTTGTCTTGTTTGACCATGGGTTGTCTAAACAAGATAAAATGTCATTTTAATACATTAGTATTTAAGTAAAAAAAAAAAAATGTATTAAACTTGCATTGATTTAATACACATACAAAATGTTTTAAACATTTAGTATTTTACGTATGTTGTATAAAAATAGTTAAGATAATTATTTTTATACTAAAGAGGTGTCGAAAAACTAAGAATATTATACTTAATAATATAAATAGTTTTTCTCAAAATAAAAATAAAATGACAATATCAAAGTAGTAACTTAATATGTCATTAACCTCACACATACAACTAGTATTAGAATAAATGGAACACACACCTTAAATTTTTATTTTATTTTTTAAAAAGGAGTGATCGTGAGGGTCAAGAAAGATTTCAAGTACATATCAATTCATTATTCAAATTATGATTGATATCATCATCGAATCTAATTGACAAGTTTTCGAGTGTGGACATGAAATTGGAGTCATTATTTGTTTAGCTTCAAGATAACATCAAAACATGATGAAACATATTATCTTGAATCTACATACTCAATCACACTCGATTGTTATGAAAATAATGACGTCCTCTCAAGACAAAAATAATATGCATCGGATCATAACTCACACTTGTGTTGAAGATGCCATGTTAAGTCTTCTTGTCCAATGGTTGTGTTCCAAACTTTAAACTAACATGTTTAAAAGATGCCTAAAATATGCTAGGATCCTGGACATACGATTAAGGTGGTTAAACCTTGTAACTTTGTGTGTATGATATGTTGTGTTAAAATGATTAAGTGCGCGGAATTCACTCAACCAAACTTAGAAGGTTGTGTATGTTATGGAAATGGAATTGTTATGTTTGTTAGTTAGCAATGAACACATAAAGATTATCACCAAACGATTCAATATTATTAAAGATAATAATACGAGTGACCTTGAAATATCACTAGGGTTACAACCTTGAATCTTAAGTTTTTCTAACTTGTGATGTTTTTGTGTTTGTTCTTATCTAACAGTTATATGTTCTTACAATAACATATGCATGGACTAACTTGACTACCTAATATCACAACTAAGATCTCTTTTATAGTCCAAGAGATCTTTACATATTGCTTAAAGTCTTAGCCGACTTACTTTGTTAACTTATCCTTTTGAGTGTCAGTACATAAGATACAACATGTATCTATGTACACAACTTGTTAACTAAGCACATGGGGTAAGATATTATCTACCGTATATTGTTGACCAAAATACAATAAATATCTTTTCGATCTTATCCACTCAGCAGCAGAATGTTCACTATCAGCAGCAATGAGTTATCGTTAGCAGCAGGATCAACAGCAGCAGAATGCTAAGCCTAGCAGCAGAATCATTTATCACTAGCAGCAGGAACAACATTAACAGCAGGAACCATAATGCACTAGCAGCAGAATTACACTTAGAGTATTTCTTTGATTAGAACCCGATATTAAACTTCTTGAATATTTAATTCCCAACAATCCTCCCCTAAACATGTGAATCCATTTCAAACATGTTTCTGAATTAAATCTTGGATTGAAGATCTTTCAAACACTTATGTTCTTCAAGATTGAATATCTTCTCAGTAATTCATCTGCTTCGCTCTTCTTTGACTTTAACAATATCAAAACATATTGAACCAATCTTGGACTAAAAGATGGTGCAATTTCCTTGGATGGAGGAATTATAAGAGGCAATGATGCTGTGTATCTTGGATGCTTGTTTCAACAAGTGAAATCATCTAACCAGCATGTCTTTGAAGTGAAATTAAAACTTTTCTTCGTTTGACCTAGATAGAACTTTCTCCTTTGGAATGCTTCATCCCTTCTGAATATATATAATACTCCAGAATAAGCTCTATTCTTGTCATTTTCAACCTCCTCATCATCTTGTATGCTCTTGTCTTCTCCTTCCTTTTATTGGATTATCTTCCTTTTCTGGGCCATTATTTCCTCCCCTGAGATTGTTACCTCCCCTGAAGCAAATAACTTTTGTTTCCTCCCCTTGTTTGGAAGATCTCACTATGTACCTTTGACTGATCTATCAATGTGAACTTGTTGTCAGACAATATTGTACATGAAGCCATCAATTCCTTAAGAGTTTAAGTTACTGCCCTCATCACTTCTAGGTGTGTTAACTCCTATGAGAGGTGAATCAGTGGACATTTTGATTCATGATCCATCAATGGATGGTTTTTTGTGAATCTCTTGAAAATCCTTTTAAGAAACCTTTTTGACTTAGCAGTATGTTCATGAATTTTAGAATTGAAAAATCATACCACTTTCAACCATTTTGAAGGGATCAAGTGTATAACAGACACTTAATCAACATTTCAGTTTAAAGCAACCTCTGGTTGTGTGAGAACCAATATTTTTCAGTTATAAATAACTGCCTGTGTAAAGATAAATCTATTCAAAATATTTTCTTGACAGGGTTTCCAGCTCATAGTAATTGTTGCCTCTAACACAAGTGTTAGATTCACTTTTACTAGCTGTTCTTTCTATCAGATGTCCTCAGACTTGCACATTATACTTAAAAGTATAAAATGATAGAAAGTAAGTTGCATCAGTTACTATCTGATCAACTAAGTCATCAATTCAATGTGAAATATCATAACTAGATTTCAAGAAAGTAGTTTTAAGGAGCTTTAAAGTCCCAAACTCAGTCCATCATAAACCTAATATGGTCAGCAGCTAATATCTCAATTCTGCTGTTTCCATTTCACTTGAAACATCCTTTGTGTTCACATATTCATACCTGAAATTGTTAGTCTAAAACCAAAAGAACAATGTACAAAGTACTTGTCTTGCATTAGAATAAACATAAGACCAACTGTATGAATAACACAATTTAAAATTTGTACTAGAAGCACAAACTTTTGTAATAACAGCAGTATCATATAAATCAGTAGTAACAACAAAAATTTATTTACAAAAACACACCATATTGAAAATTTAAAGATTAAGCATTCCAATACTTGCTACCAAGTACTGAAACCTTGAAACATCAAAAGCTTTTGTTAGCAGATCTGCAAAATTATGTTCTGAAGCAATTTTAAGAACTTGAATTAACTTTTTCTCATTGCAGTCTCTTATAAAGTGATGTCTAATTTCAACGTGTTTTGTTTTAGAATGTTGCACTGGATTTTTAATAATACAAATTGTACTACTATTATCAATATGAATAACAGTATTTAAGAAATTGTACCCATAATCAAGGAGTTGGTTTTGAAGCCATAGAACTTGACTAGAGCAACTTGCAGCAGCTATATATTCAGCTTCAGTTGTTGAATTTGCCACACTTGTTTGCTTCTTACACTGCCATGAGACAAGTCTACACCCAAGGAATTGACATCCTCCAGTTGTTGACTTTCTGTCCAAGCTAGCACCTGCATAATCACTATCCGAATATGCTACCAAGTCAAAAGGAGATTCCCTAGAATACCAGATACCCAACCTTGGTTGACCTTTGAGATATCTAAAAATTCTCTTGACTGCAGTTAAATGAGAAACCTTTGGAGTTACTTGAAATCTTGCACAAACACAAACAGGAAACATGATATCAGGTCTAGATGATGTAAGGTACATCAAAGAGCCTATCATAGATCTGTAAGTGTGTAGATCTACACTCTCTCCATCTTCATCTTTCAGAAGGTGCTTCTCAGCGTCCATTGGTGTGCTTGCTATTTTTGAATCAGCAAATTGAAATTTTCTAAGTATCTCTGCAACATATTTGTCTTGACTAATAAATATGCCTTCAGATGATTGCTTAACTTGCAAACCCAAAAAGAAAATAAGTTCTCCCATAGAACTCATCTGAAACTTATCTTTCATAAGTTTCTCAAACTCTAAACACATATCTTTCCTAGTAGATCCAAAGATAATGTCATCCACATACACCTGCACTAACAGAAGATCCTTCTTGTGCTATTTGATGAACAGTGTCTGATCAATCTTTCCTCT